>VWPU01012509.1:0-252572 GCA_013398955.1 Callaeas wilsoni
GGCGGCGTCCCGGCCGCCCCCGGCTCCGTCCCCGGCCCAGCTCACGGCGGCGCTCCCGGTCCGGGCGGCGGCCCCGGCGGGGAGGCGTTCGCCTGCCCCTGTTGCCAAAAGCGGTTCCGGCGGCAGGCTTACCTCCGCAAGCACCTGGGCACCCACGGGGCAGCGCGGCCTGCCGCTTTCGGCCCGCCGGAGCGCGGGCCCCTCACCTTCGCCTGCCACCTCTGCGGCGCCCGCTTCCCCTCGGCGGACATCAGGGACAAGCACCGGCTGTGGCACGCCGTGCGGGAGGAGCTGCTGCTGCCGCCGCCGCCGCCCGCCGGGGTCCCCGAGAGCGGCGCGGCGGGCGGCGAGCGGCAGGGCTTCCCCTGCAAACACTGCCCCGCCACCTTCTTCAGCGCGCCCGGGCTGGCGCGGCACGCCAGCAAGTGCCACCCGCCGGAGAGCAGGCAGGTCCTACTGCTCCAGGTGCCCGTCCGGCCGGGCTGCTAGGCCCGCGGCCGCCCCGGTGGGACTGCTCCGAGAGCCCGGGCTAGCCGAGCGAGCCCTGGCCACGCTGTAATTCCTATGGAAAGTCGCGGCTCTCACGGCTACGACGTCGGAGGAGCCGCCCGGTGACTCCTGCCCGCCTTCCCCGGCCGGTGGGTAGCGACGCGCGCCCGCGCCGGCACGGCGGCGTGTTCAGCCCACGGGCGGCACTGCCGGCAGCGCTCACGCCGAGCCCCGCAATGCAGGGAGCGCCGCGCAGTCCCCCAGCCACCGGCGCGGCCGGGGGACAGGGGGCGGCCGCCGGCACGGCCTCGGGCTGGCGGCAACAGGCGAGAAGCACCGCCAGCATCTGCCGAGAGGCGGGCAATGCCGAGGCGTCGGGTGGCGGCCCACCGCCAGTACATCTTCCGTAGCGACGGATAGAAGTACGGCTGTATATAGGGTATCTAAAGAGAGGAATTATTTTTCGTGAGAAAAGGAGCCTGATCTAGTGACCTTGTTTTAATAGCCTTAGCCTCCGAGCTTCAACATTCGTGGTGTTTTGTTTGCTGTACTCTGTACTAAGATAGCCGAGAAGGTTAAATGTTCATATTAAGTCAGTGTCAAGTCATATAATAGCTAGCAAAACGTATGGGAAATTAATCGTGCTGTCTGCTTAATTGAAATACGAGGTGTTGATCTTCTATAGCTAAGTACGCATCTCCTGCTTACTCTGTGTCTCTGTACTCCAGCAGCTGTGTGTTAGGCAAAACACACGTCGCTGGCAGCTGCCCGTTCCAAAAGCTGCTTCGCTCCGTTAGTGGCTTGTTAGTGCGGCACGGCCAGTAGCCAGAAGGGCAGTTCAGTCTCACCAGGCTGTGCAGCGTGTGGCCCTGCCACCCCTGCATCGCAGGCAGGCGGAAAGGACCCTGTGTGCGGCTTGCCTTTCCAGGCGGCCTCTGACCCTTCTCCCCTGCGAGCTGCGCTTTCGATGTGAGCTCCTCTGAGTCTTGTGAACAGCTGAAATTAGGACATGAAGCAGTCTTTAGACATGTTGCTAAAACGCAGGTGACAGGCTACCTTCCTTCTCTTTAACGACACCTACCTTTAGCAAAGCAACCCGCGGTGTGTATTCCCTGGCTTTGACAGTGCTCTGGCCAAATGCTTTGAAATGCTGTTGAATCTACCAGCTACTGACACTTCGGCCAGTATTTGTTTGTTTGTTTATTTATTTACTTATTTAATTTTACCATGAGTGCTTGTTTGTAAATGTGATAGCAGATGAGGCTAAAAAATAAGGGCAAGAAAATTCAATAAAAGATTTAAAACAAAGCTCATGCCTTTCTTGAATTCAGCAGGGCAAAGTGGGTCAGCTGGTGATTTCTGAAGAACCAAATTGATCCCAGTTGTAGTCTTTGTTCTAACACTCTGTCTGACATGAGCATGCAAAATATTTCAATCTCTTGATTAGCATCCTCTAAAGCAATTATTTCTGTAGTTTTATACTTTGCTACACACAACAAAAGATGTATCATGCCCAAAGGCGGCAAGCAAGCGCTAAGTGCTTTATGTTAAATGTGCTTCATGGACTTTGTTATTTTAGTTCCAGAACCTGGACAAATGAATTAATACAATATAACCTAATGCAGCCGAGATTTGCTTTCTTACAAAGGAGGCTAAACTTGCAACTCACTAATATGCCAAAAATAAAGCATGTTTAAGTTGTGCATTTTTCCGTCATTTGTTGGCAAGAGAGACTTAGGTAAAAATGCCTGTTTATGCAGTTAAATGAATTTGCCCCTGGAGAAAGTCACTAGGGTTTTTTTTTTTTAAATCATGGTTCCTCTTTCTCCCCTTGTGTAGTCAAAGATGAAGGGCTCCAGACCATGGAAACGTGCTGATTATTAACTGCTCCTACAATTAGCACTTGAACAACCAGCCTGCTGGAGCAACGGCCTATGCTGTGTATTACCTGCAGAGCTACATGCAATGTATTTACTAGATCTGGGGAAAAGTTTTCAGTTGGGCACTCTTGCGACCTTGTGTGTACTTTTTAGTACAAATGAAAACTAAGCTGTGTATTGCATTTAACTGCACCATGTGCACGTAATACATAATTCTTCCATAAACTGGACTAAGAATCTAATCAGTGAGGTGAGTGACTAATATACAAAAGGTGGTAAGAATAATTTTATTGGATTATTAAATAGCATGTCTTCTCTTCAACCATTACAAATTTGTAGATACTACATGAATGACAATACATAATTTCTTTTTTTATTGTTGCCTGTATGATATATTTACACATGCAGTTAGTACCGATGCCATTGATGCCATGCTACATTTTGTTAACAGCATTTTGTTGTTTACTAGACTCAAAATGTGAGCATTTAATTTTCTGTAGGAAAATACCTCTGGGTAGGTGGAACTCGTGTACTAATCTGCGCTCAGATGGTTGAAATTACTAGCATTTCAGGCGAGGCTCCCGGAGCACGTTCCCTTTTCTTCCCTAGTACCCATCATCACAGCAATGAATTTCTATCAGGAAAGTGTTTGTTTAATTTATTTTTTTTTAATGTAAGAAAAAAGAATATACATCTAGATGGAGCAGCCTAATGATAATGGCTAGAACTCATGAAACTCAATGGCATTTACTATTGACACCACTTGGAAAAGCAAACATTATAAAAATATTTGGAAGCCAAGCATAAGAAGAATTTCAGCACAGTGATTTTTTTTTTCTGGCATAGATTATCTGCATAATTATGAAATGATACATTGCTTTATGATGAAAGAGTTGGTGCTATGAGCAAATTATTTAATCTGGATTCTGTAATGCTTGAAAGGCCATTGAACTATTTTATTCTCAACATAAATAATCTGTACACATCTTGTGCATTAACATTGTGACATCTGACAAAGACTTTACAAATGCAACTTCAATTTAAAATTGTACATTCATTTTCAAATTGTACATATTTCTTTCTTTGTTACAGAGAAAATTGCAATGGGGCACAATAAATATAGTGTAATCCAACTGCAGTCTCCAATTCCATACTGACTCAAGATCAACCAGAGTTAAAACCCAAAGTTAATCATCCATAATCATCCAAGAAGGTAAAAGGTGCAGGGTACAAACTGCACTGCAAAGAAAAAAAAAAAGGCAGACTGGAGTTTGATAAAAAAACAAAGCTAAAATATTAAAGTAAAATTCCAGTGTCACTGTTTAAAATAAACATACAGAAAAGGAGTATGCAGGGCATGGGCGCACACACATGAAAGACATTATCCTTGAATGAAAGGTGTGAGCGTAGAAAAAACCAAAACGCGGTGAGTCGCTGCGGGAAGGGTGGCCAACTGCTGTTCACTAGAAAGCTGCAGGCATCTTGCCACTTAGGACTTGTTGGCTGAGCCAGAGGAGCGGCGCAGCTTCATGGACATGCGGCTCTTGCTAGTCCGAGGAGACATTGGAGAGGCTAAGTCTGTTCCATCCACCTGTGCTGTTGCTGCTGCTGGAGTTTCTCCCGGCTGAGTCTCTGGGCAGAAGCCTGCAGAGGACAGCAAGAACCAGACGGGTCAGTGCCGCCTTCTGCACGCGCAGCGCGGGATCTCTTAGCAAGGGGCAGAGAGGAATTTCAGTGCTGCTGTCACTGCCACAGCGTCTCCTAGCCCTTTACCAGCTGTGGGTGATGGTATTGCCCATGGAATTAGCAACTGCCACAAATCCTCCCCTAGAGAAAAGATGATTCCAGAAACCACTGAGCTACGGGACTGCAAAACCCCCTCGCTCTGAGCAATTGAGGCAGCACTGAAGTGGGCAACATTCTCCCGCTAACCGGGAAAACAAATAGCTCCAGTTCCCTTGCAGGGATAGGGAATCATTAGTCAAACCACAACCCAGAAGAATCCAGTATTTAATGAGGACATGAAGGTTAACAGCTCATTGCACATGAAGGGAGCTCTAGGAATGCTGCTGAAGAGGTGGAGTGAATTGAGGGCCAACTGAGATAGCAAAACATCTTCTCCCATCCCAACTTTAGTTGGTGCTTTAAAAGGCAAATTCCTACAGGGCCCACAAGGCAGAAGCTTGAACAGATTGTACTAACTGGATGCACTATACATTAATGTTTCTTTGTAAAAGGAACAAGATGAATTTGAGACAACGATACGTAATTTATTAGCCCAGTGCCCAGAGCTACGCTCCAGTGGCCCCAGAGACCTCACTGCAAGGGGACGAGGCTCTTTCCTACAAACAGCCTGTCTCCAAATCTTCTTCCATAGAGGTACAAAAGGAAAAGGAGAAAATATGAAATCAAAATTACATTCTCCTTCCCATGCTACAGAAAATTAATACTATGAACTCCCATCCATAAAACTGAACTGCATTTTCACTAGCCATTTACAGAGACTGACAGTGTGATTGAACTCAACTACCTCAGTTGCCTCTGAAGGCTTCTGACCCGTATAAATCAGAGACAGAAGCCTGGTCCTGCAGGTGTCAATGGGGAAACCCCTGCAGCCTGCAGTAAGCCAGAAATCACTTGCTATTTCTTCCACATCATGCTATTACTGGTAATTCTTTAAAATAATAATGCAATAATCAGAACTGAAGATCTCTCTGCCTCAGTATACATTTTAAAGGGTGCAAAAATCACTCAAAGCTGGTCATGATTTATTTTGAAAGATTCCTCTAAAATCAAATGAGGTCATAAGGTAAGAAGTCTAGGAGCAAATTGAAAAGATTGTCATAAACCTGTGGTATTTAGCAACCTGGCTGTTCTCCTTGCCTGGTCCCTCACCTGCCTGCTCCAGAGCAAGAGCACGGTACTTTCTATCTTCAAACTGACACGACCCATCAGAGTGACAGGGGAGAGAAAGGGCTGTTATTTGTTCCCCAGCTGGTGACAGTAATTTTGTTCATGAACTAGGTACTTCACTGCCAAACAATCTGGAAAAGCATGATAATGCCTGACTCACTGTGCCTTATAGAAAAAGGCAGGCAGGGAAACATGCATTCGCATTTTCTGAAATTCTATCTTGTTCTGATTTTACAAGAAATTAAAGCATTTCAAACGGTGGAAATTAGAGAATAGAAAATAACCGTTGTTGTTTTGCACAGCATACCATTCACAGCTAGCGTGAAAGACCTTCCGTTTCAAGCCTTTGCCCTTTACCTTGATGTGGCCAATGCTTTCTAGTGGAGGTTTTGGAAGGAGAAGAAATATCACAGCATTTCTTTCTTTGTTGAGAATGAAGAAGTGATGAGGAAGGAGGAGTGGAAAGAAGTGAGGAAGGGGGAGGAGAAAAGATAAAAGATAACAGGTGTGAGACATGAGACACGAACCGCAGAGATTGAAGGGTATTAACAGATGAGCACAGAAAACGGAATTTCGAATTTCATTATGCAATTGCTGCTCATGCTACAGGTTAAAGAGAGTGATGAGTTAGTTATGTGCAATGAAGCAACAGCTCTGAAATCCAGCATCATACTTACCAACTAAGCATTACAAGAAAAAAAAGGAAGGGAGAGAGAAAGAAAAGAATTCTATAACATTATCCAGATCCAGCAACCTTATTAATAGCAACTGAGATACATCCTAAACACTGTCTGAAATGCTTGCTTAACATCGGTGAAAACAGCTAAATACTCACACACAGACACACAATTGAGAAGGAAAAACAAATGGCAACTCCATATATGGCTTCTGCTCTCCAGCTGTTTCACAGTACTGAATACATTAAAATTATAGCCAGTCTTAACATGAGACTCCTAAAATCATGTAAAGAAGAAAAAGCAGCTAGTTTTAAGCTAGTTAGTCTGCATTGAACAGTTAAACCCTAGTGTGAAATTTTATCATGGGTTGTTGGATAAAGAAAACCTCAGTCTGCCCCATTATTTCAATTAAAGTATTATTCCAGTCATAGCTTAAAATTTTGTTTCTAATTCCTGTGGACAAAAGCACAAATTCACATTTAACCACATTTTTTTAAAAGAAACTTAGAGCTATTGAAGAACAGAAGTCATGTAAAGTGATTTTCACATCTGAACATACCACACCAGAAGAGTGAAGAATAACAGCACTTAAAATATATTTAAAGTCTGACAGAAATTACAGATTAATTAGTAACTAAATTTCTTTGGATTTTAGATAAGCATATATATACATACATACGCTCATACACACATGTGGATATTAAACAGGGTATATAAAAATTTTGCAGGTTTTGCTTCCCCTTCAGACTTTTAAAATTTTCAGTATAAAATGCTATTATCTTTATCTCTCTCCACAACTGTCCTGGTTCTGGTCAGGACGGGGTAATTTTTGCAGTAGCCAAGAGGGAGTACGGCTAGGACCTGGAGGTTATTCTATACCACCTTGCGTCATTTTCTGGGGAAGGGCTCACTTCTGGGTCAGTGCAGAGTGGTGGAGGGAGTGGTTGGGTATTATTGTGGGAGCGTTCGCCTCCTACATCAAACTGCTCGCCTCCTTCTTGTATCCTCTGTCATTAGCACTGTTGTTACTGTATGTTTTCTTATTGCTGTTTCCAGTAAATATTGGTCTTATCTCTTGAGCTTTACCTTTTATCCCTCCAGTTCTCCTCTCCAGCCTGCCGAGGGGAAGGGGAGTGATGGAGCAGCACATGGTTTCAGTGGGAACACTGAATTGGAGAATACCATTCCAAAACCACAACAGCCTTCTTTGGTGCCCAATCTGAGGCACAAACGGTTGAGATAACAACAGATCTGCCCAGAGTGAGTTGAAAACAAATTCCATCTAATCTGATTAGATTTGTTGTATTAGGTCCAGATCTACTGGTCACAATGTTGCTTGGTCTGTTCCTGTGGGTGTGGTACCTAACCCTGTACATGTTTTTGTATACGCACTATGTGCTCATGATGCTCTTTTTCAGAGCATGGACAGAGATCAGGATTGCTTTGTTGCTGTACTATGGGATATCAGCTTATGACATGGTAAGATAATGGACAATGAGGGTCATTTGGGATGTGTATTCAGTGTTGTTCTCCTATTCTTTCTCAGACACTAGCTCTGGGAGTCCATTAATAATCACACCCAGTCTGAGGGAAAAAAGGGGAAGATGATTTTCCCCAGCTTTTCACCCCCTTTTCCTCCTCAGATCTGTTAAAACAGTTTTTGAGAATTTTGAATTCCTGCTGGATGTTAAGGAAAGCATGTTCTTGTTGCTAAGACTGCCATGTCTCCTCAGTGCAGTCTACACCTTATTTAGAGTCAAGACAGATTTCTAGGGAGGTCATTCAGAGATCTGCCCTGAGGGTGGATAGTCATGAGTGACATAGAATGTGAGAGAGAATGGGCCAGTTTTTGGGGAAATTCTCTGCTCCAATGGTTTGGCAGCTCACCTACACAACCCTGATAAAGTGACAGAATATTTGCAGAGAGAATGCTGTGATAGCTCCAGAGAGGAGCAATACAGAAGAAGATGTGTGTGCATATACATGATGTGCTTTTACAGCCAAGTTCTCTACCCAGGCAGTGATGTCTTGCCACAGTTCAGTGGCCCCGATGGTTTCCTTCTGCACTGCCAATCACTCTTTTTACACTGTTCTAGCCATCCCCACAGAGCATTTGCCACCATGCATGAGTCAGTGTAGAGGTAGAGTGCTGGCCTCTTCTCTTGTTCAGTGACATCTGAAGCCAGCTGGATGGCTTTCAGCTCTGCACCCTGACTTGATCCACCTTGTCCCTCAAGAGCTTCTGTGACTCGCCATCCCTCCGTTTTTGATGCATCCCTACAAAATGCTAGGAACCATCAGTGAAGAGATCATATCCTTTTTTCCTTTTTCATTTTCTGGTAGCTGATTATATGGGGGGGTTGGAATTGGGCTACTGAAGAACACCACAACAACGGACAGGTGGATTGGGCTGCCAAGATTAAAGTGTCTCAGGTCATTCTGGACTAGCAACATAAGGGTGAATTATTTCTGACTCGGTGGGCCCGTAACACCTCAGGTCATCGGGGAAGTGATGCAACATCCAGATAGCCTTGTGATTGAGGAGTGGCCACTATATCCCAGGTTATCCATAACCATGAAACATGCACCGCAATCAGTCAGGCTAAATGGGTAAAGCCTCTTTGGTGTGGAGGACAATGGCTGAAATATAAATGTGAGGAGGCCTGGCAGATCGATTACATCACGCTCCCACAGACCTGCCTAGGCAAGTGCTATGTGCTCACAATGGTGGAGACAACCACTGGATGGCTGTACCTCATATCACTGACCAGAACACCATCCTTGAAAAGCAGCTCATGTGGTGACACAGCACCCCCAAAAGAATTGAGTTGGACAATGGGACTCATTTCAAAAATATCCTCAGACACCTGGGCCAGCATGATATTGAGTGGGTGCATCATATTCCCTATCCTGCACCAGTCTCTGGGAAAATGGTATGGTACAGTGGACTGTTAAAAACCACACTGAAAGCAATGGGTGGTGGGACCTTCAACACTGGGATCTGTATTTAGTGCAGATCCCCTGGTTACTTAACTCTAGAGGATCTACCTTGCTGGCCCTGCCCAATCAAAACCTCCATGTACTGCAGAATGATATAAAGTCCCTGTGGAGCATATGAGAAATGCGTTAGGGAAGGCAGTTTGGATTAATCCTGCCTCAAGCAAAGGCAAACCCATCCATGAGATTGTTTTTGCTCAAGGATCTGGGTGCACTTGGGATAGGGAAACACAGTGTGTACCTCCAGGAAATTAGATTTTTGGGTTAGAACAGTCTGTAATGTTGAACTGTATAAAAGTGGTTGCTGAATGACACTGCCACTGTATGCCAGAACTACCATGGACAATGAGTATGAACTGCTCCAATTGTGAGCTCCTGGTGCAGCTTGCAACCACCTGACAGCACACCAGCCCTCCTGCCCTGGAAGATATCTAGGATGGACTGAACCCACAGTCATCGACTAAAGGAAGTCAACAGACACCTTGGAGGGATGGTCATTGACTATGGAAATGATACTCATGTTTATGTATATATGAATATATATGTATATAGTTGGAAGGTGTACGATCTGGGCATGATGGAGATGGTCTAGAACAAGGGGCAGAAAATGTCCTGGTTCTGGGCAGGACAGGGTTGATTTCTGCAGTAGCCAGAAGGGGCCATGGCCAAGACACATAGGTTATTCCATGCAACCTTGTGTCATTTTCCAGGGATGGGGGAAGGGCTCACTTCCACATGGTGTAGCATTGCAGAAGGAACAGGTGGGTATTGTTAGGGATGGGTGTGTCTGTGTCCATGTGAATTGTTTGCCTCTTTCTTGTACCTTCTGTCATTAGTACTGTTGTTGCTGCTGTTAATGGTCTTATCTTATTGCTGTCTCCAGTAAATTGTTGTTATCTCAACCCGTGCCTTTAACGTCTCCAGTTCTCCTCTCCAGCCTGCCAAGGGGAGGGGGAGCGATCGAGCAGCACATGGTTTGGAGTGGTTTCAGCGGCAACACTGAATTGGAAAATATCCTTCTTAAACCACCACAACAAAATATTTAGTTATCCAAAATATAAAAACAGGGTTATATATGAAGGCTTTATGGACAAATGATATGAAGCCAGAAAGCTCTATAATATGAACAAAATAGATGTCTTTGGATTTTTAAGAGGCAGAAAAACATCAGGAAGTGATCTGTATTTTTCTCCTCTTAGATCTGACAAGTGACAAATCGCATAGCCTGATCAGCTATGATATTTTGGGGCCATAATGCAAAGCCATTTCAGTTGCTCCTGAATGAGAAGGTGGGTCAACAAAGTTGAAATGCGACATTTTCATACTCCATTTGAAAAATTGTAGAATCTTCTAATGATAGTATGTTGGTTATTTGACTCAGATATTAACTATTTAAATCTAAAATGGAATCCTGACTGCACACAGACTAAATTAGAAGTGAGGTGAGATGGAGGAATCTGGAGGTATCATAATACATGCACTGCCATGACTGATCTCACGCATCGGTTCTGACTTTCAAAGGTGAAAAATTCACCATGGAGAAGCCAGAAAGGGTGCTGCATGGTAAGACTACTCACTGCTTCTGGCTTTATCACACCTCGTTGTATGGATCAACACTGCCCTGAGTGCTGTCTCTGTGAATGACCACAGGGGAAAATACAATTTGTGCATGCTGGAAAATTTTGATGGTCTTCTGAGATACTTCAGCATGTCCCTCCTGACCTTCAGGGAAGAGGGCAATCATTTTTGTACAGCTTGTGCCCTTCGCCACACTTATAAATTTGTCCAAATCTGGCCAAGTTGCCCGTCATGCTCAGCAGCCTTGCTAGGATCAAGTCATTTAAGTCTCTCACTAATTCTGTGAAATGAGGAAAGGAAGTGAGAAGCAGATGTAGAAAGACTGCAAAAGCAGCTGCAAAAGCAAGGCAAAGAGGTGAGGAAGAGATGGTCTAAAGACCTGGGAGACCAGAACTGGGTAGAAGAGAAAGAACTAAGAGGCATGAGAAAGAACACAGCAAAAAAAGGTTATGTTTATGGCAAAACATCAGCAAGTCCATGTCCAGTGAAGAATGCTCTTCAGAACCTTGCTGGAACCATGTGTGTTAGGTAAGCCTATTTCTCTCTGTCAACTAACAGTGAAACCCACTGGCAAAATTCCCAGTCTTTCCACTAGTGGAGACTGAGGCAGAGCTAAGAGAGCTTACCATTCCTACAAACTACTGTCCTGTCTCAGTCTGCAGGAGGTGGTGGTTCTAGAGCCTGCAGTTTGCTTATGTATCCTGGGGCTGTTAATCAGTGATACAGAAATTCTGTTTTGCCCTATACTTTAAAACAAAAATGGAAGTAATTACACAAGGCAAATGTCACAAGAAAATAAAGTCAAGAATTAAAAAACTAGGAAATGTCAGGATTAAAATTTAATTTTGTCCCCGTGTATGCATGGGATGCTTTCTAATTGAACAATCATATTTTTTTCAGTAGACCCATTTCATTAAATTTAATTTAATTTCATTAAATGTAGAAAGTTGATCTGTTTGGGTTTCTAGCAGTCCACATTGAATTTACTGTCTCAAAGTGCTGAGTGTACCTTCACCCAAGTGGTTGACTTTAGGACAGTAGCTCAGAAATGCGTAAGGTTTCAGCTTCAGCCATTCCAATATGAATTCATTGTAAAATGTCACTAAGTTTTGAGGTTTTGCTCTGATTTGGAATTTAAAAAAAGTCTTAAGTTTGGACTGGAGAAAGGATAATGAGAAATTCTTCCAGCTCTGCCAGACACAGAGCCCTCATTTTTGTATTTCAGCTTCACTTCCAATCACAAACCACCACTACCAAATGTGACTCAGATCCTTCTACAGTGACAAAAGCACCATCTTTCTTACCTGGGAAGGGGTGGTACAGGGCCAAAAAGATTATTAGTTTCAATATTTCCCACCAAGGAAGCAGTGGAAGAAAATGCAAGCTGTTGAACTTGATTTTTAATTGTGCAAGGCTGAAGCATCATTACCTCTACATTCCTCTGCTTCCCTGACTGTACAGTGGCAACCCCACTTACTTTGGGAGTGGGGCAGCAGAACTGTTCTGAATGCAGGCTTGAAAATACAGGAATGATTGTTGGGACTAAAAGGTCTGATGCTTCTGTCACAAGGAAAGCACTATGACTAATGTAGAGGGCCTCTTCTTTAGAAAGTTTACTGTAATGAGGCACTAGTCTTAGTAGGAAGAAAGGGAACAAAAGAAGACAGAAAAAACAAACCCAAGACCTGAGTACATTTTGAAGATCAGAATCTTAGCATCATGAGGTCAATAAGCCCTTCAATATAATTGAGCTTATCATTGACAGTTCCCTCAACCTCTTCTGGTGTCACAGAGATCTGGTTCACTCAATATCTGCATAGGACGAGTTACTCTATTTAGCAGAGTATTTGCAGTTACTCAATTTAACAGAAACAGCACAAGGTAAAAAACACAGAGGCAACTGAATTGCATTCTGTGATTAAGCACAGGTAAATCTCAATTTCTTTAAATGTACACATTTACTACACTAATCAGGTTCCTACACATGGGAAGGTGGACTTGTCAGATATTTTGACAGGGCAAACTAAGCTTCTAGATAAAACAGCAGCTGCCACAATCACAGTGTACTGAAGAGCAGTCACAATAAAAAAGGAAACAGCTTTTGCTGATGTCTGAGCCTTTGATAAAATAAGTCCATCTGAGAAAATACAGTTTGTTACTGAATGGCATGCTCTTTATTTTCTCTGATTCTCATAGCTCAAATGAAAAAAAATGGCCAATGAGATCACAACAACAAAAACAACAAAATGGTAACGGGCTGTAGCAGCCTCATAGTTTCTAAGATCTTTCTTAGAAGAAAAAATGTATAGAGTATTTTATAAAATTAAACATATTCAGCAGTTGTAATCTTGGAGATCACAATCCAATAGAAGAATGAAGTTTATAAAATCTAAAATGTGGATTTTTTTTCTTAGTCTCTTCTGGTCAATGATATTTTATTAAAAGAAGCCCCATACAGAAATGAAATAGTTTGTATTTAAAAAATGTGATGTATTCTTAGAAGCTGGTTAGAAATTTTCAAATGACATGGACACATCTGTCTGGGAGCCTGCAAGGTTTTGTCTGAGTCATCTTGAGGTTGATGAATGCATGTGGATTCCCAGTGAGGACTCCAGCACCACTCCTATGTGTAATCCTGGCACAGTTCAGTGCTCTGTACCTCTTTTAAGAAATTCACCTGTTGCAGGGGCCCTTGAAATTTAGGAGTGTCTAGTTTTTTAACAGCACTGCTGGTGAACTCTTCCTTGGGATCATGGTCCACCAGAAATTTGGGTCATCTGCAGCAACGCAGCTCACAGGTCTGCCTCTGCTAGAACTGGAAACCAGTGTTTCCAGGCTAACCCGAAGCCCTGGAGTAACCTTTCTGGCAGGTGACTGCAGTGTTATTTTGTACCTGCCTCAGGCTTTAGAATTCGTGCCCTCTAGAGTCACCTTGGAGGCAGCCGGTTCGGTGCTACTCCAGGCACTCTGTCCTGGAGCTGAGTATCAGAGTGCCAGGAGCCCTAGAGGGAACAGGGCTCAGGCTGCAAGCAGGACTGCCAGAGCATCCCCAGCTTCCCTGGGCTGAAATGCAAGCTCAGAGTCAGGCAGATGTGGGGCCAGGTTGTTTCTGACGCTGGGTCACACTGTGCTGCATGTCTGTCCTAGGAAGCTGCTGGCTGCTCCTGCCACTGATGTCTCGGTCAGTTCCACTGCACAATGCAAGGTCCAGAAGAATGTGGCTCCCAGGACAGGACATCGCGTTTCGTGGTATGCAGACACACACATCCATGTGTGCAGATGTGAAACACACCACAAGCTCCTATTAATGAGATTCCTACAGAAAATTATTAACTTTGATAGAAAGGTTAAGTTCCAATCAAGTTTCTAAAAAACTTATAACCTCATTTCAGATCATGCTAGAAAATACCAGTTTTAAAAGAATACAGGAACTGCCACTGTATAGAAGTGTACTGTTATGCACCAAACTAGCACAGAAAAGCAGCTTTCCTTCACCCTGAAAGAATGAATTAGAGGAAGAGGGCAGAATGACTTGGCTTGGAATGAGACTTCTGAAAAGGAATAGCCAGAACTTCAACAAGTGCACAAGAATACAGAATATATACTAGCCATACAAAAGTGTCTGGTGCGGAATATTCACTAGGTCCATTGGCAGGAAGTGTGGCGAGGACTGGTATCCCTGGTTATTGTTTTTAATGTTTGATTGTTTTTAATGTTTCTAGTTACAGATTTTTCCTATTCAAATGTTTTCATACTTTAAATTGTGTTACTAATTTTTATACTGCTTTAATTAAATTACTTACTTTTATTTTCCTTTGGTCTCAACTATTTCCACTAGCATAATTATACCACTTATTATACCTTGAAACTGCACCTCATTTCTAGTTATTGTTCGTATTTTAAAGTAAAGGATCCTCAACATTTTAATATCACTCCTGTAGTCCTATCATAATTCTTGTATAATTTAGAATTGATTTCTGTATATATTTTTGGAATTGAGAAACAAATTTTCAGATAACAACTTGCCAAACTATTCTTACAAAATTTATTTCATTTAGATTTACAGTTTTTCCATGGAAGCACTTTGATTATCATTAAATAAGGTTTTTCTGAACAGGGAATTTAAAGTGTTACACATTCTTCTTCTCCATCTCTCCTAGGTTATCACTGCAGAATTTCTTACAACATCAATGAAAGACAGTACAGGGTACAAAACACACCACTGCCATCCAGTACTACTTGTTCATGCTGAGAAACAAAGGTCAACACAATAAAGTGTTACTCATTCAACAACTGTCTCTATCATTAGTTACCTTAATCCCAGAACCAGTGTTAGTGCTTCATGCAGACCTGAGGTTAGTAAAAGACTAAAACTTTTAGAAGATGTAGTGGTCATTTCTCAATCAGTGTGAAATTCTTTTTAGTGTGAACAAGGGCAACAAGGAAAGTTTGCATACAATTTGGTTACAAGCTTAGTGCTCTAGTAAAAGTAAGAGGAACAAAGGGTTTTTTTGGACACTTTGTCTTACCTTCAGATAAACAGAACTGATATTTAATGATCTAAAAAGAGGGGAAATAAAATAATGAAATAATCATAAGGAGTTCAAGAAATGTCAGAACAGGAAGGCCTTGAGTTACTCATTTTCTTTTACCGATTTTCTTATTAGTAACAAAAAAATGCAGTATCCTCTTATAAAACAGGTATTTTACTGGAAAGTAAAAATTACCTTAAAACCAACTTTGTGACTAATAACCTGGGAAAAAATTAAGATTGCAAGGCTCAGATTTTCAGTTTAAAACTTTACGTTCTAAACATGTAGCGACCCTTGAAACTTTCTTCTGAGGAAGGTGTACTTAAAAATGCTTCTACCTGACCTAGCCTAGATGAAAGAGTACCAACGTTTCCATGCAGACTTTATACAGGGGATTGTGATAAAATTTGCTGTAAAAATACAGAGTCTGGTTGCTATATTAAAGCATCTTGCCAGGTCTTAATGCCAGGCATTGGCTCATGATGCTAGAAAACAGAATAAAGATTTAAAGTCAACTTTGCTCACGTTCTCAAGCACGTATGTTCCTTCCAATTAACGGTAACTCTTCATGATGTGCAAAGGTCTAAATTTTTAGTCTTTATAAGTAAGGATACTGCATTTCAAGTAAGATTGTATAAGAACTGTTTGTTACTTCTTACCCGTCTCTGAGGGCAAATGGTGATAAGGTGCTGGACAGAAAACCTGAGCAGCAAAATCTTCAAATGTTGTAGGCTCTAGATGATGTTGAACGATTGTTTGCAGGTATCGTGCTCTCTCCTCATAACTGAGTTAGCCAAGAATTAAGGATGAATTTATATAATGTACTGAAACTGATAAATACCAGTGCCTAGTAATTAAAACTCGTTTTTATTAAATACATATCATGTATTTCAGTGACTGTATGCACTTATTTTTAATTCTTTATGTGACTGTGATATTGTCTGATGCACTGACATAACATTCAGTGTAAGATAAACATGATTACTGTAAACCTTATGGTTCAACTGTATTTTTTTCATGTCTGATGCAAAACTTCCTGAAATTGTCTACAAACAACAGCAACTTAAGAACTCTCTTAAGTAACTAATTTGCCTGTAATCTGGTCACAATTCAATAGAAAAACATTTCAATTTTTAGGAGGTGTAGCATGAAACATACCTTATCATTAACAAAACAAATTATTTTGCACTTTTTCTTAATAAACTGCTTTCATAATCCCTAAACACACACACATTTAAGACAAATACAGTGAAATTTCAGTATTGGGAAAAACACCTTGTCAATGATGTCATTAAAACAAGCAAGAATATCTGTAAAGAATCCACAGGACCCTTAAATACTGGTTAACAGGGTGTTGGCAGGGCACTGACAGTAAAATACTGTACTTCTTCTTTTTTCCTGTGTTCTCCCCCTCTAATATTACTGACAAGAGACTGGTATCTTGAAGTGTTGTTGTTTTTGAAGAACCCTCTCCAGGCTTCTTGTTCCAGCAGGCCCAATTGTGCTGTTAGCACAGAGAGAGCGAGAAAAAGAGAGAATATTTCTGCTGTTCATGAAAGCAACTATGGAAATGGCTGTCAAAATGTAGAGCAGCAGGCAGCAACATACAATTATCAAGAAAAACTACCATGCTGACTTCATGTTGTATAGTTGCTGAACTGAGAAATCAGTTAACCTTTTCTCACACAACTTTCAGTCTCCTCCAGCTGGACTCGGTGTGTTGAAGGAGGGAAACCTTCTCCAGTTATTTTACACAAACATAGAATGATCAGAAATTTTCCCTGACATTTACACTTGTGCCCACTTTTTTTTCATATTTTATTTGTGGATAGTGAGATAATTTTCTCCTCACATAGTTCTGTTTTCCAAAAAGATACCCCAAGCAAATAAGCATGCTGTGGAGGAATGCACTCAAAACAGGTTTCTTTAAAATTCTGGGGTCTGATTTCAGGTCTGCTGCTCTTTTTGGGGGGAATCAGGGACAGTGAGGAAACTATCTTTCTGACTCAATTTAACCACCTATGAAATGGAGATAATATTCATCGTGCACGTATTTTTTATCAATCCAAACATAAAAACTGTATTACATGTGATAAGCATTTTTAATTACTAGTGATAACATTTAAAATAAATAATGATACTATTTTCAGTTATGATAAGCAATAAAATCTACAACACTCAATTAAAGTTGGAAACAATAATCTTCATATTATCTTACAAAACTACACTTCTACAATTACAGAACTTTTCCTACTCAGTTTTTTTTTTCCTGTTCAATATTTACGGTAGATTTTACAGTCTATCTAAAGATGAAAAAATATAGAGAATATATTATCTAGAAACAAGTTCCCATGAATAACATTATTTCTACCATATTTCCTTAGACCATAACTTGGCTACACAGTGAAACTGGGAAACAGGTTTCCCTCCAAAATCCATGCTCTGAATTCTTTCTGAATCCAGAGACAGCTGAACCACAGCAGAAGCCTCAGTTTGGAGAAGCTATAATAGAAGCTTCTATTATAGAATGGGACAAGAGAAAATATAAAAATCTCCCATTGTAATGATTCTTAGGTTGGGGGATAAACACAGTACTGAGTCTGAACAGAGGACAGTAATATAGCACAGTTTTTAAGAGGCTATGTATAAGTGGTAGAGGATGAAACTGATGGCTGAAGTCTAAATAATACTACGTATCTCACAACTTGTTGAAAAGCACTTTTTTTTCATTGGGGGAGATTCACAGCTGCTGAATTTTCTGCAGTTAATAGAGTCCTTTGATTCACAGCAGTGCCCCTTGCACAAAAAATACTGGCCTTTGTGTATTACCAGAAACTAATTTTCTATTTGGCTGAAAAGGGAAAAATGGGGTTATTGCTTCTCCCTCCTACAGAGCTTTTCATTATGCCTGATGCACTCAACTTCTAAGCTCTTCTGAGAAAAAAAAATAACTGAAGAGGCAAGAGGTAGAAAAATGAGCTTGTTAGCACATTAGAAGTGAAGTATCTTGGTGGGCCCTAGAAATTCCCAGTGGTGTGTTAACTTATCACTCTATGCATGCTGGCACTGATAGTCTCCCAATTGATCACTCTCTTTTCGCACCAAAGGTGCTGCCAGGAAGCAAAGGCTGAAGGCCCACAGGAGAACAGGCTGCTATCAAAACAAGCTGTTTTTAAAAGTCTGCTTGAATGGGTAAAATGTTTCATGAAAAAGTAGGGTAGAGACACCTACTTGCTTTTAAAATGCTCTACTTACAGAGGTCTCTAAAGGAAACCTTTTAGTTTATCCTATTATATCCAAAGCTTATACACAAATAAGGCAAAATGAAGGAAAGTTACTGCTTTGAACATGACAAGGACATTCTTTCTCTCCAGTCTTGGTACAATCTCCTAACCAAATACAGAAGTCTCGAGACAGATGCTGACTGAGGATGATAATGATGTTTTTGTTACACAGTGAAGAGGATATGCTTGTATCAGTTCTAGAAGTCCAATTCAAATGCACACTTAGTACACCCAGAGAAAAGTAATTCAGATAGCTGGGTTGCTGTTCATCCTAGCAATCCACAAAACCAACTGCAGCTTGTTAAATACATAAGCCACCTTAAAAACAAAACAAAAATCTGAGGCAAACGCCAAGTCCAAAGCTTGCTCTATTCCGCACTAAGGAATTACACACTCTCCTCAGAAGAACTCTGTTTCTGTATTAGAGACTGCATAGATGAGATAGTTTTATCTTCTATTAATTTATATTTTGAGAACATCCTAGTAATTTTCAAACTCCAATTCTATATGCTTTTGTGGCTGAGATAGTCTAGTTCTACACTGTATTTGAATGCAACTGTCTTCAAGAGTGACCATAAACCCATGGTAGCTAATTTCTACATTACTTCTAATAGGCTAGACATTTATTTCTTTAAAACACTGCTCTCTAGGAAAGACTTATTAGCACTTACACATTGAGTGGCACATACAAACTCAATGGCTAGTAATAATAGGGCAATGCAAGCTGTATTCTTACTTGGAGTGGATGTTGCCACTGGCATCAGCAATTAAGATGGAATGGGAAGGATGCACAGACAAACCAATGGAGAAAGACTGGCACAGAGAGTGACGAAACACTCAACAGTATTGTGAGCTTTTTCTTTCTGAAGAAGGTGCTAACTGGAACAAAACAGAATGAATAAAAATGTATGATATACATTAATTAAACAGGCACTCGCCCAAATGTGCCAGCTAAAAACCTGCAGACGCATAACTGCAAAAAGCATAACAAAAAAATCTAATTACTTCATTATACTTTTTCAGAAGAACCTGTTCTGAAAAACAGAATCAGTATCAGAAAAAAATCAGGAATCATATCTTTATAGGTCACTTAGATTGTAGTCACTCCAGCTAATATTTCATTTGCATTAGATCCCTTTTACTTATTCTCTAAATCTGTAATTATTTCTATTAATAATTATCTGAAAAGATATATTTTTTGAAAATACTGTTCTTTCCATTATTAGACCTGTTGATTTGCACTTGGGAACAAGCACTGAAAGCCTGGCTGTCAGATCACCTACTTATGCCCAATCTTTCTGAAAAACATCATCTCATGTCTTCACCTAATAGCTCTCCATCTCTGTTGATTGTATCACTTCCAAGCTTTAAATTCCTATGGCAAAATACATCTACATCTTGCAGACTCTTTATGCATAATCTAAGCTAAAACCTTTTCTAGCCATCTACCTGAACAAATTACCTAGGCTCTTACCTCACATCTCATTTACTGCCATATCCTTTTCTCTGGCCTAAATAAATGCATTTTTAATCATTTTCTAATCTACTCAGAGCACTGCAGAATCCACTTTCTGGATATACTGCTTAGATGGTGCATTCTCTCAGATACTGCCATCAGTCTGCCACTCCCTAGTGCAAATGCAGGCTACCAATTTGAACTTTATAGTCCATACCTATTCCATCCATTTTACCAAAACCATTCACCTCCAGTCAGTTAATGTAGTCACTCTCACTAATCTTGACATTTTTGGAAAGGCACTTTTGTGCCTTCCTCTATGTGGCTTCTTATGTATAGCATCAGGTCTCCACAAGTGTCAACAAGCAATCCCACCCGCAAACTCTCCCTTTGCTATGATTAGTGATTTTTTAAAATGTACTGTGTCATTCTGACTACACATTTTCTTTCCATTCTTCTTCACATTTCTCAGTTTTACAGCTGACTAAAATGCATTACAATAAATCTATCTAGTATTTTTTAGTTAAGGATTGGATGCATGATTACTGCTACAGTCATTGACGGAATACCAATCCTAAAATGACATTAGCCTGAGGCTGGAAAAAATGAGGAAAAAAATAATTTAAACATGGAATAAAATTTCCAAGACTTTATTTAAGGATATAGTACTTCATAACTATGTAATCTATCTATTACCAGAACAACTATTAGATTCTCAAATGGGCTGGAGAAGAAATTCTACTGCCTGCTCCAAAAGCCATTTGATAACAAATGCTTCTTGAGCACAGGCTGGAATCCAGGGACTCTCCTCTCCCAGGGAAGTATCATAATGATTAGACTATATAGATGAGCATGTACATTTCCTGTGATTAAGAAGAAATCTTATTTTATGAAACAAAGAACAATTTCAGCAGTGTCAGACACTTTCATGAAAGCTTTATTCATAAATCTTCCCTCCTCATACTTGTGTATTTGTATATATGTGCGGTATAAATGTGTAGTATACCATGATCTAACTGTATATTGGTATGTAGATGCTTTGGTTCCAGAGCTAGGAAAAAAAGACAGGGTTTTAATGATTGCCTTGAAATACCTCTTAGAAAAAAAGCTAGAACATGCATTTCTAAATAGCAAGATGGATTTTTTTCAGGTTAAATTACAAACTCCTCTCAGAAAATACATGTACAGCTGCATCTCTGGCAGTTCCAACTGTTAGCAAAATCATCTAAGAAGTCAATATATATTGATATGATTGTGGAGAGTATGACTTTGTCAGCCAGGCATTTGGAAAATAATTTAAGACAAGCAGAAACTGAACTGCTTCTCCATCCTTATCTGGCAAATGAAAATCCCACACCCAGAGATATTTTCTTGTAGGATCAATAGACACTTACAAGAGGTTTTTAATTGCATATATACACAATTAACATAAAATATATTAACAATATTTTAAGAAAAGCTATATAAGAAGGAACTCTCTTGTTTACTACATTTTCCCCTTCAGCAAATTTTGAAGCACACATCACTTTTTATAGAAAAAAACCCCAAATCTGTAGTATTGTCAACATCCAAAAGTACTCCTAGGATATTAAGGACCAAAGTAAAAAAAGAAACAGTGAAGCACAGCAAAGAGCATATGCTGGTAGGAGATTTTAAGTTTTTTGCTCTCTGGCCTGAAAAGGTGTGCAAACCGCACAGAATTAATTGCTACAGTTCGAGGTACTTAAAATGATGAAAGAATTGATTTTATTTGGCACATTTTTCCTAGTAAATTTCAATTCCTGACATCAAAGTGTGAAAGCAGAATGGCCTCCCCCATAAAGATAACAAGTACAGGTTAGGATCAAGGTTTAAAGCTGAAAGGAAAACTTAGTCCCAGCAGAATTTGACTTCTACAGGAAGATGAGACAAAACCCACACATCACAGAAACGGAATTTTTTTCTGGGAAATCTCACTCTAAAAGAAGAGACTGTGTAGTGGTTGTCAAACCAGCTGAACTCATACTGAGTCACAGCAATTTGCAGTCTTTGTTGGCTCTTAGAGTGAAGGATGTAAGTCGGGCTGCTATTGATCCAGTGCTGGAAGCCCTGCAAGTAGCTGCGTTTTGCATGTAGGTGGGTGATCAGTATCAGCTGGCCACACCGAGAGGAACAGTTACAGCTCTCTTAGATTCCGAAAAGTGACTCTGTACGAGTGGCATCACGGTGTTCCCTGTTTATTGCATTTCAGTCATTTCCACATCTAGTTTGCACAGTATACAAATAAAGAAGGTTTTTTTCCTTCCAGCTGTATCTTCTGTTTACTCAAGTCACCTTGATATCTCAAAGTCAGTCAGGGTTCTTTTGTGTTTCTTAAATACTGCCAATATTGAAAATGGCAAATAAATATTTAGCTAGGTACATCTGTTTACACAGCTATGCTGTAAATGAAAGAAGCTTCTGCACATACAACTGGACTTAGCCAAAACACCAAAGATTCCTAAGGCAGAATTCAGTTCATTCTCCTCATATCTCATTCAAGTTATTTAGGTGAAAGAGAAGAAAAAAATTACTATGCTTGACACTACTAAACAGGTGAAAGAATTAAAATTTTTATAGTCTTTTAAGGTGATTTTTTCCTACTGAATCATATTTTCAAGATAGCTCTTTTGCAATAAAATATAACAGTATATTTTCTTACTCATAAAAATAGAACATAAACCTCAGAGAAATGAAAGATGTATTTCAAGAGTAAACTTGTATGTTGCATTGGTGAAAACATTTTAAAACTGTGTAAGGGGCTCTATTAATTATCCAAAATCAATAATTTTAATAAGTAATGTATATGTTATGATCTACTAATTAATGTAGATACCTTACTAATAAAATGAGAATGTATATGAAAAACAAGTAACAGACCAAGACTGTAGAATTGAAGCAACCCTAAAATGCATTATCTAACATATTTAACGACATTCTTTTTCAGTTCAAGCTGTAACTGCAAAGGGCTTTTTGAGGCAATTTCTGAGGTATAGTTTTTCCTGAAGAAAATAAGGGAATCTATAACAGATAAATTTATACAAACTAATCCTATCATTCCAGACATTGCCATTTGTTTCCAAAACACAGCTGCACCATTCTTTGAATAAATATAATGAAAATTACTTTTAAGTTTTTACACTACTGAACAGTTAAATAAAACTGTGATAAATTGTTATCAGGCACTTTCGCCACTTGGAGGAGTTTTTTTATTTAAGATTACTTATCTTACGGTTAAAGGAGATAATTTACATTATATCTACTCCATAGTTATATGGTTAAAAGTCCTGCAAGGTAAGTGTAGGCTAGGTAAAGCTGCAGCCATTAAGTGTTTCCAAGCCAATGGTATTGTTTTCTGCCTAGTTTACTAACACACTACATATTGAAAGGCATTGACTTTATCTGAATTTATATAAGAATCTTAATTTTTACAGTGTGGGCAGTTTCAAAATTGCTAAATTACTGCAAGAAATTCTAATTGATGCTTGCATTTTCATTAAAAAACTCATCACATTCAACATTCTGCAAAACTGTCCTTCTAGGAAAATCCTTGATGTATTGTTTACTTTTCTGTTGTTCCACCAGATCTTACAGCTCGCTAAATTCATCAGTGGTTTATAACATCTTCTAGGAAGAAAAAGCTGTGATTCATCAGTGCAGACAAAGCTGGGCTTTAATCCATTTCTATAACCATATTGCCAAGTCTATATTGTTTACATTGCGTCTCAATTAAGAGACAGGCAGGACACCTGGTACTTCTTTATCTACGTCCCACGGGCTGCCAGATGACTCAAAATCCATAACAGGTGCTAAGGCAGTGTGAGTGGAGCACCATTAACACAAGCTGGAATTGGATAAAATTTGGACTACGCTTAACCACTTAAAACACTCAATTATGAAATGAAAAATGTAACCACTCTGCACCAAGCTCCTGTACAGAAGGCTTATAAAGATACATAGAATTAAAGTGCAAGTGAACTGAACTTAAAATAAATTTTAATTTCAGTATATATAAAAAGTTGGGGTTCTTTTACAGATAATCTTATAAAAATATATATTTACTGAATTAATTCTAATTCTGTTCATCTGTTTAGGCAGCAAAAATGACAAAAATTATGCTCAGACTTCTAGCAATTTCAAAATTAAGGGAAAAAAGATCTGAATTAAGACTAGGTATCAAATTCTTTGACTCTGTAGAATCCAGAAGTTATTTTATTTTAAGGACTTTGGCAAACGAGAGCATCTTATGGAAGGATTTAAAAAACAACAAAGGTTTAAGTGAAAACCTGTATGATAAAAGATACTCCTTTGCACCAAAAAAATCCCACTGCAGATCTCTTTTCAGCACTTTTTCATCTAAGGTGACTGAACTACATATTAAGCTTAGACTCTGACAGAACACACTACATGAGAGAAAAAATGAGTATCAGAAATTTTACAGTGGACAATTACTTAAGAACTATCTGTATCTAAATGTGCGGTAATTCAATTAAGTTTCTATTTAATATTGTAATTATCAAGAACACAATATAGTGATTTTATTACCAGAGTAAGCAGCTACAAAGTACAGTAAACTGTCATTTAAGACAGTGTCAGAGTATCTATGATAAGCAGCACATCGGCTTAAACTAATGCACTATATGCCTCTAGGGAACGACAGGCTCAGAGACTGGGTTTTAACATCAGAATCTATCCATTAACCTTGACTTAAATATAATCTACTCTGCAGTAAGAGGAAGAATGGGCATTCAATGAATTATCTGTTTGAAATATAGCAGGAGTATACTAAGACAAACATACAGCAGAAAGTATCCGTTTCGGTAGCATTTCTAGTGTAGTGTTGGTTCTACAAACCCTGAACTGTAATTTAGCATGAAGTTAAAAAGTCAGATGAAATGGCTAGCAGGATGGGAAGGACTAATAGCTCAACACTATAACTTTGGCTGGGTGGTTAAAAGAATAATGACAGTATTTAAAAATACTCCACTCATCCACATTTTAGTAACAGGCTATGGACATGGAAAGAAAACAGTGAAGAAAACAGTGCTGAAGCCCATATGCAGGCAGAATTCCCACTCCAGCTTACAGGGAGGATTTGTCTTACTAATGTATCCAAGATGGGAATCAATGAATCTATAAGGTATGTTGTGCTAATTGTTTTGAAGCCTATTACAGCTGCCACTGCTTCAGGTTGTCTCTGGAGTGCTGGAGCGCTGCTCCTGCGGTCAGACAGAAGTGCTCACCTGGCAGCTGGGGGTTCGCAGGAGGCAGCAGGGGAGGCGCCGGGCCACCAGCCAT
This sequence comes from Callaeas wilsoni, assembly GCA_013398955.1. Taxonomy (NCBI): domain Eukaryota; kingdom Metazoa; phylum Chordata; class Aves; order Passeriformes; family Callaeidae; genus Callaeas; species Callaeas wilsoni. The sequence continues at coordinate 25,123 of VWPU01012509.1, forward strand.
GGGATTGAAGTTTATTAAAGCTAGTGTACCAAACATACCAAGGAAAGATGTTAAGGTGTGGGCTGAAGTGATGACTGCAACAAATGTGGAATACTACAGGCCAGAGGGGAACTGCAACCCCACAGACTAACTCCTGATGTTGGAAGAGGGATTTATCCTCATTCTGATATCTGGCATCACACCAGTTTTAACCCAAGTAATTAAGGTTGATAGGTGTAAAGAATACAGAAGCAAAACTAGTTCCCTGCTCTCTGGTAATTAGCATGAATGCTTAAGCTCTCTTCATACATTCAAATACTTAAATTTTTACTTTGAATACATTCTCTACATATATAGACATATTAGCTGATGAGAAAAACAGTAAATGCCTTTTCATGAAGAAATCACTACAAACTGCAAAATTATATAAATAAAAATTATATTAGTATGAAATACTGTCCAGTAAAAAGACTGCACATACCAGTATGTGTTCATTTGCCATTCCACACTACTAGTAACAAAGGAAACTTCTCTAATGAGAAATTCTGTCATTAATTCCAATCTGTACTTTAATGAACTTTACAACTACCTTTTTAAAATTTTATGGTTGATGAGAATGTTTTCTCTTTACCTTGGGTTGCTGCAGTACCAGTAGCAGATAATCTACTTATAAGCCTCTTTGGAGGGCAGTAAAGTCAATTTTAAAAATGATTTTAAAAACTCAAAGCCAGGCTTCTATTCAAATGAAGAAACAAATATGAATTTTCAGTTATTTCCCTCTTTTTATATTTTGAACAGCAATTAGCAAAGCAGACCCTTCGCCCTCCTCCCTAAAGCTGTCAAGCTGTTGAGAGCAGTCTGCAGCACTACAATGGTACTATTGTGAACACAGTCTGGGCTTCCTTCCCACAGAGAGTTAAGTGGGCAGTTCCTGCTGCCCATGATTGGTGTCCAGTGAAACAATACTTAAGAGCCAGGTTTTATCAGTTCCACGCCAAAGAAGTGAAGCCAGGGAACCCAAGCCTTCATATCATGCTGAACCATATGCCAAACCTGCTGGCCCCTAAGGTTTATCACTAGGAATCAGGATCCATCATGTCCCCTGTGAAATTTCACTTCACATACCTTCTGTGAAATGCATGGCTTTGCTGAAAACTGACCTTTTTCCACAATTGGCATGAACAGATGGATGGTAACTATGGTTTAGCAAGCTGAAACTAAACGATTTTCTAATAGCATGCATTCTTCTGTGTTTGGGGGGAGAAGCATTCAGAAGGAGATAGATGTATTTGTGACCCATGGATTTATTCAGGTGCAGTTAATCAGCAATTAAACTATTTTCTCAATGTCTTGAAAGTATATTGAGATTAATTTGATTGGCTAGGCTATGATTAGGACTCACGTCCTTCGGACTGCCATATGGTAACTCCAATTACTGTAACACTAACTTTTAATCCTTGCTTTATGTTAGCTTATTCCATTTTTTTACTAAGTATGTGACACATACAGAATAAACAATAACCTTTTTTGTTGTAATTTTGACCCTGGTGAATATTTTTACATGAAGTACATTTCATCTCCAGCTAGAATATTTCCACATACCGCCAGGTAATATATACATGCCCTTTTTTCAGTAACTGAAATACAGATCTATAGGAGGATGAAGCCAACCAATGTGCTAGTTTCTATTAATGGTGGGGTTTTTTTGGTACCTATGACCTTCTAATCCCTCTGCTGGCACTGGAAAACATGCCCCAACCGTTTTGATTACCATATGCAAAATGATGCAGAAACAGTTTGCTAATATCTCATTCCACTCACCCAAAAACATCACTCTATCTCACAACCATTACTATTTTGCCAGTTTTGGTTGTTACAAATAATCTCCCACATTTTCCGCCAATTTAAATATCAGAATCAACCATATGGAAAGCCATATACTTATTTTCTATATATACATGCTTTTTAGTGTTTTAACATACAAATCTTGCAAGTTGTTTGCACATCCCGTATCTGTTATGAGGGTGAATTTAGGGCCAGAAAAGGATAAAATCAATACACAATGCTGTTTATGCAATGAAAAAACAGGGCTTAAATAGTTTAAAAACATTTCCTTCTTTACATCTTAGAAATCTCAGGAAAAATTGTTTAATCTTCCAGGCTTTTATTCATAGACTTCTGAGAGCTATCAAAGAAATCTGTATGAATTTTAACACCTTAAGGGGGCAAGAGTCTTAACATTTTAACAAAGGGCTTTTGTTACCCAAAATGTTTAATTAATTAATAAGGTTAAGTAGGTATTAACAAAAACCCTGTCACTTTGTGTTACACACAAGGCAATCAACTCTGTGTAACATTGGATTAATTTATCTTTTTCATTCCTGTTTAAGGACTCGTAGCCTTTTCCCTGCAAATTTTTGTTTAGAAAAGAGATTTATAGACTTTAAAAACACATTTTATAGTGGAAGAGTGATTCCACTACTAACTTTCAGATTACAACATACAAAAATTTCCTCCCTTAAAAATATGTTGTAACGAAGAAAAGTTCCCTTCCCTCAAGTGATCTGTACTGACATATCCAGACTCAGAAGTTCTAGGAGGCTGATAAAGCAGGTCACTGATTTTCAGGATAGCTCACTGCCCTCCTTCTATTCTAAACCAGAATGCCATTGGCATAAGCCTACCCATATTTTGTAGAGAAATCAGTAGAAACAATATTTCTCCTTCAGATGGGTAAATTATATTCACTAAAGAATAGAGAAGTAAAAGAATCTAGAATATATTTTCCCAAACAATACGAAAAGATTTGAGTCTCCCCCAGAAGTGTCTACAACATTAACAGAGCACTCAGGTCTTTAGAAGTGCAATTAATAGTAGAAAACTACTTTACTACAGTCAATCGGTTTTCTTTACTTGGTATTTTGTGTTTTTACCACTTTCAAGAGAGTCTCATGCATTTCATTAGGGAAGAGTAGCTAATAAATAAAGCTTTACTGCTAATTAAAATATGCTGTAGATATCTTGTGATAACAACAGCATTATTAAACCCATGCGCTTAAACTGTACCCCTTTAACATGGGCTTCAGGCCAGGCAGTTTCACCTCATTGCCCACCAAGGTCACGGAGCAGATCTCTCTGGAAACTCTACCAAGACACATGGGAAGTAAGGTGGTGATTTGAGAGAGCCAACATGGCTGTCCTAAGGACAAATCACGCACAAATTTGGTGGCCTCCTACAACAGTGTTACAGCACAGGTACATGAGGCACGAGCAACTGATGTCATCTACCCAGATTTGAGCAAAGCATCTGACACTGTCCAACATGATATCCTTGTCTCTAAATTTGAAAGACATAGATTTGATGGATGGACCACTCGGTGGATCAGGAATCGTCTGGATGATCACACTCAAAGAGTTGTGATAACCAATACAGTGTCATGCTTCAACTTACTCCTCACATTAAAAATGCATGAAAATGAAGTGAAATTTTGTGAAATTATGTTCACTACATGAAAATGTAGCAAACGCAGCAGCTTGGTACACACATCTGCAAGTATTTCTCCAGCAGTTATTTGAAGTGCCTATATGACAAACACTAAGGCAAGAGTTTAAAAGCCTATCACAAATGTTGGCTCAATCAGTTGTCTCTAGTGGCTAAAATCAAAGGCATTTAAAGTGATGCTTTGGAATTATTCATTGCAAAACAATCCTTCTTTCAACAGGTAACTAATAAATGATGGCTGAGAACAGGCTTGCACTACCTCTGAGGTCCAATTGTTACTCAGAACACTGCCTACTTTTGCTCCCTGGTGTTGCATTTTAACTCTAATTGCATGATCAAGCCAATAAATTGGACTCAGGGGACAAAAAACCCTACAAAAGTACCTACCCTGACAAAACCAGAGGTTTCAAGAAAATGCACTTCAAACAGAACTGAAGCAAGACAAGACAAGCAAAGGAGAGGTATCAAGGCTCGAAAGATAGTCATTAATACTGACAGATTACTGTAATTCTGGCTGTCAAGGTGATCGATTTAAGCAGCATATGCCAATCAATACTCTTCTCATTTACTGAGCAGCATGAGATATATAGTTAGGCAAGATGTCCCTAAGACAGGATTTCAAACCATACTTAACGAACATAAATAGCACAATTTATGCTTTGGAATCTTAGTTCTTTTTTCATTTAGCCTTTTTTAAATTGGGCAAACTTCAAAGTGATGTTATTCATACAGAAGTTATTTTAGATTATTCTATTACACTGCATTGCCATTGTGCCAATTCCTTTACAGAAGATATTTCAAACTGTACTAATTTTCTGTATAACATATTAAAACATTAATCTTGAACATGAACATTCTTAAATGCAGCAGTTATTTAAGCACTGTGCATTTTGCTTTTTTTTGGCATTAGTGGTTTGCCATTCTGAACACTTTAGCCATTCATGTCCATACAAATAACCTGGTATTAACATCTTTCTGGTATTTTCCCAGCAATTTTCATTACAACTGCCTCTTTTTGTTCAAAAATACTTGTGAAATCACAGGAAAATACATTAATTTGATGTATTACTTCAGAGGAAAAGTAGCACAAAGGTAATAAAGATGTAGCTATTACTGTCATTGCATATCTACAAGGGGACACACACACAACTCTGTAGAGATATATAGAGATACAAGACTTTCCTCTTATATTTAGGTTTCTCATAATGTGCAGATAAACTGTTACATGTTTCCTTAAAACTGAAATACCTGAAGAGTCCATTAAAACAATCTTATACTTACATATGTCTTGGAAATCTTCAGTTTTTCATGTTACATCATTGTATACAGACATTTAATTAATCAATCACATTTATAATTATTACAATATCAAGTTAGTTGTCAGCAGAACTAGGATTTGGGAGAACACCACAACTGAGCAATTCAAAGTATAGGAAAGACTGAACATCATATTCTGTACCTTATGATTCTTGCTTGAACTAGGAAAACAATTTCCGCTGCTAAACAGTAAAACAGATTTCAGAAATAACTGTGTTTTCTTCTGGAAAAAATAGCAGGGGTCATATGATGAACTCATCTATGTCTCTTTACTTGAAATCATATCAGATAAGGCTACAATAGTAGGCATCAGGGACGGAATAAATACTCACTGAAGTTCTGAAATCTGTAATTATTTGTATAAAATATAGAAAGTAGTTTTTAAAAAGTGCATCAAGCATTATTTTAATGCTTGATTTTCTGCCACCTGTGATGGCAGAAAAAAATGAGTAACAGGTATGTTAGAACACTATGAAATGTCCTGTATCAAAAATGTATTGCCAGAAATACAGAAAACTTTCCAGAGTCTTGGCATATGGCAGATGAAAAAAAATTCTAAACCAGAAAATACTAGAAGAGCAATCATAATTTTATGCATTATTCCTTTCACTACACCAAAACTGCAAGAGTGAGCTACCCTGATGCTTCTCCCACTTGATACACAGTTGATGCAGGATCACTCTACTCACTTTTTTCCTTAGAGATGCTCATGCAGCTTTAAGATAGAAAACTCCCTGGAGAAAGGAAAACTGGCACTGCCAAAAACAGTGCTATCCAGTTTTAACTTCTAAGTTTCTGTACTAGTGAGAAATCTTCAAAATCTTCACAAGTTACAGTTTGAAAATTCAAATACAACAAATATTCTTAATTAAGTGAAACAAATGTAGCCAGAAATCTTAGGAATACCCTTTGCTCACTGTATGTCGTTAATAAAGAACACTTTCTTTGCTTTTCCAGGGCCTGCACAACAAACAGCAACACTACCAGTTCTAATAAAACCCTTTCTTGGGGCAGTTGAGTATCATCTGAAGAAAAAAAGCTTTTTCTGAGTGGTCAGTCTCTAATACAGAGCAAACTTTTAACAAACCACTCACAGATATTACTTTATTCATAAATAAGTTACCGCCTTGTCAGACACCATAGGGGGTTAATACCTTCGCTTTCTCTGGAAGACAACTGTCAAAAGATGAGCTTCAATACATCAAGTACCAACTGATTAGTCATACAATATCAAGAAAGTTAGGAGGATGTCAAATTTTCAGTTTTGATAACAAAGATTAATTTATCCAATAATTTAGATTAAGATCTACTCAGTAACATTTTTTAGATTGAATAATTAAAGCAATAGTATTTTTTTACTATTTAAATGATTTGGTTTCATGTGACCAAAAAAAATACCCAAAAAGAAATGCCAGTTCTTGGCACTAGGTCAAAGACTTCGCAGATTATTAGAAAGAAGTGAAAATTATGCTATGATTATTAAGGATAAAACAGTTATGCATATTCCATGTATTCTAAAATGTCTATAAATTTCCGATTTAAAAGATGTTAAAGAGGATTTCTTACTGTGTGTTTAGCTTCTCACTGGGTGTCTTAGGTAGCATCTGTAATAGGGGAATACTGTGTAAGACAGAAAGTGTCCAAATTGCACTGTCTGAAGTGCAGATAGTTTGGAATAATTGTCAACGCTTCAGAATTTGTGTGCAATGAAAAAAGTGACATTAATTGTTTCCCAACTGCAATTTCACTCCCACAAGGTTTCTAGTATTTGTCCTGGTTTGTAGCAACAATTGTAGAAAGTTGGATCACTGAAGGTGTCTACTATGAATTCAGAATGTGACAAAGTGCTTGCTCTGAGACATGAGCCCCGAATAAAACTCTTCATATCAAGAATTCCAATGCAATTTAGTAAATAAAGAGTATTTAACAATCCCTAAATACAGGCCTTCTTATTCTACATCACAGTGAAAACTACTGTTCTCAACATTTAGTCCCATTATTACACCTGCATTTATGAGTGTTACAAGTTTTCCTAGCATATGTGCAGCTGGAGCATACTCAGGAGATAAGCATGCACTTCTTAAGACAATGGCAAACACAATGAGGAGAAGAAACACATGAGCTATGAGACAGAGAGGGGGTTACTGCTGCTTCAGGAGCAAGACATCACAAGTATTATGTGTTTGTCACCTGCTTCTGTGTGCATGTATGCCACCTGTTCCTGAGGGGTTACTGATATAAGAGAGCCAGGCCATGAAAAATTATTGGGGGACCTGAGAATCCTTAAAGGAGAAACTAAAGCAAATTCCACACACCGATGCAAAAACTCCACCCAAAACAGTAACAGTCTCTTCACACAGCTGCAGCAATGAGGTGTGTCAAGAATCAAATAAAGCAGGACACCTGCCATGCATGACTAATGTTTGCTGACAAATTTAGCAAATTTTTAATCTTAGAACATTACAGTATGGAAACATAGTATTCTGAGCAAAGAATAAAACCAGAGAGTAGATAAATCCTTTAAAAATCATTAACCGAATCAAATCTTCAAGGTGTTTTGCTCTTTAAGTATCCTATCAGAAATGTCAAAATAACATCAGAAAGAGGAAGGTGATTGACAGAATATGTCAGTCTCAGAAAACTGCTTCAGACTGTACATCACATACTCAAAGTTGGAGAAGACTAAGAGGGAGATGAGCAGAATTTCTGGTATCCATGCAACCATTATTATACCATTCACACATACTACCATTGCCACATTGTCATTAACAGACCAGCGCATTAAGGAAAAAGTTGCAATCAGGTTACGTGAAGAGGACTGAATATCCCTGCTGATTACAAATGACAGCTGATTTTTTCAGTCAGGTCTGCACTTAGAAAATGCACTGTCTCAGAGGGTAGATAAGCTCTCCTTGGAAGTAGGAGGACCAAACTCAGAGCCAATTTTTTCCCATCCCATACACAAGCAAATCAACACAGTCTTAGTTTAATTAAGAGTTTCTATTGATCCATCACCACAAGATCTACAATATGATACTATAAACATTCTTTGAAAATGGATAAGCACAGGCCTACATATATATCTTTAACTCCCCACTATGTCAAAAAGTGCCCACCAAGTATTACACACCACCAGAAAACAAACCACACACCTGCAGGCAGAGAGACATCTGCACACTCACACTGGCTTTGAAATTAACTATTTCTGCTGGTCTACTACTATAAAAAGAAGGACTAATACAGAAATGCAGTGCCTGACATCTGTTTTGTTTGACAAGTCTCAAGTACTCTTGTGCCCTTGACATCCACATTCAACTGGATATCTATTAACCATCATCCAAATCCCTAATAAACTAACACTGCTCAGTATTAGACACTCATAAGTAAGTAAATGAAGATCAGTTTCAAGAACATCCCTTCAGGATTCTCTTTCACTGACACTGTAATGGTCCTGGACTTGTGGAAATCCTTGATCATCAGCTTCACTTTTCCATTTCATATACTTCCTGAAAAATAGCTTTTTTGTTCCCTTTTTCCTCCCTCTTCAAATGTATTGTTTTCACCACTCTGAGCCCTCTTTTTCTTTGCTCCAGCAATATTCCAACTCAAGGAAAGGCCACCTTCATCAGTGAATCCTATCTGTCTTCTGCAAGAGACATTAATTCCAGTAGTGTCTCCTGAAAAGCTGTTTAACCACAGACCATAAAATACGCCTGTTCCCCACACCCTTTAGTCCACTACAAACTTAAAAGCCAGAAGTGAATTGCTGCAGCCACAGCTAAAATATCCCAGAGGAAAAAAGCAGGAGACAATAAAGACAGTCCTTGACGTCTGCAACTCCCCGCTATCACAGGAACGTAATTAGATTCAACTCTCAAATGTTCTTAGATAACAGACCATGTCCATGTTACAGGAAACATCCACCACTCTTAGTCATTCCTGTATGAGGGAAATTCCTTCTTGACCTCAGGTCTGGCCATGGGTTGAACACCAAGAGCATGTCCATGACATTTTTAATCAAGAGGTTTTTATACCACTGAGACTTAGGCCAGACTTTGAAGTTTAGCATTTTTTGCTGTTGTCCACTGACTCCATCAGAGCCTAATTCGAGCCACGAAAATTTGTAGAGTTGTCTTCTAATTTCACGCCAAGCAAACAGTTTTTACAGAACTTCCCACAACACCATTTTAATTTTAAAATTATTATACCAAAGAGTAAATATAAGATACTCCAAGCCAGACGGAAAAAGAATTCCACTGGCAACTTAACAAAGCCACCCTTTAATATCAGTGTACCAGTGAACTGGTACTTCATAAGCTTATCAAGTGATGACACGAAAAGCCACCAACCAACACTGTCTAAAATCAAATACAAATAATGCTTTCCACTTACCACGCTAACCATACTGGGAGACATATCGGCATTTTAATGGAGGTCGCCTTATGTCATAAATGACGTGCTGTGCTTTGATGCATATTAAAAAGTAAAGTTTCGAGAACTGAATTAAAAATGCAGTGCACAACTCCAAGGAACTGTCCAATTCCTAGACACTGAGCTGGCAAGCTATGTCTAAGGAATTTAATAAACCTTTCATATTATATGAAGTTTAAACATACAAGTCTGTGGGGTTTTTTTGGTACTGGAAGTTTACTATTTCAAAGTAAATTGTTTTCCAATTGCTCATCACTATACATCAATATAATGCTCTAAACCATCACTTTTGATGGTTAATGATGATGGTAATACATTTTAAATTCTTTGACTAAGCTACTTGAGTAATGACAGAAAGATCGGACCTTTCCAAACATGAAAATACAATAAATCAACGTGTGTCATCTACAGAAATGGCACAAACATCACTTAATGTGACCACATAAAACACATCCATCATTCATCTGTAAATTCATTTCATCATATCTAATCCAAAACTCTGCAAGTATTAACAGTCAGCCATAGAAAAAATAGTATTTTAGCAACAGTCTATCACATGACAAGTACTAGTATTTAGAGCTTGGCTGGAAATTAAGCACAGAATTCTTTTGGATCAAAATTTAAACTTATCTTTCAGTTTATGAAATTCAAAAATTTCTTGTTGATTTAACTAATAGGTATATAACAGAATCTCAAGAAGGGAAAGGGGTATAAGTGACTGACTTACCTTATGTTTTTTAATTTACAGTTGATAAATCTATTCTTTCAAGAGCAGCCCCTCCAAAAAATACAATTTCAGTTCCAACAACAACGACAGAAAAGAGACAGCCTTTTCTGACACATTTACTAAGACACTAACATGATTTTGACATCAACTTTGTATTCTGAGCTGAATAACAAAATCTGTATGACAGAAGTTTAATAAACTTCTCACCTTGAAGGAAAGCAGCATTCTTGGAATTAGAAAATAAAACTAAGTCACAGTAATACTGGATAAACACATAATATCCTAAGGAAAGAAAGCTTATTAACATCATGATATTGCTACTTTAGAAAGACTACTCACGAAATGGTAATTAAAATAATTTTGTTAACAAAAAGTGACAAATCCATGCTAAAAAACATTAGAAACAGGCAAATTTTCAGCACTTAATCTATTCTTTATTTAATTAATAAAAGGTGGTCTTTATCTGAATGCTCTTCTATGGGTTTAAGTTCCCTAAAGGCACCATCACCATAAAAAAAAAAGAAAATATTTTCCCTATATTAATCTGAAAAAAGGAAAAAAACCCATGAATATCGTATCTGCAGAATTGCAAGGGAATGTATATGCTTTGGAAACCATTTGAGTGAAAGGATACAAGTTTTGGTATAATGGGATTAATGATTTCAATGCACGGCTTGCATTTATAGCTGTTGCACGAACCATAATAGGCAGAATTTTTCCATTCACAATAGCACCATCAAAGAGTGGACCAAAAAATGGAACCTGAATAAAAAATTAAGAAGTTCAACATAAAGCAAGACAAGATTGTAGCTATAACAATTAGCAATCAACATTAACAATAGAGCACTCAAATATATGTCTTTTTCCCTCCTCATTGCTAGATAATCAAACCAGTTATTGTGTTGCAAGTCAGACCTTTTCTCTTGTGGAAATATACAGCCATATAACTGCTAGATATCCTTGGCAACAGATAACACAGCATTTGAAAAAAATTAAGCAACTATTTGAATACTATGTCTCATCAAAGATCATTTCCAACATTTGCTGCAAAAATCCTAGGAACAGTCACACACATGATGTTTATGAGGTTGAAAGGCTAGATGATAATATTGTAGATGGTAAGAAGCAAAAGAAATTATTACTCAAATTCTAAAATATTTTTTATCATGGCTCTAGTTATTAACATGCCTATAAGGACCAACCCAGTGTGAAAGTGTCATACAGTTACTGGTGTATTGACCCTCACCTTCTATTTTCTCTTTTTTTTCTTCCGTTCTTCCTTTCTACATTATCTAAACAAAAAGACTGTAAGCCCTTTACAGAAGAAATCTGTGCTGAAAGTTTAGCCTCTTTGGAGCCTACTTGTAAAACCTTATTTGTGAGATCAGTAGAAAAACTCAATATTTAGTACAGCTAGCCCCCAAAAGGTGAATAGAACAGATAGATCTTAGGTTTTGGCACTACATTTCTCTCTAATCAATCATCATTTTGCAATTTAAAAAAAAAACCCCAACATTCAGTATTAAGCATCGTCATTTCTTGAACACGTGAATAGAGTTCTGAAGCTGCTGACATAAAGAAGGAGAAGAGCAGCAAAATTTGTGCACCAGCTCAGCAAAGGGAGCAGAGTGTACACTAAATATTCTTCCTGCTAAGAGGAAACAAATGCTGCAAAAGAATTTTACATCCCTCTATTCTTTTTTGCCATTAGTCATTTACTGCAGTTTTGAGAATACTAAAATCTGATGGAAGGCACTTTTTTCACATACAAGGACTTCTTTTTGGACTAACAACAATCCCTGTTTTCAGCAGTTTTTGCTTTCCTTCTAAACCTGCATGCTCCCAATAATACAACTATTTGTAGTTAAAGTAGTAAAAGAAAGAATATACTTATTAGTTAAAAATGTAAGTAATCCAACAATAACAAGACTGATTATTATGTCATGTCTATCAATAGATAGAGGCAATCATCATAAAGAGGTAATCCTATTTCTGTCATACCTCATTAATTAATATGAGTGCTTGTAGTAATAATTTTAATGAAGTATAGGAATTCATGGCAAGTGACATCACACACAGAAGTTAGGTAGTACAAAAACTCCTGACTGCTTTTACTCAGTCAGTTTAGTGTTCACAAGCCTAAACTACTGTTTTAAGAACAGGGCCAGCACTGACATTTGAGGAACAGTCATTAGAAAGAATGTGTGTTCCTATGCCTAAGGGCTGAATGGTCTTGCTTTACTGAATTAATCTCCAAATTCTTGTGTGGAGTTAAGAAGAAAGTAAAAAATAGGTTTCAGAGGAAAAAAGGAGAATAGTACTTGGATGGACATGGAACTGTTTTGGTTATGTATCAAATTTGATAAAAAAGTTTGACAAGTTTACTGTAATATTTAAATTATTATGCAGAATATTCTATCTTTGTTTCCAGATTATGTTGTCAGCAGATATGCTTTACAGCATCAGACCTTTGCAATTTCAAGTTACTTATTTTACTATGCACTGAACTCACTGAGCTCTTCGTTTTCCCTCCTACCACCACTGCAACTGACCATGCTTAAGACATCACCTTGTTGGATCAATCTATTATATCAAAACCTCACATTCTAAACAAAACTCAGTTCATGTTAAACACATGAAGGAAACACAAAAGAAAACAAACCCTTACCTCAGGCTTTTTCATGATCTGGATACTGAACATATGGTTTTTCATGGGATAGATAACTATAAGAACATCACCAAATTCTGTTGGAATTATTCCTCTTCTATAATCTCGAGTATGTTCTGACCAGACAATGTGTACTTCATCATTTCCTAAATGTCTTAGCTGGAAAATCAGGAATAAAATGCCATCAGTTTGAATATTCTTAATTAATATTCTATAGCCATACAGTTATATTAAATGTACATATTCTAAAAAGACAAACCCACTAAAAACACATGAAGAAAAATAAGTAAAACAACCAAAGTACAATACAGTTCTTTTACAATTTCAGTGTATTAGTCAACAGTACTGGTTTGTGCCATAGATTTTTATACATTGGTGTTAACTTCTATTTAAATTAACAAATATGTGAATATCTGTTTCCTACTGAAAGCTAAAATTTTGTTGATATTATCTCAAGAATGCAGAGTAGTTCAACCTGATTTACTAAAATGTGTTCAAGACTGCCATCACTGATTGGCAGAAAATTACTAACTTCTGTATGAACTTCTAAAGTACACAAATGGAGATCTGTTTAAAAGTTACATATCTGAGAAGTTAAACTCATAATTCTAGCCAAATTCCAAACTGCCTACTACAAACAAAAAGCTTTTAAAGGAGAATAGCTACTGCATTCTCCATAGCTCCCAGAATAATTAAGATAAATGCTCATTTTCTATGAAACCTATATACCTTTGTAAAAATAACACGCTGCTCCCCTACAAACTACAAAATGGCTCTTGATTTGGCTCAGAATGGCCGAACGGGTTCCTCAAAATCCATGCTGTATCCTCAGATGTAATCATATAACCAGATTAACAAATTCCTTGAACACTCCGGAATTATCTGCATTGAAGAACCAAAACACCCCTTCTGATAAACATTATCATCTGATAACAAATGTTCACATCATGTAGAGAGGCTTTATGTATACTGATCAAATACATTCAGATTATTAAATGTGAGATTCTTTCCAGTAAGATTCATTTTGGAAAATTCAAACTGGAATATCTTTTTTATCTCCTAGTGCATCACCAGTTATTGACAACTGTCTTCACCCTCAGTTTTCAGCTTGTGTCCACAGCTTAAGGTAGGTGGAATTTGTCAAACAACCACCTTGATGTTATTCAAAGGACTGCACTGTGAACTGCTGTTAACATACAACATACAAATACCACTCTGAGCATGTACAAGAAGCTATTCTATATAAAAAAGCAACAATTTGCCATAGCACTTTCAGAACACAATTGCACTTTAAATAAAAGCAAAACATATGCACAGTCTTCAGAGAAATTTAATTGCAATTATTCATTTGTTTATTTTACAAAACCTCCTGGAACACAACTTTGTCTTATCTGAAGGCCTACATCAGTTGCCAGTAGAAGACAAAAAAGAAAAAAAAAAAGAAAAAAGAGAAAAAGAAGGTGTCTGTTTTTCTCTGCTAGCTTTAAATTGTATCAGACTGAAGAACAGGGTTGTATTTCTATTAAAAAAAGGATTGTTTTTCAGTGTTGGACTGGGCAAAAGACAGGTGGCTTCAATACCCTATATCTTCTTTGATGCTCAACAAGTAATTTGTTTTGTCTGGACCAGATTGTACACACACCTACCCTACAACAGCTATGGTGCCTTTGAAGTCAGCTGTTCTTGCCTCTTGTGTAGATGGCTGAATTATTTTGAACAATACTTACTTAGGGATGGTCCTGCACTAACACTTAAACCCAACCCAGCAAAGGAATTGGTTATAACAACATTCACTACACTGAGCTTTATTTTACTAGATTAGAATAAAGCCAGACAGCAACCTGAATGGCTGATGTGCAACAAACAGCAGCTGAAGGAACTTTGGATAACACTTAACAATGACAAACATTATAAAAGACAATTAATTGCAAAACTGACCCCCTCCTACCTTAGAATCATAGAATCATTTAGGCTAGAAAAGACCTCCAAGATCATCAAGATCATCAGTTAACCTAACACTGCCAAGTCCATCACTAAACCATGTCACTAAGCACCACATATTTTAAATACCTTTAGGGATGACAATTCCACCACTTCCCTGGGTAATCTGTTCCAGTGTTTGACAACTCTTTCTGTTAAGATGTTTTTCCTAATATGCAGTCTAAACTGCCCCTAGCGTAACTTGAGGCCATTTCCTCATCCTGTGTATCGTTACTTGGGAGAGGAGATGACCTCCTTTCATGTAGTTGTAGAAAGCAATACAGTCAGTAAGAGCAGTAAGAGAGCGATAAGAAGCACACTTAGTTGTTTTTTCTTTCCTGGCTATAGCTTGGAGGACTTGATAAGATAAATTCCAAAATACACAGCAAAAAACTCCTCCAAACCCCCAAAATCACCAGAAAAGCAACTTCTACTTCTTACCTTTTAGTTTTGCAGCAAAACATTAAATTACGAAACCTTGCACTGCGGCACCAGAACAGCCCCATCCACTGATTTTTGTCAGGGCAGAGTTCTATCTTTTATGTTTACACAAGGCTCAGCTTCATTTCAGTCTCCTCTAGCATCACTGTCTAATAAATCATTATCCTTGGCCTCCTCTCCTTTGGCCACAGTTAACCAACTTCTCTCTTCAGGCATGAGATAATCTTTAAAATGGATCACAAACATGATCCAAGTGGTGGAAATGTATGTCAGGTTTTTATTTTAAATTCAGCTCATTTCACTGTACTGGTCTCAAACAGAGCCCAAGAAAACAACTTGTCGGCACCTTTTTTTTGAAGCATGACAGGAGCGGAAAGCAGGGTTGTCACATCTTAAACTGGCTTTATCACCAGAGGAGTCAGTGAGGAATTGCACCTCAGATTAAAAAAATAAATAAATTCCCATTTTGCTTCCTTAGTGAAGTGACAGTCAAACTAGCTGTTGAAATATGACAATGATAAGGTATCAGGGATTGACAGGCTCACACTTAGAAGCAAGTGAAAAGCTCAGGGAGAATGAGGCTGCCCAGTCAAAGAGAAAGCATGAGGCAAATCAGTTTGGACATGAAGTGCTGTGGAATGTAAAAAACCCACACGATCCTAGATTGAGGGATGGCCATCTGGAGAACTGACTGAACTCATTGAACCAACTGCCAAAAAGCAGAACAGGGACTGATACACCATCACTGCACTGCACCACTCATAATTCAGCAATATTGAACTATTTACTAAAAGAATTTTTCCTCCTTCACTTGCCACCTTTGGACTCAGAGACAATAAACTCACAGACTGTTAGAAAGAAGTGATAGTGACAGTGTATATGCCAAAAAAATAGCTTTAAAATCCAAAGCATATAGAGAGTTTAGATATTGCAGCTTCTTGAGGGCATCACTGCCTCTGAATTTCATTTATCAAAGGTTGCCCCTGTGTACCTGTTACTGATACCTGCAGTTAATCAGACAGGATACAAGTTCTTGCACTTCCGCGAAAGCTACCCAGATGGAGCAGCACTACTGATGCATGCTTTCACATGAGACCGATACAGATTTTCCTGTGATAAAAGTGTACTGTGTGGTTATTTCAGCAGGATTACTGACAAGGGACACATATTTTTGGATGCCAAGTGTTCTGAAGCCATCAGTGACTTTTCTTTCCAGTTTCAAAGTTTATTTAATACTCATACGTATGTGTGAGAATACATTCCAGGCTAAAAGCAGAAACTTCTTCAGAGGAAAAGGAAAATGAAACAGATCATTTCAGAGTTCCAAGTCCTGTCAAATGTATTTCACTTCATGATTACTATCCAGAATGATATGGCAATGACCCAGTTTGAGTAAAATGTAGAATGGCATCTCTGTGACATGTAATGGATTAGTCAAAATCAGATGGTGCAAGTAGGTGGATGATGGTATAAAGTATGAATGGTGGTATATAACAAAAAGAGAAGTACTCAGGATCAAAACCTTGTTTCTATTATAGGTGGTCAGATGACTGGTAAAAGTAAGAGACAAGAAAACAAGGTTGCGTGTTGCAGATTTTATATTTATGTTTGGAGAATAACTAAGTTCTAGATAAGTCATTCTGTTTTTTTTTCCAAGTTTAGATCAGAAGAAGCTTTGACACTACTAATGCAATGCTCCTTATTGCTTCCTTCGGATGTCCTCGCCTTGGTCAGTAAGAAAAGCTTCTGAAAAAGCGTGAATGGTGGTAACTTGACTCATCAACAACACCTGATTCATGGAAGAGATCTGATACCTGAAACTGACTCAAAAAGGTTTCCTGGCTTACTTCATCTGCTAAGTTTTGCATAAACCTTTTAGGAAGAAGAATTTCAGATTTTTTCTCAGTTTTTCATTTGAGATTCAAAAATTGAAATTCAGCACTGCTAAACCAAGGTCTCCTGCAAGCGCAGCAAACACTTTGAGAATCCATCGTTCACTCTAATTATTACACCACAGAAGAGTCAGAGCCTGACCTCTTTCAACTTTAATCTGGATTCTTTATTTCTTTGTATTGAACTGCAAGTGTCCCAGAATTCAGTGCCCTGGACACAAGTAGGACAAAGATACTGAGCTACAATCACCTCTGCTTATTGAAATCTTAAAAACAGACAAAAACATGATTTCCCAAGGTGTGGTCCCAGTGTTACCTAACAGAATGGGATTTGGTGCACACAGAGTGGACAGCTGTCAAGACTGAATTCTCTGTTAATGGTTATTCAAAACTCACCACCAGTTGTCTTCACACTGATTTCCTGACCTTGTTTTCCTGAATTTACAACTTCTTACATGCATACATCAAAGTAAGCTTAACAGAGTGCAAATCAGTACCAGAGACAAAAGTCACAGCGATAATATAAATAATAAAAAGTTCTAAAATAATGTTATACTTTGAGCAACTGGTAATACACTGGAAACACCTGGAACTATAGGTTACACACCACTATTCTAACACTCTAAATGCAGATCAAACTGCCCTAGAGAGTTTATTATCTAAACATAAGACATGACACAAAATGGAGATGGATAGATGCAAAGAAGTTGTAAAAAGGTGTTAAAGATTAGGAAAGCGTCGTTTATATTAGCATTCTTCAAGAAGGAAAGTGTCAAGACCAGAGAAAGGAAGGTTCAGCAATCAAAACAACAGTTTACAATATAAAGAATAAATTTTAATTTATGTATGTATGGAAAGGCTATGTTAGATGAAATGTTACGGGGAGAAAAGAAGAGTTGTAAGCACAGAATGAATGTAAGAATCCAGAAAGTGGACCAAATTAAAGACGATTTCAGGCTATGGGCACAAGTGACAGGCACAATGGTCATGTTATCTGTGGTGATCCGGAAAGGTGGCAATGAGAAAGAGATTAAGAGCTCTGTTTTAGCCATTTTAAACCTGAGCTGTCGGGAAGACAGCCCTGAGGAGATAAAAGAGACAAACAGATTTTTTTTAGGCTTGCTTTGAAACTCTACTCCATTAGAACAAATATATAAAAATGACCGACTGTTAGGTTACCTGAAATTTCAAATTTAACTCAAAATACTTTAAAATATTCTTACTCTATAACCATCATCATGTGTCAGCTCTCCTAATACATTTATGTTAACTGAATACAAAAGAAACGTGAAATAAATATAACCAGGAGGGATGATCAAATCTAATTTTGATACATTAGTGTCATATGCTGTACATGTTACAATAGCAGCCAGACTTTAAACTAAGCTGCAGGCTATACTGAAATTTCCAAATGGCAGATTGTTCTAAGTGATACCAAGTATAATTGAAGTAATAAATGATAGTAAAAGCAAAGCACACTGTCAGGAAGAATTTAAGTATTTACTTTTTAAAATTAAATGAGTTAGGTTTGGAAAGGCAAGACAAGTGAAATAATGCAGGGCTCAATTTACAGAAAATTCCTTTTATTTATCTGTTACATTAACCCTTGAACTCTTGCCAAAATTACTGTAATTTCTAATACTCACTTACCTAAAGGAGGGAGAAAAAAAGCTATTATATTTTCTTCTGATAGAACAGCTAGCCTCAACTTTTTTCTACTTCAAAAATGGAAGTGTTTATTACCAAAAGAACAAAAGGAGCAGAGATATACGAAGTAATGGCTTTATGCAGCTACTTTTGCCCATTAAATGTTAACAGCACTACTGTCTACAGTGCACGTACCTTCTAGATGAATATATCACAAAACTTTGTCTCAATAACTATGGTGTGTTCGGGTTTTTTGTTTTGTTTTGTTTTTTAGCAATATGTTTATCTAATTGTAATTCAAAAAAATACTGTACTAATAATTCATATCTCTAAACCTTCAAGTTCCCAATACATGTTAGCAACACAATAAAAAACCATAAGTACGGGGAGCTGTAACAATTTTATGTGGTTACGATCATGTCATGGACAACTTAGAATCCTGTAATACACCAAAAGCTCAAGATGAATTAGTATTCTAATCACTAACAACACCACTACTTTTTATTTATGTACTGTGTGTATAATATTCTTACTTATAATGCCTTCACTCCTTCAGGAAATTCCTCCTAAGGAAGGAGGAACTAGAAAGGTGACAGCTCATTTATGTGCCTCTACAACCTTTCTCATGCTGTGAATTGACTCTTCACATTACGTAGTCCTCATACTCTCTGCAAGCTTCTTTTAAGGTTAGTGTAAATACTTTTTACTCTAACCTTTAATTGTAAGAAAACCAGAATGGATTGCATTATCAGCATTAAACCTTTAATTTACTATTTGCAAATTAAATAGTTATTTTACGTACGCTTTTCAATCCTAAGTTCCTTTAAACAACCAGAAGTTTTTCATCGGTTCTTGAATTCATGTCTTTTTTTGCTCTTGTTCATATCTTCAGAAACAAATGCTTCAGAAGTATCAAGACACTTAAAAGTTTAATTTACTACTCTCTAAGACTGATGGAAAATTGGTTTTAAAATGGCTTAGCCCCTGAAACAGCAGAATCTTGATTTTACAGCGGCTCAACTGGCAGGAAGAAGTTTTGTTTTAATTTAATTTAATTTCCATTTATAAGAGGAACCTATCATGTACCTCTAGGCACATTTACAATATAAAAACCAGCAGCTGTTTGAAGCCAACTACTGCAAGTTTGCTTGTTTTTCTCCCATTGAATAAAACAGACCAAAAAAAAAAATCACATGAAAGACCTGTAAGAAGTTCAAATCTCAAGTTTCTCTGAAGGTCACCAACAGTACATGCACTCAGAACAATTAGAACTGTTAGCACTCACATGGCTCTCAAATAATTTTGATAGTGTGTGTGAGCTGAACAGTATTTCACAAAACACAATCCTTTTGCTGGTATGTTCAGTCCAAGCAGCATGAGTAGTTGCAGAAATAGTAAATTAATTAAGACTGTTTTCCTCTTCATGTCTCCTGATAGCACTTGCTGGTTTATGCCAAGAGGTAAACTTCAGCTGATGTTTCTCTCAAGTTTAGGATGAATTTCTTAACATCTCTCTTTGCCGCTGGTTCCTTGATATCTAATGCTTCTTCCCACAAAGTCTTTACTTGCTGAGTAGGAGCACTAAAAGTCTCACCCACTCTACCTCCTTTACTTAGCCTATCATCATTAAACATACACAAAATGAACAGCTTTGAAACATGTCTCTATTAGATTTGATTGGAATGGGCCAGAAACTGTTTAGGGAAGGGCGGAGAGACAGACAGAAAGGCTCACAAGCCTCTGTTCTTGGGAAAATGTGCTTAAAAAGAACAAAATCAACACACTGAGGAAGAACAGAAAAGAAAGCCACAGAGAAATAAAGTAGCTTGATTCAACAGTCAATCAGTAGCAGAGCCACAAATATAATCTCAATCTACTGATACACTCTACATATCCATACAGACCTCAAATATTCCAAATTACTGATGAGTGAGATTGTTGGCAAAGCAGGAGAGAAACAGGCCTGGGGCAAGCTGGAATTGTTAAGAAGCCCAGTTGACACAATTTTTACAAGCCGAGTCACAGGAAGCCTGCACCAGCACTGAGCCTTGCCTGGCAAGAACAACTATATGTAGGTGCAGGGTTTCTGTGGTGGTGTATCCCTCCCTACCTCCTTGGACTGCACTATCATCTTAGAAATGTTCATTAGGCCTTGGCCTTGACAAACAGCACCTGGGCTAAGCTCCTCTTGAGTATATCAGAAACACTGCCTGGACCGAGGAACCTGTGCTATCTAATGAGCCCCTGTTTTTTAATGAACAACCTTGGAAAGTTATTTTTCTTGCATGAATAACAGCCCAAGTGGAACCGGTAATCAAAGTTGTAATCAAACTTTCAAAGAACGTTACCAACCCAAACTGTGGACAGAATGGAAAATTACTATGACTGAATTCAACTCTCTTGCAACCCCATAAACAGTGGCTGGAAGTGAGACCCTTTGAGCTCTCCTGGACCGCTAGTTGGCTGCAGCCAGCAATCTCCCTCTGAGTGGGACACCTCTCAGAGGCAGCAAATTCTCAAGTTCGCTGTACTCCGAGGATCGCTGTCAAATGCCACCAATGGAGCCTGGGCTGATACTCCTGCTGCTCAAGGATCAACCCCTTCGCTTGCTGAGAAGATGCAAAGGCATCCCACACAAGTAGTTCACTGAATTCAAGGAGAATTTTTCACAGGTATGTACCTTGTACACACTCCTTTAGACCTGTGTGCATGCAAGTGTAAGTGTGCTATGGCAACTGTACTACAAACGTTCCTCTTGGATTAAGTACTGTAAGCAAGTCAGGCTTCTAAGTGAGTTACTGTTGTGGTATAGTATATTCTACAGAATCTTCTGCTAAATTGCTTAAATTAAGCTATTAATGTTAAGTGCTGTTAAGTTTACCTGCTGGCAAAAGCTTTAAGCCTAAACCGTCATTCAAGTGTGGGGCTAAGTTTGGCAACAGGGTCCACTCCGAACCCTGTGATTCATTGGGAGGATCTTCCTCATTGCTTTTTAACCTTACCCTTTCCCATCCTTAACCTTTTTTCATCCCCAGCCTCCACACAGATCATACTTGGTTGATTTTAGTTTTAGATTGATTGATTTTATGTTTTAGTCTGACTTTTCTCTGTGTGCTTTAATCATCCAGTAGGCAGTACACTGAACCTTGACAATGAACTGTGTCACACTTTTATTTGAATATTAAACCTGCTTTTGCCAATGCCTTTGCTGGTCATTCTTTGAGCTACCTAAAATCACGACATGCTCCTGGAAACAGACATGAGATCTCGCCTCTGTGTTCTGCTGAAGTCCACAGCATTTTCAAATTATTCACTATTAATTATTTTTCACTGTGGCCCATCTTCTCCCTTTTCAACACTTTGGAATGGTCTAATTCAAACAGATTGTAAACAAACATTGTAATGTTAATTACAAGCTGTGTTTTATAAAACCAGGTTTTTGTTTAAAAAATAAAGAAGCCAGTCAACTTAAAAAGATTCCCCACATTGTTCTTTACTAAAACAGTAGCAACTATCTCATTTTAAAATTAGTTGTTTTTGCTATTAACCACTTTTATAAATCATTTAACAACCTTAGTATTACCCTGACTCTACTTCAGGAAATAAAGGACAGGAAGGATGCAGCATCATAGGCATAAAAGCAAAAGCATTTTTAATCAAAAAACCCCACACCAACCAAATCAACCTGAGGTGGAACAGTGAGAAGTTAGAATTCATAGTCAGTCTATAATAAGAACAATAATATTTTTTCTTCAAGTTGAACACAAAGAAAAAGAAGTCATTAATAATTGAAGCTTGCCAGAGGCACGGCTATTTCTCTCTTTACTAACTGTCTACCATCTAATTTAATTACAAGTATTAAAGTCCATGCTGAGGTCAACCAGCTTCAGTTCCTCCAATATTACACTTCAACCAGTGCTCATTAACGTGTCTAGTGAATGGATTAGCACATCTGAAGATGTATGTATGCAGGATGGGGGGACAGTCTGAGGATAGCTAATTGTTCATTTATAATAGGCCACATGTTCGAGACTGTAACTTATTATCACTAATGTGGAATTTATTAAATTCTAAAGAAAAAAATACCAATACAGAAAAGCATTTTTTTCTTAATGCAGCTATAAGAGATCATATCACTGTTGAGCATCTGTGCCTCTTCCAAGACAAAACACCTTATAGACAATAAACATTGTCTTCATATTTTAAATTTTTTTTCTAAAGGGAAAATTATGTTAATAACCAGCACATGACCCTTAAGTAAATAAAAAGCCATCTCAGAAAGTACTCACCACGTATTTCTTACTTGGCATCTAAGGTCTCAAAAGTACTAAGATATCATTCAGATGTAATACATTTTCTTCTACGCCAACCATTACTTCCCTGCACTTTTCCTCACTTTACATATGTTCCTGCCATTTCAACAATTGCAATGATGGTAAAAATCACCAGTATGGTAAAATTAGAAATTGGTAGAGAATATACCAACTTAATACATAAAACTGTTAAGATATTTTATGATTTTTGTCGTTGTGTTGGATTTTTTTTTAAAGTTACTGGACTTTCTTTGACTCTAATTTCTCTAGGTTTATTACCAAGAGAACACTGTTTATTCAGAGAAACCTACCTTTTTCGTTAAAGAGTCATCTGAATCAGAAGGCATTCTTGTTGACACATGGAACATTACTTCTACTGTTGAGGTAGCAAAATATGGAGTGGTCAATCCAGTGCTTTTGTTTTTTTGCAGTCCTCCCATAAAGCCACAATGGTTTGTGAGATTTACCTTGAAATAAAGACCGGGAAACTTTACAAGAAAAAAATTATCAGGTAAAAAATACATTCTTTATACTTCAAAATGCACTTTCAACTGAACTTTAAAAGCGAAGATCCTTTTCACAATGGTATAGTTACACTGTTTTTTTGAAAGAGCTCAGACTTGCTGACTAGATTGGAAATCAACTGCAGTGCACTAGCATTCTACATTCCACAGTCACCACAGAAGCTACTGGAAAGATGAGGTTAGAGGAAGGGAAAGATTGTGTAAATAATATTTACTGCATTATTCCCTGATCATTTGAGTGTAGTCACTTGCATGTGCTTTTTGAATTTTTTAAAAATCTCTGATACTACATCAACCTTGACCTGAGCTCTTAACTCTGTGTAAGAGCCAGGCAATTTATTACCTTTCATATATTTTTTGAGAAATTTTCATTCTGTGAATATAAAAAAAAAAATCACAGGAAACTAAATGATAATTTGTAAATAAGTTTTTAAGTCTTAGATCAATGGGAAATAGTCTGACACTGAAATAAGTAAGCATGTTTAATGTGCTGTTTCACCTTCAAAACAGTGACTACAGAAAGCTGTATTTCCGATGTGAATACATTTAATCTCTGCCCACATGGGATATATTTGGTTTTTTTTATACTAAAGGATGCAGAATCTAATGTTAAAATATTAGTTGTCTCATGGAATATTAATCCAAATTAGCAACTTTTTAAACTAGCTAATACTGCTTAAGAGAATTAAACGACTAAAGAAGGATATTTTATGGTACTAATATGCTTTTTTTTTCCTCCTGAATGTGGGAAATAAACATCTATGTTCATGAAACTCAGCAGACTTGTAGCTGTTTTCCTCTGTTCCTGTGGAAAAGTCAGAGTCATTATCCACACAGTTAATCTGGTAGTGTCCTTTTATACCTAAGGAGTAAAAAAACACAAAGACCAAATAAGACAGACACTCATGTGGACACTCCTGATGAGCACAGGTTGCAAGAGGATCAAAAAACCTGCAGCTTCTTATATAGCCAACCAGGACCAAAAGCCATGCCTGTATTCTGTGCAATAGTGCCAAATTGAACTTTACAGTGGTAATTAATCCTGTGCATCTGAAAGAAAGACGGAAAAAAGGAAATCCTTGTAACAGTTTCGAACAAGTGACTATAGAGCTGCAGGCCCACATAGATGATGGGGTACATCACAATATTTCTGCCTGCTGGAAGAGAAGTAGAGTGGAGTGTGTGAACTGATACATGCCTGCGGTGGAAGGCAGGAAGAAGAGAGTATGTGAGAAGCTGCGTGTCTGTACTTTTTGATGTCCCAAATTTGAGCAAAGCTCAAAGTCAATAGACTTAACACTTCACAAGCTTACAAGGAAATCAAGACGCCTCCTAATCAGTCCATTAAAGCCAAGTTCAGGACTGCACATTAAAGAATCATCTTTGCCTGCACAAACTTTCTTCAATTGTTAAGAGCTTGAATTTAAATGGCTAGTATTGCTAATGAAACTAAAAGAGGAATTCTCTAAATCCCACTTTTAAACCAGTGTATTTCAGTACTGTGAGTAATGCTGACGAGCCAAAGGCTATATAATATATAGATAATAGATGAAGGGATCAGTAAATGTCTTTGTAAAAAACCCTAGGATAAAAACGTTTTAATAAATACCTCCCAGCCAAGACCAGCTACGAAATCCTCATAGGCTTGACTTCCTCCAGTATTCGTAAGAATGGAGTGTTTATCTTCCTGTCCCTCAGCAACATAAAACACTGCAATCTTGTGTGTCTCTCGGCTGTAAAACAGAACGGTCATTGCATGACAGTGCCTTAACTAATATGAAATGAAAATACGCAAACAATACACACAGAGCATGGCTTTTAAAGCATAAAAAACGCATAGTGGAATTATAGTACAGTTACATGGCTTCTTTTTGGATATCCCCTGTATTTTCATATTCTAATTCTGTCTTTTCTAGCGTCATCTTCTCAAGAGTCTAAAGTTTTGCTATACATGAGCAACGTTTACCCCTTTCATCACTTCTAAGATGCAGGATGGTGCTGGCTGTACCAATTGCTAATGGAATAGGTGGGCTTTTGACATGGGCAAAATGTGTAATGTGGGCATTATCCACACTGCACTACCCATTAACAACAGTGCCTTCTGAACACTGTGAAAGTGCAGCTTGTGGAACTGAATGAAGAATCTTTACATATTTTTGAAAGATCATAATCATTTAAATGTCTTTTGTTGACAGGTTGTTGTTAGACATTGGAACAAGTGGAGATGGTTTCTCACACTTCTACAACTTCCACTGGGTTTTGTTTCAACTTCAACAAAAACAAGTCAATTTTTAATTCCGTGCTACAATTCCAACCAGAGGTCTGTGTCTTCAAATACTGGGACCATTTTAAACAGCTAAACAATGAACCAAAGCTTAAAATGTGGAGACTTTGATATATCAAAGTTTCAAAACAATGAAATGTTATGCATATACAAATGCTCATAATTATAGTTTGAAAGTTGTTTATCTCATGATATTCTACGTGCAGAATTTGACCCTACAAATAAAACCAATGTAACTTCAATATAACAGAAAAAACTACAATACGATGCAAAATACATTAATAATTAAAAAAACTATTAAAAAAGTCAGCTCAACTCTCACATCTATGCAATTAGAGCCATTTGAGTAAAAGCACACTTAAAACAAGTAAGCAGGCAGTCATTACAAGAATTTACCATTGTCTTGAGTCCAAATTTCTGAGTTCTCGAAGTAACTTCTCATTTTTCTTCAGGAGATGAAAGCTCCTTCTAAATAGAGAAATTTGCAACTCTTTTATTACCTCTTCACTGATGGATACAGAACAGTACAAGAATGGTACAAGAATATATCCAGGTCCACTCAGGAACAGTCAACAAATTACTCTGCCTTTTCAACAGTCCTTTCTTAATATTTAAAAATTCAGACAACTTTAAAAAAATATACAAGCAATTTTTCTTACTCCAGCAAATCTTCTATATTCATTACAGTCCTGAGTATAACCTTTTTTTTTTCCACTTTCTTTTGTCAACCTATCGGATCTGACTGGGATCCATTTCTTCTCTACAGAAGAACCATAAAATATATATACTTAGAGACAAAAGACACTCCCATTAGTCTACTGTTGTAGGGAGTTGGTGCATTCAACACAGAACTTTTGCTATCCTGAGCTGCAGAGCAGAACTCAGCTCAATAATCACCCAGCCAGCTGTAACAATTTAAACAAATGACGAAACCAGTATGTTAGAGCAAGAAAGGCAGTTTTCATTTCTTTTCAACTGTGCTTAAGATGTTTCCCACAACACACTGTGGAATTAAGAGCAGTCCTGTTCAAAACCAGACTGCCTTGAGGAATTAAAGACCCAAATAAGAAGGGTTATAACATCAACATTTTGTCTGATTCCAGTGATACCTCAGTGACACAGATTATTTTCGTTTTACAGAATATCCATTTCTCTTCATAGTAGGAAAATATATCAATTATTCTAATATGGAATTTGACAGCAATGGCAGAAGAAGATTTCAGAAAGACTCATAAATTCTAGGATGCTAATATTTGTACATACCCACATGTATACGCAGACACGCAGTTAACTACACCCACACAAAAATAATATGTAAAGAGACATTACTTCCATAGTTGAACATGGCTTCTCTCCTGCTGTTCTAAACAATATTCTAACAGTACTCAAGCATAGCCAATGTTGAAATAAATAGTAGGGGACACATCTTTCTCATTAGCTAATACACATGCAAGGCTTTGAGGCTGCATGCAAGCATGCTTTTAGCAGACAAAGCAGCAGGACACTGTCCAGCGACACAATAGCTGTGAATATGACACTTTCTGAGTATTATTCTGACATCGAAAGGTAATGATTTTTGCAGCAACATACATGGGAAGCAAAGAAAATACATCACTCCTTCAATTTGCCTTCAAACACTTTCTAAGGAAAGAATACGAATCACAATAAATGCAACAGATTCTTCCTTTCTGTCTGTCTAAATGACAGGCTGAAAAGCAGAAGAAAGCTGCCATTTAGCCCTTAGCTGCACATCCCCTCTCTTTTGTTAGCTAGCCTGGAATATTTTTGGCTTAACAAACTCTATGATCAAGGTAAGAACAGCACAGTTCCTTAAAAAAAGTTACTAAAATATGACTAGTTTTACCTTTTATCCCATGAATTCATTCCCAGTATACTGAGAAGTAATCTACAGTAGTAAAATGCTGACTGTGGCTTTTGTGAGGTTGGCTCATCCTGCTCCATAGCCCTCATATTCACGTCATTGAAATGCTTTTCAACAAACTCTCTCTCTTCTGTGTGCTGTTTCAGAATTGCATTGATGACGTCGTTCTCCTGCTTTTCTGAGATGCAGACTGGTTGAGGAGCAGGGATGTTGAGTGAAACACCAGTTCTCTGTAAGCATTCAGGGCTTGTAACACCTAAATACTGCAGCAGCTCATCAAGAGCATCTTCTTCATCCCTAATTGTATCCCATGTTGGTACAGTGTCTCTAAATTTCCTTTTAACTTGGAGTGTAATTCCATCTCTTGCAGATACATCCTCCACATGCTCAAAAGATGAAAGAGCATCTTCTGGTTTATCTTGCTGAGATAATGAAAGTGCAAAAGATGTTTGCTGTGAAGATCCACATAAAGATGATGGTCCGTACAAAATGGCCGAATCCCATGAGTATTTGCCAGACAGATCACGCACTATAATTCTAACATTTGAATTAGCAGATGCAAGTCCAGCAGACAGTCCTCCTCCAGGCATGTCATCTTCTGCTTGGATTTGTATGCAAGACACCAGGGAAGTATTGTTTAATACAAAGAATTGAAGATTTGGGCTCTCAAAAAGTTCAGGAGAAAGCTCAGGACTTTCACTGTATGGATTGTCATTGTTTTCACACACTTGACTGGTCAGCATAGCAGGACCTCCGCTCATAGGATAGTGGCCTAAGTGGTTGACTAGATGTGTTATCACAGTACGAGCAGCAACAGAAATTAATCCTTGTTGCATGTGAGTTTTCACTGCAAGAGAAAGAGCACAGGTTCTAAAGGAAGAGTTCAGAAAACAACACTGAGATTTATGTGCTTCTTTTGGTCTCTTCCTGAGAGAATGAGCACTGCAAGCTGAGGATACATGCAACTCAGTAACAGAAAAATATGTATTTTGATGACCATTGGCCTTGTATATAAATAGCATGAAAAATCCTAAAACAGTTAAAGAAGCATCTTCATTATTTTACAGCCATGTCTATGTCTACAGATCACAGTTCCTTTGCCATAGCTTTCTTATCAACATTATTCTTCTAAAATATACAATTTCTTATCTAGTGAAAATAAATCTTGAATTGCTGTTGAAGTAGAGATCATAACTGTGTTGCAAGACGTCCATTCCAACTGCAGTGTATTTTTATATTTATATAGATCATTACATTGAGAAATACAAAGGAAGATAAGATGCACAAAAGGTCTAATCCATCTTAATTTCCCTGGGGAGCATATAGCTGTAGGTTAGCTTGAGAATAGCACTGGATAA
Source organism: Callaeas wilsoni (assembly GCA_013398955.1). Taxonomy (NCBI): domain Eukaryota; kingdom Metazoa; phylum Chordata; class Aves; order Passeriformes; family Callaeidae; genus Callaeas; species Callaeas wilsoni. Next base: position 54,068 of record VWPU01012509.1, read on the forward strand.
TTTTAAAGTACAAAATCAAAGACCAGGCTGTTTATATTGAACAAGACTTAATATTATCAAAATTTTCAAAAAGGAAATCTCATATCACAACTGCATTTTAAGAAGTTTCAGGTTAGAAAACCTTGGGAAGGAGAAAGAAAAGTTAATTGTGCCCATCTCATGTGAAATTCATCCTGTGAGATGCACTGGTATTTCAATATGGTCTTTGCCACCTCCCTCTTTGCTGCATGCCTTCCACATGCATGTTATGTCATCTTAATTCACAAAAGGTATTTTTAATGTTTATATCACACCGTGCTAACCCAGTACTATATTGTTATTAAATTATTTTTATCAAGTCCACTCTACATGAAGTACATGAGCCGGACAAAGTGACTCTCTGAGGCAGAGAACTGTCAACTGGTTCAGGGGATTCACTGAAGAACCCACACACAAAAATATTACACTGCAGAATAAGACTGGTAAAAGAGATAACAAGATCAAAATGGCAAAGTACTTGTTTTCCGTATCCTCTCTCTTGTAACTGGGCATGGATGCCCTGAATTTGGGATTTACAAAGGGAAGATAAAAAACCTGTACTCCTCAGGATTACATCATGTATTTTAAATTAAACATTGAAAACTGCTGCAAATGCTTCCCATCTTCTTTCTCATCAAAAATCCATCAAAGCAGAATGTTCTGAACAACGTTACTTTTTCATTCAGTATTTACTGAGAACATGTAACCTCCTGGACACAGAAGTAAGGTATAATGAATTCATCTTCCTTTATGTTGGATATTCGTAAGCTGCAAAACCTAATGTTTAATAAACAAATTTCTTTTTGCAGTTTCAGATATCTTAATTGGTTTATCTGGAAAAATAAAGGCAAATTTGTGTTGCGTACTGACTGCCATTATAAATCTTCAGTTTCTGAAGATGGATGCATTCAGCATTCGCAAAAATAAACAGGTAGGATGTATTTGCCTTTTTTTTTTCCCAAAAGGTTTGGGTACAGCATGTAAGAGACGTTTGGGATTCTGGCTACTCTCTTCCTTTAGGAAGCACTACATTTGAACCGCAAAAAGGAAAACATTTAATCCTGTTAATAGCTGGCAAAATCAACATAATATTTATACAATTCCAGAACTCATATCTACTCAAGTATTTTAATAAATTAACGTCTTGAGAAATTAAAATAGGCAAATTAGAGATTATATGTTTATCGTCTGTAGCTTTCTTGAGGTCTAAAATTTACAAATAAAAAACATTTGGTGATGCTGAATTAAGTGCCCAGATATTGGCAGCATACAAGGACATTAAGTTACAGTGCCATCTGCTGAAATATAAGAAAGAACTGGAAGCAGATTTTATACAAAACAAAGAGAAGATAAGCTGGGTGCTTGAAGAATCATTTATTAGCACATTATTGACTAGCACCTGGACAATGCAGAGGGCAGCCCATCTTTGTCAGGGTATTTATACTAAGTATTTAGCACTTGCCACTGCACAGATAAATAAGGTAATACTTTTCTCAGGTTTCCAGGAGCAGAGACATACAAGCTTTCCCAATACCTGAAGTCCCACTCTATAAAGGTTAAATGCCCTCTGTTAAGTTCTGAGAAACCTGAAGAAATAAGGACTTTCTAGCATATGTTATTATTATTACTGTTGTGTGGCAAACACTAAAGATCTCAAATCTGACCATGGTTGTGCCTGTGTGTGTGAATCTACTCCCTTAGGAGCCTAGGGGACATATGAAGAAGAAAGGTGACACAGTGATACGAAGAGGAGAATAATTAATTTAAATTTGGAAGATCCATTCTCAGTCCTAATACAGCCTTTCCCTGAAAACTTTGCACTTGAAATCATGAGTCTGTCATTGTTTCTTTTATAAAATGCAAACACTACATCTGAGTCTTCTCTCATAATACAGTGCTGTTGATCTAAAAATGACACAGAAAACTTAAATTAGAAGTGTCAAGAGAAGCATGCTGAAAAGTAAACTGTAAGATGCAACCTGTTATGCTGAAATAAAACAAAGCAATCTTGAAATATTTTTGCCACACAGAAAGTCAGATTTTGGTGATGGTTTCCCCAGGAATTAAAAAAAAAGAAAAAAAAGAAAAAAAAGAAAAAAATCCCAAGGCTAGTAATGCATTTTGAAATTATGAAAAATTTAAATTAATTTTGCAACTTAATTTATTCCTAGAAGCACATCTCCTCAATGAGGAATAACTGGACATTCAATATATTAAAACCTTAAAATGAGTATCTAAACCGTGCTCTTCGTTTCTGGAGGGCAAATGGAAAAATGTAATAATGCAAGCCATCACAGCTTTACCATAAAATCTACAAACTAAGTCATATCATTACACTGCCAGTGTGTAATGACAGACACTGGCAGTCCAGCTCACTGCTTTGTTGACCTGTCTTCCTGAGAGCACACATCGCTGCTCTCTTTACAATGGTACTGCCTCTGGCTTGGGCAATGTAATTTATATGTGTACGTGATCATTTAGTAATTTACTAGAAGCATGTTACACTATTTATTTTACTCAGTCCTGAAATTACCTCTTTTGTGGAAAGGCTGAAGGTCCATCGCTACTAATTTGTACCTCTGGCATGAATGAAGGATTCCTGAGTTTCCTTAAGATGTGCTGTTAACTTTTTAATCCAACTTTGGCTGAACAGTTTTAAACAACTGTGATTATGTAGGAGAAGTAAAAAATAATGACTGAGGGTGGAATTTAACTCTCCTCATCCTTTTAGCTGTCTAAAGAATGATGACCTGTACAGACTGATTAATCTCCAATTGGAGCAATGGGATGAATCACTCTCTAAAAACACTTCTTTTTCTTTCATTATGTTTAAAGGGAGCATAAGAGTGCTCCTCTTAGCTTAGTTTCCTGTATTTTACCTTTGTTTAAGCAAGTCTCATTCCTTTCTAATTTTAAACTTCAGTTATATAGACATACAGTAACAGAGAACTCAAGTCTAGAATATTCCCCACGAAACACAAACTGTGTTAATCTGGATGCACTATGTATAAAGTATTTTTTTTAAAGTGTGTATTTTGTGTCCTTTCAGTAAAATGGTAAACAGCAGAGCCTTAAAAGAAATGTACGTTATATTTCTACTTTTTAAACAAAAGCTAAGACTAAACATCAGACAGGGAAAACCTTTTCACTAGAAATTGAAAAATATTAGGAAAAAATGATCAATCTATGCAAAAGATAAATTCAAATAATTTCCCCAAGTCAAATCTGTTTTGCCCATGACAGTGATTGGTGAGTGATCTCTTCCTATCTTTATCTCAACCCATGAGCCCTTCGTTATATTTTCTCTCTCCTGTCCAGATGAGGAGGAGAATAATGGAGCAGTGCTGGTGGGAAGCTGGCATCCAGCCAGGGTCAAACCACCACCACCACTTGTATGCCTGTACTGTTGCTAGAGTAGGTTGTTGCTGACACTAACTAGAGGAACAGTTCATCAGCCTTCACATAGACAAGCCCAGTGATTGTTTAGATGTATGAAAGCATCACAGATTTGCTGTCTGCAAGTTCTGCTGATGCAATAAAAGCTTCCTACTGATGTCCTTACTGAGAGCTGCTAAAAGTTCATTCTGGTTTAAATATAACAGTTTCATATGCTTAATATCTAATTTCAAAGTAATTCTCTGTATATCTCATACTAAAATCTACCACTTTACCAGCCACAGAAAGAAGAACAAAGACAATTTTACAGATAATCCTAGGTTAAGAGCTTCCTTGTGAGAGATAGAACTTGTAAAGTTACTGAAAAAGAGAGGCCAATAATCATCTTCTTACTCAACATACACCTGTTCCCAGAGGATTTAAGAAATCTTTGCCCTGCTGTTTATTGCATGGCTTGCTCCAAACCTCTCAGTAGATCCTGTCCCCACTACACAGCTGTGTCACTCTAAGTCCCGTATCTTCTTGGTCTCATACCACATTATGCTGTGGCTAAGTATCCACAAAACTTGTGACGGATCTGACCTTGAACAATGGAGGCATAACAGGGTAAATCAATCACATCTGTTAAAGAACTCTGTCTTAAGAATTCTGTCATTTCAGCACTTTCAGCTTTGCCTGTGACCTAAGGAAAGAGTCTTGCAATTCCTACCCTGTCTTTGTAGAACTTCCCTGATTTCCCTACAACTTCTGCCCTGCTCATTTCCATTCTTTAAAAAAAGATACTATGATAGCCCTTTTACTCTACTAAAAAGATGTTGACCCATTGGCATACTGTTCTGCTGCTAGCTTGTACTAATTGACCCTCTGTCTTGACAGAGACCCAGACTGCTTGTTATCCACTAGTTTTGCTCCTCTCACTCCTCCAACAATGCCAGAGAGAACAGATGCGGTGCAATCAGTTAAACACAGCCAATTTTATTCTCTGCCTGGCAATGGGGACTAGAAGTGCCAAGGTTGCAGGACCAGGGTTGCATTATAATGCTGTAGTCTGCCAAATAAATTTCACAGTCTAACTTACAATTCCAGAGCCCTGAAACTTAATTTATCTGGAGAGATAAAAGGAACATCTGAAATTACTTTTATTAAAAAATTTAACAAGAAATCATAAAAGAAAAGATCATGGTTGGAAATGCAAAATGAAGATATTGATGCTAAGGCTTTGTGCAACCGTATTCATTTAAAGAGAAATCTATTCAGGGTTGTCTTTTCAGATTGTCAGATTAAAAAAGCCACACACCATTTGCTTCTAACCCATAATTACAGATTATTACGGAATACAAAAGATGCCAGGCATAAAAAGCTACTACAATTCACTACACTGTAATAGAACATGCAGCAGAAGTAAATTTTGGCAAATGCTTAAAATATTAGCTTTACATAATATGTATAGGTGAGACTCTAATTAGGGCAGAATGAATCCTTCGAAGCCTCTTTCATTCTGACCCTGCAGATGATTACTTTTTACTAATAAGGCCACAGCCATTTGACGAAAAGCCAACTATAGTACCTTGCTTCATTCTTCAGTAAATTTAATAATTACAGCTCCTCCTGCCAGTAGTTCTCAGATCAGACTTGTTCAATCCAATACTGAGCTTATTAGGGGACAGCTCTATGTTTAGAATTCTTTGACCAAAAAAGTACTTGAGGATGATGAAGCATGCCTTAGACAAGGGCACAATGATTAGCCATTTTCTCTACATAAAAAACAGCACGTAGTCACTACAGACCACAAAATCACCTGCTGTTAGCACACAGCTGCTACAAAGAACTGCTGCATTTATCTGGTTCTTAATATCCTTAAAAAAGCCTAAATGGAACAACTTAATACAGAGGCAGAATAGCACTACACAGAGTTGCTCGTATCTTAATCTCATCTTTTTCAATTTTCTTCCCTATGTAGCCATTTGATATTTACTAAATACACTGCATAATACACGATAGTCCTCTGTAGCTTAGATTCTTGATTCTTTATTTTTATTTTTGAGTTGTGAAGAAAATGTTAATTTCCAGGTCTCCTAAGGTTCTAACCAGATGAGAGAAAATTTCTCTCTTTTTAGACAAATCTGTGATTTTAAACAGTGTAAAAAGAGATCAACAACAAATTACGATAGGCTAAAAAATTCACAGAAAGCATTCAATATTGCAATGTCAAACAGGAACAAAAAATCCAAAATACTCCCAGAAAAACGAGCAAAATTAAGAAAAAAAATCAAATTAATTTACTGAAGGGAAAATGAAAAGCAACATTTATCCATGTTGCAGTACTTAACACTTCTGCTGATACACAGAGCACAGAAGAATCCATATCATATCGATCTTGGTGTTGTTCAGAACATACTTATTTCAGTTAATCAAATGGTAATTGCTCAAAATTATGTTTGCTCATTCCATACTAATGGTTCTTACCTAGTGTCTACGTATAGCCGAAAACCCGTGCTTTAGACCAACACTTCAATACTGAACACCTAGACAAAATCTTTTTGAAAGAAAATGTATATAGGCAATTAGACAAACCTTCAGTGACCGGCTGAAGTTTAGAAGACCTCTCCGAGTCTGGAGAATGCAGTGGTTCTGGTTCCTTTAAGCTTTCTAAATGCATAAAAGGATCATAATCCATACATGCCAGATCAGAAAGGCTTAGAGGAAAATATTTCGGGTTGCTAAAACACTGAGACCCATAGACACATCCATGCAGAACCTAGAACAAAATCAGAATTTCATTACATTAACTACTGAAATTTATACTTTACAGTTTTATAAGAAATGAAGTTTTATTTTTATTTGCATTTTAAAAATCGGTTTGTTAGAGGGTAGGCATGACAAAACATTGGAAAATTTTAGATGCTTAATGTTTACAGAAGCAAACTCTGGTCTGCAAAGCAAATTATTACCATCAAAGTGGAATTTAACAATAAAGAAACAAAACTTTAAAAAATCATTAAGCTACCTTTATTTTTAGATCTCCTATCTTCTTTAATTACATATGCTAGGTGTAAGCTGCTAGAGGTTTTAATCCCCTTCCCTTGCAAAAAGGATAAAAATCCCCTATCTTTCTCCTGTGTTCCTAAAGACAGTAATTGTAACTTAGTGCTTTTCGCTTTGCTTAGTGCTAAATTAAATTGCTTGATATATAAAAGTTACTTCCTTTTTTATTAAATGTATAGTTAGTCTTCTACAATACAAGTATCTGCAATCCATACGATATACAAAAAAAAGGCTTGGTTAACCATCCAAAATGTAAAACAAAATCTACTATTCCAAATATACCAAAGGTCAAGCTGTTACAGTGAAACATGCAAGAACTGAGCCAGCATTCCAAATTTCAGGAGTAGAATGGAGGTCAGCTTACAGAAAACTTTTGTCTTCATTTCCATGAAAACTGACACTACTTCCATACATAGAAATTCTTAATAAGTGAGTAAAGAAACGTGTACCTTATATATACAATTAAGAACAGATCTTTCAGTCTTATCATTTTCTGCTCCTGTAGTGTGAAGAGGCTGCAGCAAAGTCTTTAATGGCAAGGCCATTATCCAATCCAATAAGCACAGAAGTAAAGAAACCACCAACTGGAAAAAACACTTTCCATTACAAATCAGTTAAGACAGCACCTGCTACTTCATATTTATCACTTTATTTTATTTCTCTGTTTTGCCTTCTTTTTTCAATTCAGAAAAGTCAACCTTCTGCAGTAACGGCAGGTCTCACTTGGTAACCACTGTATCTTCAAAACGGATGGCATCAGTAAAAACTTTGGCTACTGAGGTATTTAACAAGGGCCATCCATTCAACAGCTTCTCATCAGGGTAAGACTGTGAGTAGACACTTTACTTAAGAGGATACCCACAGTTTTCAAAATTGATTTGTAGGGTGTTGTTTTTAAAATGGCAGGTAACGCAGGTCCAAATTAAGGCTGATGTGCCATTTTGCACATAAATTTCACTGTGAAGTGAATCAAGGATTACATAAAATGGAACTAATTCATCTGTATTTAATGCTTTATAAGTAACACAGAATGTCCTTTACAACATATCAATAATGTTATGCAGCATCAGGTATCATCCGAAAGAAATCCAACTACTTTCTGTATTGTCAGTTACTCCGTCAGCAAAAGAATCAACTCCATCTCGGGATGTTTTGAAAGACTCTAGAACAGAATTAGATTAAGACATACACCCACACCAAATTACTAATAACTTACTGACCAAATAATTATTTTTGATTTTTAAAACTCAGCTGTGGAAGAGAAGACAATACAGATAACTAGCTGCAAGATTCTCTAAAATACTTCTCTAGTTAAATAGAAGTCTTTAAAAAAAATCCATTTGCCTAATTCACTCATTTCACATTATGCATTACAAGTTGTCTCTCAAAAGTATAATAAACCTAATAATGAAGGGCACTGAGTCTTTTTATTTTTAACCAATTTTTAAGAAACTCATTAGGACTACATTTGTCAAAATAGGTAAGACAGTTTTTTATATGATATTTGATGTACAATGATCCACAGTAGTTCATGGGGAAACTTAGTCAATTAGGGAAAGAATCCTCAAGTGGAAAAGTGGGTAGCTTGGCATATGAGTGTAGCCCCTGACTTGTTGCAAACAGAGACAGTAGGTGAAACAGAGCTCTGAAGGCCAAAATGAGCAACAGATGAACTCCAGCTCTTTGTGGGAATGGTAGCCCAGACTGATGCAGCTGTCAGCAACTGCAACAGCAAACTGCACCAAAGAGCCCAAATTTCAATGACCCAATGAGCAAAGCTAATTCAGACGAGACATAGCTTTCAGGAGGCAGAAGTTACTAGAAATGAAAAATGCTTACCCTCTTGTCCTGTTCATAAGAGGAAGCTTCTGTACTGGGTAGCAGATGTGTAATAGTTGCTATCAGAATCTGGGGAAATATATTATATTTCTTTTAAAGTATAACCTAAATATTTTAAATAATTTTTAAGCAGGTAAATTTGACATGATACTAGATTCATGGTTAAATTTTATTACAATTATTTTGAGACAAGTTACAGTATTCCTTGACAATTTTTTCAAAATAAAAACACTTCTAATTGAGTTTTGCAGAATACATTGAAGGAGTATGTTCTGTTTGACTGACATGGGTGCATCAAGGACAATGAAATTACACAGCTAGCCCAAATAGGCACAAAGAGAACACGAGTCAACACACTTGTAGGATGCGGGAAGAAATCTGGTGCTGGTTTTCGTTTAGTGCTATCTGAACTACATAATTTCTTAGAACTACTAGAATTTGTACACACCCTGTCTTTATTTGATCAAGAATATGTCTGCAGAGGAGCACAGAAATGCTTGCTGTATCTCTTAAGAAGCTTTCACAAGAAAAGAACCTGGGATCCCTCTGTCTTTTCTCTGTGGTTCAGACTAAGAGGCCATAGCCTACCTCCTTGTTATGGGAAGCATATTCAAAATACTGGTTTTGCTTTATACTGAAACCCTTTCATGGATATGCAAAATACAATTGCAGATCCATATTTCATGCAATCATTTTCTCCCTGAAATTAAATAAACATGTTTGAAGGTATCCAAAATTTTTTTAAAAATTGTACTTAATATTGACAACCTTCTCATGACATTTTTTCTCCGAGAAAAAACAAGCATCATGCAGACACATGATATGTCAATACTGGAGTTAGGAAGTTAAGTGTGCTGCAATTTCCCACTGCTAGTGTTAAGTAAGACTATGTTTATACTAATTCAATTATGTTTTGCAAAACATAATTCTCAATATTCAGGTGTTTAATTTTAGGGTAATACATTGTAGTGTTTAATTTTAAATAATTGAAAATTTCAAATTTAAAAAAAAATTACTTACTTGAATAATTCTTAAAGGTGAATCAGCTTGATACAGTTGAAGTCTATGTACATAATGTATCAGCATGTTCAGCATACTGCAGGCAACTTGGGCTACCGTTTTATTTGGAAACTAGAAAAGAGAACACAGCACAGTAACAATGACAAAATGATTTCATGTAAGAGTACATTAGGTGGTACGGTGGTCACAAATTTCACTGATAGTTTTATACATATAGTTCCTTAAGTACCTATTTACCAGAGGAGCAGAATTAAATTTTACAAAACTCAAAAGGAACTATTTTATGTTCATAAACAAATGTTAGCGGCATTTTATGTTCATAAACAAATGTTAGCGGCATTTTATATTCATAAACAAAGTTTTGGGACAGACATCCTGTAAGTTGCATACTGGAAAGGGGAGAGGTGTTTCCTAACTAACTTCAGACTGGATAGTATGATACCATGAAGCCAGGAAGAAAGAATTAATTTCTCGTTACCTTAATGATGATTAATATTAACGAATCACTGCAAAACCCCCCAAGGATGAAATCAGAGGCCTTTGCTGAGAATCAAGGCAGGTGCGGAGCCACATGCCCAAAATGCAGCCTGTAGTACTAAACATGAGACGAACTGTTCTGCTATCTGCCAGCAACTGCTGTGCCCAGCGCTTGTTTGAATGGAAATGAATTCACCTTGGCTTCTGTGCTTAAGTCTGCTCTTCTTTTAAAGGCAGGAGAAGGTTTCTGCTCTGGAGCCTGCCTTCCACAGTTACTGTGCTGGTCAAAGCAGAAGTGAACATATTTGTACAATTAACTCCCAGTCTTAGAGGGGAATGTACGCCCTGTTGTACACTCCTAAGTGGGAAAACATAGAAATTAAAAGAAAGGGATGTGCTTCCCTAAATTGTTAATGCACAAGACGTGAGTTTTCTACCTTCACTGCACTTGCTTTAAAACAGTAAGGTGTTCAGCAAATGACAAGGACAAAGTTAATATTACAAGTGAATTCCTGCATTATTAAGAAAGTAGTTTACTTGTTTCAGTCTTACTATATTCAGCAGTGAAGCTGTCACAGGTATGTCCTGCAAGATGGCTCTCTACCTCTGAACTCAGAAAAGGGCAATTATGCTGTAAAAATATTTAGGTGTAATTTCTTGGCTCCACAGGCTTTTTTCTTACTCAGACCAGTTCAACTAACCCTTCAGGGAGGGATGCATCTCACAAAACTTAAAAACCCCAAAGCTTTAAGAAAGCTGAAATGCCTGGGCAATGAAGCCTGAGCAGAAAATCTAAGATTTTAGAATAAAATTTTTGAACGGCAAAAACTTACACTGGAAATACACTGGAAGAAGACTCTGTTCTGGGTCAGCTTCTTATCAAGGCAGAGCTATCAATTTTTACATTTAAAGTCTTAAAAAGAAATTGTACAAGCATAAGGAAAACTATGGAGTATAAAGCTCTAATGACCAATATTTGTGGTACCTATGTAAGCAAAAAGAAAGATGATGAATGGGTCATGCAAGTCATCCACGGAGTTGGAAATCAGAGTACACAATAGGTAGTTAACTTTTGTTCTGACTTTCCCTGTTTCTCAGTGGATGCAGTTTCATGTTTTTGTTGGCTTTTAGCTTAAAACAGTGAACACCTCACATCTGCAAGTCTTCACAGACTTTATGACAAGAACACCATTACTTTTTTATCCCTCATGAGACAGCCTCTCTCACAGTATGTGCAAGTACTCTGTAAGAACACACTAAGCAGGGTACAGATCATAATGCTCAAGCTTGAGTGGCAACCAAAAAAAATTACATAAAACCGAAAGCATGACAATTCGATTACAGAACCTGAGATCAAATCCAGATTGCTAGAAACATCCTTACAAGCTTGCAGGAAAACCCCAAAATAACTGGAGAAGAAAAATGAGGTGGACGAACTGGGGTAGCTTAATACACAGCATCTAAACCACTGAAAGTAAGAAAAAATCACCTGAGAAAAAGACCTGGAGACTTTTCAGAGTCACTGAATGATCACCCATTCACTACTTAAAAACAGGAAGCATTTATTTTTTTAAATTTTTAACAGTTTTTTTTTTCTAAAGAGGCTCTAAAACTAAGATGCATGAATAATTTCTAAGGCTGGTTTACATGAATCAGTTAACCTCTTTTTGTTCTCTGGTTGAAGAGGATTTTTTTTTTGTTTAAAAAAGGAACAAAAGTAAGTGGAGACATAAGTTTCACATAGAAGATAAAGTGTATAAAGTAATGAATATGAATAAATTTAAAATCTGATCTTGCACGCTTACATTTTTTTAATTCATGGGAAGAGCATCAGGGAGGAAGTTTTGATCAAGAATGTGGGGGTTGGCTGAAATAGATCAAACCCTTCATATGCTTCAGAAAGCTGTCCTAGCATGGTCAATATATCACATCTCAAAAGAATGCTGTCGCCAGGGCAGAGTTAATTTCCTCTCAGTAGCTGTTGCAGTGCTGTGTTTTGGATTCGGAATGAGAATGGTGTTGATAGCACACTGATGTTCTAGTTTTTGCTAAGTTCTGTTTATCTGAAGTCAAGAATTTTTTTTTTTCTTGTCTCATGCTGTGCCTGTGAGAAGGTGAGGCAAAGAAACTGGGTGGGAGCATAGCTGGGATGGATGACCTGAACTGACCAAAAGGATATTACACACCATAGGACACCATGTCCAGTATATAAACTGAGGGAGTTATCTGGAAAGGGGGTCGGTCTGCGTTGAGAAAAGGATATCAGTCAGCAGGTGGTGAGCAAACGTATTGTGCATCACTTGGGGTTTTTTCCTTTCTCTTTTTATTATTTATCATTCTCTATTAATTATCATTATTATCATTTACCATTATTACACTGTTTTACTTCGATTATTAAACTGTTCTCATCTCAGATACACGTTTCACCTTGATTCTCCTTGCCATTCCACTGCAGTGGGTGGGAAGAAAGGAGATTGAGTGAGTGGCTGCATGGTGCTTAATTTCCAGCTGGGCTTAAACCATGACAAACGCTCAGACACTTTAGAACAGTTACGAAAGCTGTGGGTTCTGGAAGGATTTTCCTGAACTCAAGTAGCCACACTGAGTATGTGCCAGATACTGAAACAATTCACCCCTTTCAAGTCAGTCATTTGGTTCTGACTTCTTTTACAAGAGCCTTCAGAGGTGGCATGGAAACATCTGTGTGATGCCATAAACATTCCACCTGCCATTCGTTGTCTCTGGAAAATGCCATATGTTATAAAGCACAAGAATTCACTACTTCTTTGTTTAGTAGTGTAAATTGTGGACATATTTTTTGAAAAGCTGCTTGATGGGGGAAAAAAAAAAGATGCCAATGAACTGGCATTTTGCCTGCTTCCCAGCTCTCAGGGTTTTTCTTGGAAAGGTAGTCTTACCATATAGTTCATCTGTGTAAGGGTCCATTCTTTCTGGATGTTAAATCAGGAATTTAACCTTGCCCATACTTGAAAATAACCTATTGTTTAGCACTCATTAAACTAAGTCTGTAAAACACAATTTTGTGATTTATCTGCAGCATTTTTGAGAGAAGCATAATAAAATCATAGGTCTGGATGGATGGTTAGGATCCTTTGTGCTCAAGCTCCAGCAGAGGTTAATGCAGATAGAGCAGTACTGGAGAAGCACTAGCTTTATCCAAAGCGAGCTGCTGAACTGCAGCTCTGAATATGCTTCTGGTATTTCAAAAATAAGCATGTAATTGCTGCTAACATGTCTATTCAATGTTATTTGCTCAATTGAACTTATCAGTAAGTTGGACTAGGCCTATAGCTCCCTACCCATTCATTTCTCCTGAAAATAAGAAAATAATCCATTCTGGGAGTTCAAACCTCTGACTACGTGGTAGCCAGGAGACTGCTTAGGTAACAAATTAGAGCTAATTTATTTCTCCCATGACACATTAATGAACTTTTCATTTCATTATTAAACTCAATTGTGAATGTATACCATTGCACAGAACTGGAAAAAAAGACAATGTGCACTGGATGGTTTTGCTAACACAAAGCAAAGCAAAGTAGAAATATAAAGATCTTTGTTTTCTCATTCAAAAAGTAATTTATGTTTAATATAAAAGAGATATAAATAATTGGTTTAATAAATACGTCAGAGAAAAAGAAGATAAATCACTATGAATTTCAGGATTAAAAATAGTTTGAATATTGATAAACTGAAGCAGCAAGATAAAAACATCATTTGCCTTATACCAAACTTGCACAGGAACTTGATAAAACGCAAAAGTTAAGCGTTATTAAAAACCAAGGGGAAAACCCTGAAAGAGGGTATAAGTGGAGCTGCAAAGAATGTGTGTGATTTTGCAAAACAGGAAATTGCAATTTAGTGTCTAATACTAAAAGCCCTGCGGCTACCTTATATAGACACTTAAATCCTGCTTCACAGGATGTGAGCAGCTGATCTGCTAAGATATTTTTCAGATTCTCATTGCTTAAAAGAAAATAATAATCCCCAACATCCGACAGAAGTCATCCGTAACAGGTGTACACTTCAATTTTTATCAATGGGTATATACAGAAAGACTAGACTATTCATAGAATTTTGATGGAAACAAAAAGCACATAGAAAGGTTCTGATGATAAACTGGAAAACATTTAAAAAGTTGAAGCTATTGCTCACAAACATGCAAATTTGAAAACTGCTTAAAAACAAGATGTTTTTACTAATATTCTAATTACTCTATAAAACAAGAACAAATGCAAAAAGATTTAAAATAGTAGGAAAACAAAAACACTCATCAAGAAAAAAAAAGCCAAAAAGATGCAGCTCCTGGAATAAGCATAGAAAAGGACTCCGCCACAGCAAATTAAACATCCCCCAGTGTTTCCATGCATACAGTAGAAGTACTCTGCATTTCTCTCTAAATATCTAGCCAGGGCTAAGAAGCAACACTGCATAATTCAATGACTTGAACTCAGAAGTGAACACGCACAGAATGTTGTGAGAATACCGCGGTAGGTTAGGGTGGCTAGTGATATATATTAAGATAAAAGATCCACTATCTTGTCTCCAAGCACACCATTCCCTCCAAACTTAAAGAAGGGTAAAGAACTTTTGACATTTCAGAGACTCACTCATTAAACTGAGTTCTCTCTTTTGAAAGGATGGCAAATCAGACTGTAAAGTAAGGACGCTAAAATGTCATCATGACTTTGAAAATGCAAAGTATCTTTACACATAAAGGCAATAAACATTGTAAAAATTTAATTCTCTCACCTTTAAAGAAACACAAATCACATTCAATGCTTCCTTGATCTGAGGATGATGTGATTCATGAACTAGCTCCTCACAGATCCAAATACCAAGGCTGCAAAGAGCAACACATCTGTAAAACAATGTTGGAGGAAAAGTTGTTGAGAAATATTCTACGGCAATGTGTAATTTTTATGTCATTATGTCATTATGTCTTGCTAAAGACATATAAGAACAAATATGTTTTTAATACTTCCAAAACAACTGCACAAAAACCTTTATAGTGCTCTACCTTATTTAAAAATGAGCAAGAAATCCAAAGTACACTGGTGAAGGCAGAGGAAAGGGCAGAGGAAGCACCCATCTGAGCAACTGAAAAATCCAAAAGACATCAAGAACTCCTGCATTTCTATGTGTGTTTTGATTAAAAATATTACCTGAAATCAATGTGTGGGAAATTCTTATATTTTCATAAGACAAAGCAAAAATCGAGGTGGGAGCTTCCTCCTTCCCAACACAAGAACTTTCTCATATTTAGAGCTTCTGAGACACAGAGATGACAGGGGAATGTTTCTCTCTCATAGACATTCACATTGTTTATATTGACAATAAGCAAGGATCAGTAGAGGAGGGGTAAATGAATCTGAGAGACAGCATACATATTGTGATTAAGTACATCAGCTTTTGCTGTTTCTTCATTTAAAATCAGGAAATAGAAAAGAAGTATAAAGGTAAGGAGTATTTAGATGTATGTGTTCAAATTAGTAGAGATGGATGAAATTTGTTCAGAAATGTTAAGGAGCTAGCTTAAGCAATCTCTGAGTCCTTAGGTTTTTTTTTCAGGAACACAGTCTACAAATATTTTGGAAACAACTTCAGAATTTAAAATTCTGGATAAAATTGGAGAGCAATCCAAAATCGACAAGAAGAAAGCTGGTCATGTGACCTGCAATGCATTACATCTGGGATGGATAAATTGTAGGCTAGAATAGAAACAGAAGTGGCTATGAAGCCTGTGCTGTAGAAAACGGATTTTAAGGCTACACAGAATCACGAAATGGCTTACAGATAGCAAAAATACATACAAGACTTGATTGTACATTATAGTGTAAAACCACCCCATTTTGTACATTGTCACTGAAAGAGTAACTGCAAAATGGAGAGTGTTATGACTTTCAGAAACCAGTTCTGTAACATGAAAAATTAAATTAACGTGATGTCAGGATATTGCTTCCTTTTCCAATGTTGAGAAATATTACCAGCTCAAGTGAAGGAAGAGCTAAGTGGGCTGATGAAAACTGCTCTTGATTTTCCAACAAAATGTTTAAAGGCTCAATGAGCTGATCTTTCCAGGTTTGTAGTTTTTCAGGTATGCAGTTCTAGTATTTTTAAGTGACAATATATTAGCTGGACATATATATTCACTCTTTCCAAATATATAAGGAAATATATAAAGCACACAAATGCGCTCTTCCTTGGTAGGCATTAGAGATTCCTGTTCCAAACCCATACACAGGACTGTGCAACTGAATGTCTCTGAAGATGGGTATGGAGGAACAAAATCCTAAGCAAATTTAGAAACAGAAAAGAAAACTGGTAACTATCCTCTTTGAGGTCATTTATTTGATGAAGATGCTTAGATTTAAGCATCAGAGCAACTATTCCTAGTTTAATGCTTAGTTCAATTTTTTCTGCTTCTTCTCCATACCATAAGGAAGGGCTTGTGTACACTGGATTGTTCCTGTTTTTCAAATTAAATCATATGATCTAATAAAAATAACTATCCCTCTCTCATAAATAATCTTGTCCTAATCAAAGTAAAAAATGCCTCTCTAGTCCAGAAAATCCCTGAGCTGAACACCAGGGTAGGCTGGGAAAGCTTATTCTCTTACTCATATTTATACCCTTTCCTATCAGTCACTATCATAGAAAGAATACTGGACTAGACTAGCCCAGTGTGTTCTTTTAATATCTCTTCTACAAACAATTTCAAATTCACATCACGGACCCCAGTTTTGATAGCAGTGAAGAAAACCATTAATAAAATGCAACAAACTTTTACTTTAGGCTCTCTAATATAATCACCTCAAAACAGTCTAATAAAGAAAAGAATCTATTAATGCAGAAGCTCTTTTTGTATGACCTACCGTGCAGGACCAGATGGCTCCTCTCTTGCCGAACTTAACACAGTTTTGATTATGAGTTCCTAAAATGAAGAGAAAATACTCACTGATTTACACATAACTCCATCACATAAAGCATCAGAATATTATTATAGTGCACACAGGCATATTGCTTAGCCGAGTCTCTATGTTGCAGTCAGATGAATTGTTTGCTTACCACTACTCCAAATATCTAGTCTGTCCCAGATACTCATTACTGTGCCACCCCAAGAATATCCTACATGTTACTGTCCTAATTTCTGCTGATGAGCCATTTATCTAAGTCTTGTCAAAACATTTCCATAAAATATCAAAGGTAAAAAAAACCAATAAAAGACTCCCTGAAGCTATCTTGAGAAGTGCTGAAAGGTATGACAGAAAGAATCTTTTACTTTGAGGTTTAAACAAGTATTTTTAAAAAACTGAATTGATTTAAAAACTACTTTCAACTAGTTGCAGAGTAAGTGCCTACAGTGCATTAAGAATGCTGTCAAGAAGAATTTTGACTCAACTACAGTGAAATGTCCCCAAAACTGTAGGCTGCCCTTAATAAAATTCAAGGAAACAGCCATTCTACAATAGAAATGAGAAAGAAGGAATTCAAAATCAGTCTCCAAAGGGGAGCAAGATATAAAGCAGCTCTCAAGTCATCACTTCTCCCTAAATTGAAACAGTTTGGAAAACTTAAGGGAGCCTTTCTTAGACACACAAACTGAGCTCTGGGCAGTTTCAGTGTACTGTCACTCTACCTAACTCTGTGTTATGATAGACAAGGTAATGACTCCATTAATATTTGCCTTTTGAAGAAAGAACACACTGCTGTACAGAAATTTTGTAAAGCCCCTAGGAACACAGGCAGATTTCACCAGTTGTGAAATAAATAAAATTGTCTTAATAAATTAAATAATGAATCTTAAGCCTCTCAATCTTCTCATCTCAGCTAATTAAATCTGTGATACCTGCAAATAGCCCTAGTGAGAGGAGGCTTGAAAGGATGAGATAATGTATCATTTCCTTCTACAAACATGAGAAAACACTTTATTATTAAGTTAATTGCAATTATAATGTATGTTTAGAAGTATAAAGTTTGACAAGACTTTATGGGATCTTGAGTCTTATGACCTATTTGGAATAACTTTTGAAAAATTCTAGCATCTTAAAATCTTAGTATTTTCTGGAAAAGCACAATACTAAACATGTATTTGGTAACAGAATACTAGCCAAATATTCTTAAAATTCCTACCTTAACATCTGTAAACTGAGACACAGCAATGTCAGGAATATTTGGGTGAAGAGCTGGTAGTTCACGATATAAATTCGGGAAACAGACTAGAGATCCTAAAAGAACCTGTGCTTCAACTCTTGGTGCCTAAAAAGAGAAAGGTGGGGAGAAATTGATATTCTTACTGCAATCAGGAAGCTGACATTTTTAGCTGCCTTAAAAGAGAACGATGGCTGAAATTGTATACAGGTATTTGCTTTCTCCTGGCAATTCTGAGCCCCTGCAGAGCCCAGTAAACAGAGACCACAGCCCCTTGGACTGCTACTCATGCACATCTCTGCTCTCATTTTCCAACACAGTCAAAAGGAGGCAGAGGAATTGTTAGGACTACAGACAAATGACTGAGCTGCTAACTGGGCTCAGGTCTTAGGTTCAGCTAACTGACCAGGATGTGGAAAACTACTAAATGTGACATGAGGCATTGCTGAACAGGAAAGGCTACAGCGTAAGAAGCTGACAGAGGCTTCAGATAAGTACCTTGAGGGAGGCTGGATTTCATAACTGGTTAGAGAGGGATTCATGGGAGAAACAGTCAAAAGTCACAGACAGTTGGAGAAGACTATGGGGGATTTGAGAGAGTACAATATGTACGGCCAACAGCACCTAGATAATCACATCAGTATTACTATATAAGGCTGAACTTGCCTGAGTAACGAAATCAGAAATGTGAAAAAAATCCAAACAGTGCAAACACTAGCAGATTTGAGTTCTCAAGCCTGATCATAAAAGTCATTCCATAGCAGAGATATGGAGGAATAAGTACATTTTTTTAATGAAATCACAGTCAAAATGGACATTTACTATGTCTTCAAACACAGAAATATGGCAGTCACAATTTTTCTAACTCTCAAATAAAAGAAGATTCTCTGCTTCGACAGTAATTTTTGCATTCTTCACATATTTTCCAGAGAAGCATGTGTAGTGTTCTAGAATAAATCGCTAATATTATCTGTATTTGATAACTATTACATTGAATTCTGGGATCAATTTAAACACCCTAGTCAAGGAAAAATATACTGCTCAGTATTCTCTCAAATTCTTCCTCATCCATAAATGAGAATTAACTGATGAATACTTACATTGAGGAAAGAAGAAGCAGCCACTCTTCCTGCTGCTACAATGAAATCCATAATAAGCATGGTAGCACCAGGCAAACCAAGTGAAAAGAACTGAGGAGAGCAGTGCTTGATGATTGTATTGACAATATCCTCGCAGAAGGAAAAGGGAAAAAAGGAAGAGTATCAACACGAATCAAGATGAAAAATGAATGAAAAAAGGCAGGTATTTATCAAAGGTAGAAAGTAAAAATGTGAGAAAGAAAACTCATTGTGGCCAGTAAGACACTCATTAGTGAGAGAAGAGTAGCATAAAAAGATAAATTCCTTAAGTATACTCATATTAACGTAAGTAAACTGTGGTATACTTTATAGATCAATTTAAGCTTGGACCATAGTTCATATATTAATTTACAGTCAGCTTTTAAGAGTTTTGTAACTGATTAACCACTCATTTGAATAGATACAGAAGAGATATAGTAAGATAACCAGCTATTATACCTTAACAACTGCTTAATCCTCTCCAGCAAGTATTGCCTGACTATAACTTTAAAAAAGGTATTACCCTCTTACATATACCCACACAGAACCAAAATTTAAAGAAAGATAATAAACTGTTCTATAACATTTCTGGTATGTAGTTAATCAGCACAGCATATTATGTTCTTGTAGACTTAGTGAGGCACTTTCAAAAATCATTGCACATGATGCAATTTTTTCAAAAGTCCTTGAAAATGTATAAAATGCTTTAATTGTTAAAAAACATCCCAAGTTCACATACAGGCAACCCCTCCCTTTTCTCCTTTGAATAATTCTCCACTAGATAGTAATATCCAACTAAATGGCACTATGTCATAGGAGGATCTTCAATCCATCAAGAAAGGCAGCATTAACGACTGTTAGAGGACAGAAACTCGAGTTCTGTCCTATCATAGTCATCTGTGGGATTTTTTTGGACTAATTCTATTTTTCCTAGTTAAAGAAAACTGGGTTGTTTGAACCTTTGGTCTCCCCATGCCTATAATCATTCCTCAAAAAAGTTCCTAAACCCAACTTTTTTACACTTCTGATGCAAACCTGTGGAAAGTATTTAAGCCATACAATATTTTCAGACTTCTTAATATCAAAACCTATGAAAAAGGTCTACTCCCACTGATTAGATACACGCAGTACATCTCAATTTGCTGGTTCCTATACTTGCTGTAGAAACAAAGTCCTCCAATGTAGTGAGCACAATTTACTAGCTAAACTGTTGCATCAGGGAGCAAGTAAGAAGAACAGTAGACTTTAGAGAGATCTGCTTCCTTCTCTTTCTGGCATACTTCAATCTGTAACATACAATCAATAAAAAATGAGAGAGTACCTTTTCTGACCTCATATTTGCTTGATATGGACTACAAAAAAAGCGTTTCTGAATACAACCAAGAACACGAGGATCATATATCAAAGCCTTCTTTTCAGAAAAAGTATCAGTCACAGCATTTATTTAAAAAACAAAGCTAAATTACTCAGATGAAAATACATTGAGTATTTTTGAGAAGATAATTTTATTTTCAGTCATAACATTTATGTTATCTTGAATTTCATAATCAACTTACTTGATCAACATGAAGAAGTCCACAGTGCATTATATTGTAGAAATGAGTTAAAAAATCCCTGTTTGGAGAAACATCTTGTCTTCGTTTCATTGTCTTACAAATAAGCTTATAAGCATGGAGCTTTCCTTGTTTGTATTTATCAGTCAGCATTGTTGCCTACAGTTTTAGAACAATATTTATTATTCATAAATTTAAAACTTACATTAAACACTCTTCTACACTTACATTAACTTTTATTTCTGTTTCACAGTTTAGTGCCCAAATTTACCTTGAAGAGCCATGGTGTTAGAATTCTCAGTGGTGGGATTAAAACTGGGGGAGATGGTGAAGTTAGGTTATCTGTTGAAATACCAAGATTGTCTCTTATCTGCGAATATTAAAAACAAAACAGAAAGAGAATTATTTAAGGGAGATATATAAGGTAGTGGGTTTTTTTCTTTTTGAAAATCCTGCCCAAACAGGTACAGTTGGAGAAAAGGTTCAGTTCTTTTACCTTGGCCAGATTCTGCCACAGTTCACACAGATAATCAAAAACCTGGGCATGAATCTCTGGATCCATGATGCTGTTGACATCTCCCAGAATTCCTAGCATCCTCCTCCACATCACAGTAGCAACATCTGCGTGCCATCCTGTAAGTGTTCCCCCAGCCATCACACTGCAACATTCGGAGGGGAATTCACTAGTTTCTGTAACGGAAGGAAAAAAGTATCGTGAGATCTACCTCTCCAGAAAAGGAAAAGTTCAGGTACAACTATTAAATACACAGTCTTAAAACTAAAACACCAGGCTTTCAGAATAAGCTATTTTTTACCCATTCAGCCACCTCAACATTGTATATGTTAAGCTTTGTCTATTATAAACTGTGTAGAGGAAGAATTGTCCTGTTTCTTATACTCTTTCATTGAATAACATTTAAGGTCATTACTGGAGCTCTAATACAGATCTGATAGACCCAGTAAGGCCACTCCTTTTGTAAGTCTTTTCTTACATTCTTTGAAGTCAATGAATCTCCAGAACTCCATCTGCCTGCTTTCACATAAAATTATCTTTCAACTTTACATTTTTTCTAATAAAACATAAAGACAATTTTTCTCAGAATCTACTAGGAAAGCATGTTATTGCAAGTTGAAGAGAAAAGTGTGAGTAAACTTGTCTCTGGCTATTGTCCTTTAAACAGTAAATTTGTATGAGGGGAGAGGCAACATTCAGTAACTTAGCACCACAGTCCTAACACCCACCTAGCTCTTTCCACACATCTGTGCTATACAAACAAACATTCTTTTTTAGGTGGAAGATGATTAAACTAGACTGTCCATACAAAGAAACCTTCAACAGATTATGATGGCTCAAGTCTACTCAGGTCATGCTTAACTACCTAAACAGCCACAAAAAACTACATAATGAGCCAGTTTGAAAGCAGCAGGCATTCAGAATCTTCTTTCCACCCCCTCAGATGGATAATTCGCTGGGATCTTCTGAAAATCTCGTAGCTCCCACAGGCATACCAAATCAAAATTAAATCTGAATTCAGCCTAATCCCATAGCCTCTTCTTTCAACTTCTGGGCCACTGTGGTACAGACACTATTGGTTTCTAGGCTGTAGATTTCAAAGCACAAAGCAAAATGATAACATTTCTGTTCACCAGTAGGCTACTTAAAGAAATAGAGTCTGAAATATATAGCAGACACTCTTTTGTTTTCATGAGACCAAATGCAGGAGAAATGTGCACACCATATTTAGGAAGAGAATGTATCTTAGAATTCGATAGCTAAGATAGTTGACTTAATTACAAATTGGTTTAAATATGAAAGGGAAACGAACCAAACTTGCAAGAAGAAATGATAAGATTACTGAAATTATCTTATTCTTTGTACATCAATGATAAATCAGTCCATGGCAGGACCATATGCTAGATTAAGCTGTCACAATTCTAAGCAACTAAAAGAACAATTATAAATACGTGGACTATTAACCCATTGCTAAAAATTCCAGTGAAATGCAGGTTAAAATGTAAAAGGTTTTTGTTTGCTTTTAAAAGGAATCACTGTAATTAAATATTTTTTGAAGTGCAGATGAAATAGCCTTGTACGAGATTGTTCACAACTCATGTGATACTAGCTACTTCACTACATTGCATTAGAAAGAAAGAAAGAAAGAACAGGTTTGTATTTTCTATTCCAGATATTGCCTAGGTCATCTGGCGTCTGTAAAACAGAGTGGTGGAGCTTCTCATCCAGCTGCAGATCCTTCTGCTCAATATGATCTGCATGAAGAGTGGCAGGAGAGGGTGTCTGTGATCGGGATCCAAGAGCAGATTGGATTGGAGAAGCACTTTCAGAGCCTGCAAATGCAATTTTTAACAGTTACCTTAAAAGCCTTTTCTGTTTTCTTGAGCTATTGAAATGTTGTCTAAATACAGCATTAACAGAAAACTGAGCTGCTTTTATGTATCAAATTGGGCCAAGAAAAGATGTAAAACAGTAAGCAGATCTCCCTGTGAGTGGTGTTCTGAAAGAAAACAAAGTACATGCAGAAAAGCTGAAAGATGAACATCAAAATCAGACAGGTAAGTGGACTAGCAGACCTCTATTTTAGGTCCAAATAATTCTACATGTGTTTGTTTCGCAGCACTTTTCAGTGTTTTGAAACAGCCAAATTTCTCATCACATTCCCTCACCTAAAGTCCTCTCTAGCAAAATGTTAAGCAAATATTTTCCTGGAACAATTGCTTTTCCAGGATTCTAGATGTATGCAAGTTAATTCATAAATAAAAGCTCAAACCAGTAACTGATAATCTTTGGTGTTTATCTACTGATTGAGCTGAGAAAATCCATATGATGGGAAAGTTCTGCAGAGTTAGAGGAGTGTTATTTCCTCTAAAACAAGTGTCTGAGTGACAGTGCTACAAAGGCATTTTTCTGTGATCATCTCTGAGCAACCTCTGTAGGCAATTATGTGGTCTCTACTGTGTGATCTGTGGAAAGGGAGTAGGCAGTTGTACTTTTCTCCTGTACTATCTTATGTTTCACATCCTGAATTTGTCTGAAGATCCTTATAAATAGCTGAGTTTACCAAGAAGAGTCACATGGCAGACAAAAAGAGAACAAATATTCACCACAGACTTTTCTACACATTAGCACATGTTAAAATGGAAGAATTCCTATTAATTTTAATTCTTAGATAAATGCAACAGGGACATAAAAATATTACGTGTAAAGTTCAGTATTAGTGAGAAAGTGAGCTTTAGGGACAGCAATTGAAAAGTGAGTCTTTTAAAAGAGTAATTTTCCCAAATTATTGTGAGAATAATTGAAGAACACTTCCCATTTGACAGAAGTGTTCTTTCTTATAAAGAGAACAAATTGTTTAAAGAACTTGACAGAAAATGTTATCACTGTTATCAGAACAGAAATTGCAGTAAACAGTCTTTATCACATTGTTAAACTGCAAAGGTCTCTATCTCCTTTACATGACTAAGACAATGAAGCTCTTACTATGAATTTAAATCAACGCGTCTATGCAGGAGAGAGGGACACTACTGCTTCACACACAGACTATTGTTTCACATGACAGGTAACAATTCTCTTTTGCTACTGACCACTAATTTTCCACATGCTTACAGAGATAATGTAAATACACCCTTCAAAGATGTTCAAAGAAGTATTTTCTTACTTCATTTCCATTCTGCTCATTAGCTGGGGACAGATGAAAGTGGTTCAAAAAAAGGAGCAAGAAAGAGTGATGGGGAAGAGAGAAATTGAGAGAGAGTGGGATAGAGAGAGAAAGAAAGTGAATGAGAGGAAAAGAAAGAGCAGGCAGGGAAGTCAGGGAGCAGAGGACGGAGGCAAAGACATCTTCATATGATGGAAGAGAATGGACAGAAACAATTATGGAAAATTGGCAGAGCTACAGGAGTCTGTCATTAAAAGATACTCCAGCACACGTGGGTCCGACTTTGACTGAGACTCCCACGGGTACAACTTGTTCTAGGACTAGTAAACAGCAGTGAATAGTCAACTTCATCATTTACTTAGAATATGAAGTAATGCCCATATACCAAAAAGAAATTATCCTTCCAAAACCCTTCAGATTCAGAAAGAGTAGTTTTCTGATCAGCAGAACCACTGAAAACTTGTTTATTACGAGTGTGTTTTGAGGCTGAGCTTCTGCATTGATTTGCTGGCATCTAATATAGTGAAATTCACATTGCAGCTTCCATCTGAGAGTCTGCATATATGCAATTTTCACTAGATAGCTGCCTACCTTTCATAAAACATCAAAGAAAGTAACATCCTTCTGTTTTCTTATAAGTCAATTTAGCAAAAATTAGACAATAGCCTCCAATATTGTTGGGTGTGTGGAACAGTCAGAGACAGACAATACAATTACACAAGTACTGCTTCCTCAAGAAACCCAGCTAAACGCATGTGACACACAAGGGCTGCCTCTCTAAAACAGTGGTCCAAGCAAGAAGAGTTCACCACAGAATCTCTCAATGGACAACACAGTCACTAATTGCAATCTTATCAATTCAATTATAATGCACACTTGGGACAAAAATACCAAACAGTAATGAAGTTATTGACATACAAAAACATACAAACAAACAGAAGAAGAACAGGTCTACAGCAAGGACTTTCAACAAGCACATAGTAAAGAGAAAGATGAAGAGAACACAAGTCAAGCTGAACATTGCGGAACAAGCTGAACAACAATGTCCATGAAAGCTAATACCATTGTTCTTTCAGCAGAAGGGCACTTTTAAAAAGTGAAAATTATGGCAGGGGAAGTAAAGATGTCTTTCCATATCTCTGAAAATGCAGTTTGATTTCTAACACAGAACAAGACACAGTATGTAGGTATAAGCTTTCACAGAAATACAGATACTTATTGCAGCTTGTTAGTTGTTACAACTAGGGTTGTAACAGGAATGGTAGCCTATAACAGCTATGGAACAAGGAGTATGAAAATGACTATGGACATCTTTACTTCTCATGTACAAAACCCAGCAAACCATTCTTTCAGATCATCCTCATAGAGAGCATTCTCTCTTTCAGGCAGGAGCCCATTCAGTTTTGGTAAACTGCATCACTTTTCAGTTATACAAATGGAAAGTGATGTTACATGGCCAAATAACTAACATTTTGCATAATAAAAGCTCTCAGTTACACAACAGACAATATAAAGAGATATTAAGATGGATGCATATAAAAGAATCCCAAGATATTTCAGTGTGATACACTGGCTTGAATGAGCACTGTGAAAACCTTCCAAAGCAAAAACATTTAATGAAAATTAATTATTTAACTATCAGTAATAGAAGGACACTTGTAAGAGACCTAGCATACATTATGTGGTAAGAGTTTCTCCTTGGTAATTGTATAGATTTTCTCATGAAGGGTTTAAGATACATTTAGGATCTTGGGTAACTAAGTCAGACAAAGGCTTTCCACTTACGTTATTTCACATATTACTTTTCAATAGGAATAAAAAAATAATTTAAATAAAAGAATCATCTTAAATAGAATATAGATTCTTGGCAGAAGCTGGAAGTTGCATTCTTCAGGAGAGGTGAAAAACTTCTGAAATAAATACTTTTTTTACTTTTCTATCTACTTTACCAGTAATAGTTGCAGCTTCAGCAGACAATGGTTGCTGATTGAGACTACTTGTTTCTGAATCTATGTGGAGTGTAGTTAGACTGGCCACTTCTTGTTCCTCGGCACTCTGTTGCTGTCCTGAAATTGCATCAATGTCAGTAGAAGCTGGCGTCCCTGCCTCAGCGCCAAAGCTGAAATCTGTATGAGGGAAGCACTGCATTAACTTACAACATAAAAATACCACTTAATATGAAAAAACCCCAGAGGCCCAGGACCTCCAAACTAAATAGAAACCTTGTATATGCATCTTCTATGCTACTAGTACACTGTTGCAAAATTTAAATAAAATGCAACAGCAGAAGGTATTGGCTATTATGAATATTCTTTTTCCTGTCATAAACCCATGATTTGATGTCTGCAGAAGACATTCTTGTTGCATGTCTGTATTCTGCTTAGTTGCTGTAAGTGCACCTACATCTAAAAAAAGCAAAAATAATGGAATCATACATTAAGGAATTTATTTGTAAAATTTACAAGCTGGAAGAAATATTCAAGCTTGTTGTAAAAGCACTAACTTGAAACTAAAAATATTACAGCAAATGATACTCTAACAAATGTTATCCTCAACACTAACGAAAAAAATGTCAGACTTAAATGTAGGTTTAAATACCATGACTTATTTGCATAATGGAGACATAGACAAAAAATTGTAATTTCTTCCAAAAATTCTACTATATAAATATTATTTTTATCTTATATAACACATGATGTCATAACTCCTAGCAACCATAATGACCCCTTCTGTTAAACAAGGGTGGGAATGGATAAATAAAATCAATGAAAAGCATTATGTTATTAAACAAAGCATACTAATTTTAACAAAGCATACTCATTTTACCTTGATATTACACTTAATATCTTGATTAATCTATAGGTACACAAAGACCACTGTAAAAATATCAGAAGCCCTTCTTTAAG
This sequence comes from Callaeas wilsoni, assembly GCA_013398955.1. Classification (NCBI taxonomy): domain Eukaryota; kingdom Metazoa; phylum Chordata; class Aves; order Passeriformes; family Callaeidae; genus Callaeas; species Callaeas wilsoni. The sequence continues at coordinate 81,286 of VWPU01012509.1, forward strand.
GTTTACCTAATTACTTTCAAAAGAATTAAAATCATTTCCAAAATAAATAAGCTTTAATTCTTACATTTTGTGCAAAATAGATGGACACGCAGCACAGAGGAGACAATACTGCTTTCTAACTCCTGTTCAATTATGTTCTCCTCTTTGCATAGTAGTGTTCCAGTGCTCTTTTGTTTTGATATACTAAAAAAACCAATAGCCTCTCATAAGAACTTTTCTTGCTCCATCAAATTGCTAATGATTTCAATGGAAAATCAAAATAATCTCTCTCTACAGAAAACTGCTGGCATACAACTTCATCCGGGGAAAAAAAAATAAAACAACAAACAAAACAAAGGAAATTTGCAATACATTAATAAAAAATGGTATTACTTTTGGAAAAATATACTTGCTTTCAAATTTGCGGCTCTCGTACTGGAAGGCGCTGAAGGAGTCGGAGTGGCTGTCTGAGCTGATGAGGTCACTGCTGCCCGCGCTCGCAGGTGATGTCCACTCGGAAGGCACGCCTGGGTCATCTACAGGACGCATCTGGTTCTGCTTGTTCAGTATATCAGGAAGGTCTTTAGGAACTTCCAGGCTGCCAGGGCTGCTTCCTCTTCTTGTCACATTCTAGACATTGAAGATACAAAAATTATCTTACAGTCTTGGATAGCTTATATACATAAAATGGAAAAAGCAATTCACATTTGCTGAAGTCAGAACGTAACAAGCAGTTCTTAAGCACCTAAACCAGAAATTGCCATCATACTAAATACCAAGACTTTCCAAACCTCCAAATGAAGAACACATGTAGTCACAGAATTTCATAAATACAAATTTTATTTGCATAGTGGATTTTTGGACACATATCATAAAAGGCTAGGATTCAGACTAGCACGAGGCACATGGTAGGTAAGACGTGAGAGAGAAAAATAGTTTAAAAGTATATTACATCAAAATAACTAAAGAAAACTTGTTCACCTTGGTTTAAGGCACAATGGCCATGCTATAATTAAAAACTTAATTTATAGAAGGAGCAAAATTATTTACTAATTCATGCATTAATCTTCTTATGATTAAAACACCACCACTTTGGTACTGGTTTGGAACACAAAAGACCACATGTAACAGAAGTAAGGCATGCAGATTTGCTCATGTTCAAGTAAGGCGGTGGTTTATTTGAGGTTTTTCTTTAAGGCATATTTTTTCACAGATAGCACTGTTTGCTTGAGAGGGAAGAGATATCAAAGTACAAAAGCCATTTTATGAAATGGCTTGAAATTTGTATGCATTATGAGACTAAAGATGCCTTCCTTTTACACTAAGCCCAGTCAGTTCCGCATTCTTTTACTATTCTACTACTAATTAGAGGTTAACTCAGACTAATAAGCTTTTCATGATATGGTTTTAGCATTCAATAGATACAGTAACCTAAAACTAATCTTAGTAAGTTGGTACTGTTTTAAGAAGGCATATCTATTGTTGTTTGTTAATTTAAAAAATGAGTGGCAGTTTCAGAGTATTTACTCAAACTTAGCTCCTTTCTGCTACCTAAGGAAAGTATCAATTCTCAAAACAAAGAGTAATCCCTCTCTTTCTCTCTTCTGGAACCAGCTGTGATGATTTCTGTTTCACTAATTTTCAGACTAAGTTAACTTTTTTCATAGACTACAAGTTTGCATTTTGTTGTGTAACTCAAGACTTACTAACAAGAATACTTTGTGCCAACAATCAGGTTTCATAAATATGAGTTCAATACAAAAGAGAAAGAAAAGGTATACATATGGACAGACTCTATAGATCCTCTCTTGCCATTTATAAAAGGTGATGATAAATAAACAATTTTTAAAATAATTTTGAAGAGTCTTCTTCTGTCCCTTATTATCACCAACTCCTTACTGACAATTTTCTGTAGAAGTCTTACAGGAGAATGTCTTAAAATGACCTTAAAAACTTTTAAGAAAAAAGAACTAAACCTTTTTGAAACAATATCTTTGAATTGTTACCCATTCTGTTCTTAATTTGCACCTTTTTTTTAGTATTTTCCCTTTTGTTACTACTTAATACTCACTTATCTCTTCAAATCAGTTGTCTCCTTCTGTAAGCATTCAACAGTAACCAGAAATTCTCAATTTAACATTGATTAAAATTTCTTATTATGAATGTCATTCCAAACAACATGATGCTTTGGGAAAAGTGTAGGAAGAAAGCAAATGGAAAGTTGGTTTGATTAGCAGAGCACTCTTACAAGAATTTATTCAACACTTGGAAGTGAAATAAAAAAATAATGGAAAAACCTGTATATTTGAGTAGTTTTGTAGTCTGTTGCATTGACTATACCTGTAGAGAACAGTACTGTACTACAACATGCTACTCAATTACATACCATGCTGAGGACTGCAAATTTACATTCAAACTAGTATTCTGAAAATGTCTATCTACAGATATCTTTGCAGGTGCAATTAAAGCTGTTTAATTCAATGAGATTATTCATCTGACAGTAATTTCTGCATTGCTTCCATGATGAAGATTTAATAGATATAAAAACACAAATGGTACAAAATGGCAAGAATCTGTGCCAAAGGCAAGGAATAGTTAAGCAATATTCTTAATTCTGATTCATAAAAGCCAGAGAAATACTTTTTAGTGAACTGATTTATCATGTCATTGACAAGTCCATACATATATGGAGACTTAAGTATTGAAATGCAGCAAGTTTAAAGGCTTACCAGTGCATTACCACTGCGGAGTCTCTCAGCTATAAATTCATCCATGAGGTCAGGAACATTTGTACTGCTACTGCCAATATCACTATCAATAGGGTGCAGCTTTTGACTCATGTCCTCTCTATTAGCTAAAAGCAAATGAACAACCATTTATAGTAAAGAACACATCAAGACATTTTCAAAACAAAATGTAACATGAAAAAAATCTGCTAATTAACAGAAATTTAAAAATCAAAATTGCCAAACATGCATTTTAAGGATGTCCCTCTTTTAAAGCAGATTCTACTTTCAGAATTAGTATGGCTTCTTCTTCCCACTAAGCAGGGGTTAGTTGATTTCCAATTCCACCTTTAAGAGCAGGAAGCTTATAGGTAAGCACTACTCAAAGTTGTTAATGCTTGCTTTAAGGATAAAGCATATGTTCTTCCTCCATATCACAGGTAAGTAACAAATTCTAAAAAAATTATGTGATTCTTTCAGGCTCCTTCTTCCTTGCATTCCTAATGAAAAGCAATGTAGTGGAAAAAGTAAACTAGGTTGTAATAGATACTAATGACAAATGGCAATGTGGCACTGTATACAGTTAGTATGAATAGTGCAAAGAAAATGTTACATAATAAAATTACATGCTAGTACATGGAATGAAAGTTCTAACTCTAGATGATCAATGGTTATGAACAATTAATGAAGTTCACTCCTCTATTAGTGTTATATTTTTGATATAACTATACTGTTCATATTTAGCTGTGGCTGTTACACCTGACTATAATATTCACCTTTAAAGTCTTCAAGTTATTCCAGTTCGTGTTCTCTTTATACAAATTTTTCCCTCAGTGTCATCTCTCATGAGACCACAGTGCAGTTTATTCTAACAATGAGGTTCTGTTAAGTGTTGGATTTTAAATAACAGGTACTTCTAAAATTGGTGCTTCCTAGCTATCTCTTTTTCAGAAGTCTAGTTTCTGAAGAGCAGCAAATCATTTTTGTGACCCGCGACAGTTCTGCTCTCAGGTGCTGTGCTTACAGAGACTGCCCTCAGGTGGCATTAACATCTCGATGCAGGATGCATTGCAGAATCCTCTGTTAATCATGCCAGCGTAACAACGGAGAAAAAAGAAAACCTGCATTACTGCTGAAAGTTAATTTATTGTTCATTTATGGTTATGTGAACTAAGAAAATGTATATTAGAGCTGCAGCCTTCTTTTTTGATCAGTCCACAGAGGTCTCATAGTTAACAGGAGAAAGACTATCACAAGACCTTCATGAACATCCATGATTTCAAGAAAAAAAGAAAGCAATGGAAGATGTTGCCAAGATGCAACTGCAGCCATTTGGATGAATGAATATAGGAAGGCCTATGACATGTTTTGAAACGGACAAACAAAACCTTATGATTAGACTCAGGGAACTGTTGTAATGAAATCATTCCACTAATAGCAGATTGCTATTTTGGACTGTTTTTTCAAAACTATCTAAAATGACCTCCAAATGTAAATTTGAGGGGCTTTTTTTTTTGTTTTGTTTTTGTTTTGGAGGAGGAAAAGGAGGAAGACGATGAGGAGGAAGAAGAAAACACACTAAATGAACCAGAAATACAATTAGTTCAACCTAGTTGGTTGGGAGCCAGGTCCTTCTGACAAAAAAACTACACTCAGAGTAGAATAACAGATTCTGATAAAACATGCATTGCCAGTCATTCAGTAGGCTTAATTTGAAGGCTCTGCATGGTAGATGAAAAGTCAAAAGTCTCAAGGCTTAATCTTTTATTAGGTCATTTACTGTCTCTTCCTCTTCCCTAACCTGATGATCTTCAGCAGCAAAGAGGTTCAACTAAATATCTTGAAAAGAAAAATTAGTAATTTAAAGTATGTAAATGTAACTTATGCTGGGAGAAAAATCAGCTGGCTATAGGCGCATGCATAACCAAACAGGGAAAGCAGTGATCATCCCAAAGCCTTTTGATTGCTTATCAGAGCTTGCTTCAGTTGCATTAAGCCAAACTGGTGCTGCCTTTCTCCTTTTGCGCTCTGCACACTGTTAGTGCTCACCTGCAGCTTTCCTTCCAAAATAGCCCATTACATGACTGTACAGATCCCTCAGTGGAGCCTCTGCTGGCATTCTGTTCTGCCTCTGTGGGGAAACATTTGCCTTCGGCTTCGAAAGAGCATGTACAACAGTTTTATAAACACCACCCAGGGAGCCCTGCTGTTGTGCCGACTCCTGACCTGATGCTCTGAAGGCACTACGATATTGGAACTGACTAACTGCAAGACCTTCTTTCTGCAACACAGCTGCTTGAGTTTCTGTAGATTCCTTAACTTGCTTGCTGCCAGCCGAAGCAGCACTGATTGCATCTAGATGTCTATATATTCCAGGTCTAACCAGCTCTGTAGCAGCTGACGAGCTAGTGCTTGCACTGGTACTGCTGTTGCTGCTACCACTACTGCTACTACTGAAGCCACCAAGCTTACGAAGTCTTGCTTTCCAAGCAGCCTCTTTGTTCTCAAGAGGATTGTAAAACTGAACCGATTCTGTAGATGGCCTAAAAGTAACGTGAACGCTGTTTCTTTTTTTAGTTGTTATTTTCATGATTTTGGCCCTATGAGTTACGGTTTCAGATATACTTCTTTTAGTTGGTGCCAGTTTGCTTGTGCCTGTGATGGGAGGCATTTGAGGATCAACTTGTGCTTTAGGAAGAATTTTCTTTGCATGGGCAACACGTGAGTTGGTCACTTTCTCATTAAACTGGGCACTTTTATGCTTTTCAGCTACAGGTGCTTCCACAACTAAATCTACATCAGTTTCAGTGGCTGCTTGCCTGTACAGGTATCTCTTCCCTTCTTTGCTGCTAGGACTGCTTGACTCATGATCAAACACACTTTCATATTGTTTACCAATATCTAACTGTCTGGCTTTATTGAGCACTTGATTTCTTGTAAAAAAGTCTACTTGAGTAGGTGCAATATTACTTATAAAGCCACTTGGGTTTTGTTCTAGTTGCAGCTCTGTGTTATCGGCTCTTTCTGTAACAGTGATGCTAGTTGTGCATTGACCAGTCTGATCTGTATTTTCTAATCCATCCAGTGGTAATCTATCATTCCTACTTACTGATGTATCAACTTCATGAGCAGAAGCCTCACATTTATCTATCTCAAAGTTACCGCAAAGTTCTTCTTTTTCTTTAATAAGATATTCTCTCAGAGAGGAAAGGAGATCATCTTCACCTTCAAGGTCAACATATTGGCTTTGTTCAAAGGCAGTGTTTGCAAATTCTACCGGCCCTATTAAATGACAAAGATGGTCATAAATACTATCCCCAACTTCCAAGGAGGACTCTCTACTATTTGTATCAGTGATATGGCTTTCAGTGGATCTATGCATTGAAGAGGTCTCAGTGGAACTCTGTAAGCTTGGAGCATGATGGGATGAACTGTCAATGACAGGAACTGCACCTTTGGCTCGTTCAACTGCGAATGGTTCCAGGATGTCAGAGGTGCTGCTGCTTCGTGGCAGTGGCTGTTCTTCATTTAATGCACCAAAAACTTCACTTGGAGCATCCTCACTCTGAGAAAAATGTCTGACTCGAGGTGGACGTGGAAGAATTTGAGCATCGTCAATGTCTGTAGGAAAAAAGTATATGTAACATGCACAAAAATTTACATATAGTGACAATATATATTTACCACTACATCCTAATTATGTGACTTTAAAAGCCAGAAAAATCCAGAGCCTTGTTTTCTTAGGTACAACAAAAAAAACTTTTTCCAATACTAGAGTGTTAAAAACACACGCACATAATATCCAGTACAGAATGTAATATAAATGAGTTAGACCATCAGAACACAGTTTTAAATGTTAACATGCATGAGAACAAACAGTGAGGTCATGGAACGTTTGGAAATACAGTTAAAGCTAGAGCTGTGCCAATAATTCAATAATTCAACCAATATTATTCCAGCTAGCTTGTTCAGGAAATGGTTACTGGAATACAAATTAGCTCAACAGCAGTACTCCCTCCGTGGAATTTACATCTTCAGAAAAATGCGCAACTCCAAAGAGAACAAGGATGTTTTTTGGAAAATTAGGGTTGTCTATTTAAGTGGCAAACCATTAATTAAAATATACATACATGCACATATATATAAAACTGAGATATCAGAAAGAATACTATCATACCATTGTAAGTATTTTGGGATATGTAATATAGTGTACACCTAAGGACTAAAGCTTTTAAATGTCAAGGAAGAGCTGGCCCTATACAGAAAAGATGACTATATATAATGGGCAATTTAAAGATATACCCTTTTCCCCTAGAAGGATGTTTTGTCTCTCACCTTCAAAATATGAAGCTAAATGCCTAATGAAGGCTTACCTCCCCCTCTTCTTCCAGGTTTACTCAGGCAAAGGTAACATTTATGAGAATTACAGAATTAAGTACTCCAATACCAGAAAACATCCTGCAGCCTCACAAGAATTAACATTAGAGTAAACCCACTACTGTTTATGAAAAGACCAGAATTTGTTATTACCATTTCAATTAGTGATTCCTTGTTTCTGTTGAGACTCTTACTATGTGTCAGTACAAATCATATTTAACTGTAATGAAACCTGCAGTTCCAACATGGATCACCTAGGAATTGTACAGAAGTATCTTCAGCTCATTTCACATCATCCACAAAAATAAAGAACCTTCACTCATCTCTTCAGATTTCCTACTATGTCATAGGAATACTATATACTATCAAACTACCACTGTAGGCAAGACTAAATATCCCTTACAGACAAGTCAGCTAACTGCTATCCCTTCCAGTCCTTTTATGAGATAAGCACTTAAACAGCAAGGTAAAACCAGTTTACTCAATTTTCCGATGGTTTCTTTTTGATAGAATCCTTTATTCCCTAGACTAATTTTTTTACTACCCACTACTTAAAAGTTGTAGAGATGCTTTCAAATTCAGGAATAATAGTAAATAGCTTAAATGAACACCAACAAGAGTTATTTGCCATCATAAACAGACTTACCTTGTTGTTCTATTTAACTTCAGGACTGAAATGGTGAATTTACTTAAAATCAGAACAAAATTTAAGCCCCTTTCCCTCCCCTAACTTTGATGTGTTACAGCTAAAATAAAGTAACTATGTATGTAATTACATTTAAAAATATTTATATTATTACTAAATATAATATATAAATATTACTAAGTATTTCAAATTGATAATCTGAAGTCCCCTCAAAATCTGTTTTGAGCTGCTTGCACTTTTCTGAGAACGGTAGAGATAGAGCTGCATTTTCCCATATTCTCCTTCTGAACAAAGCATATAAACTAGAGGAATGAGATATGTCTGTATTCAACTAAACATGTGTTCCAAGAAGATGAAAACTGCTATTTCCATGCTCAATTTCTCAAAGAAGTTAGAATTTGAAAGTAAGAGTTTGACCTCATACAAAGTTTACTGCAATGTAAAGAAGCTATTAGACAGGAAATTGAGAGATCTGTATTGGAAAAAGAGAACAGACATCCAAGCTATCTCAGAAAATAAACATGAACTGAAAAATCATCGAATACAACACAATCTATTATTTCTTTTCTCTTCAGCTTTGATAAGCAACAAATTTCCCATCATTGTTCTTGTTCAACTTATTACTAACTACATGAATTAACACCCTCCAACATGAATTGTGTCTCTCTCTAGTTGGAACAGTTATTTCAAACTCCCTATTGACCTAGGCAGAAATTAACAGAGGTTATGCTAACATAGCCTCAAGCTATTTCTTACAGCTGCAAAGGACCACAGGATTCAGTCAAAAGTATGCAAGATGAAATATATGAGATTTTAATACATGCAACGATGATACAGGATCTCATCTTCAGCCCTCAGTATGCATTTTTCAAATCTGTTATAAACTCAACCTTATCTAAAGCAGCAGCCTAGAAATCCCATGCTGTGCATGCATGCAGTGATCATGACCTTCTAGGATGTTAAAAATAATCACACAGAGAACTCATAACGCACACAAAGCAGCTCCACACATTGAAATAAATTCTGCTAGATTCATTTCAATGTTGATCCAGAACTAATTTTAGGTGCTCACATATTCATGATAAGCACATACAAGTACACATCTTCAAACAAACGTGCTTGCACCAATAAAGATTTCTTTTTTGTAGAACGGGAAGAAACAAAGGAAATGAAAAATGTTATTGCAATACCAGAACTGAAAACACAGACATTATTTAAAAACCCAAATGAACTGCTTCTTCACAACCAGGGCTCACCCTTGCACACAGGTATACAGTCAGACTGGGACACCACAAACTCCCAGGGAGTTTGTACATTGCAACTGCGTGCCAGCAGGCTGACCCTGTGTATCTGACCCTGCGCGCCCTTAGGAGAAACACTGCCCTGGTTCCTCACCTGGTACAGTAAGGAAAAGATTGAAATTGGTACATCTGTCCAATCTCACGCAATCGCAACTTTCCTAAATCAACCTTGCCTCTCCTTTTGCTGCTAGAAGGCAGAAAGAGAAGGCAGCTTTTCAGCATCAAGTGTGAGACTGATATGCTAAAATACAAACTCATGGAGAGACACATTCTGACAGGACAGCATGAGTGCTAATAGAAGATCCCTGTATAACGCTGGGGCAGGTTTATATTTCATCACGCAAAGTCAGTTTGGGAAGCGGAGAAAAAATAACGTGTTTTGCTTCTGAGCTTTCAATAGTTTGTTGGGTTTTTTTTTAAAAGAACACAGACATTCTGTGAGTTTCTGAGATTAAGAATAATTAACAGCCTACTGATATTACAATTATGATTTCTTTATACTTCATCTTAATGGTTACTTAATGATTTGGGAGCAAGGTTGTAAAGGTACAATTTGCATCTCCCTTTCATGTTAATACTTAACTCTTTTAGTTCCAGTAGATAAGGAAAAATCTCCCACTTGCAATTAATTAGTTTGCCCGCTGCTTCTAGGAATCTTGCCTACATCTTGTTGACACTTTATTTCAGGTCTAATACCTGAAAAGCCCCAACAGTTCCAGAATGAATGGTCATTTCACTAGTTATCTCATAAATGGGTAAGACTGGATTTCCTACGATTCTGACAGGTTAAAGGAAAGCTCTTTTTAGAAATATTGCGGATTTGCAACAGATATACTACACCAAATCACTTTACTAACCAAACACCTTAAAGCATAAATCACTTCCACTTTCTGGATACTATTTGAAAAGTTGCAAATATTCTGCACATGGAAATACAGCATAACAGAAACTACACGAAGGAATTACAATCTTAGGAAAAGCATCCTCTATGATGCTAGATGACTGGATGTCAATATTGAACTTTTGCAATACATTTTATCGACCTACTGATTGATCTTCAAATTATGTCTCACAAATTATAGTTAGGTTTTCTGCCTTACTCTTGAAAATTAATATACAGTACGTAAGGTAAAAGTTTGGTCATAAGTGCTTTCTGTTAGACTACCTGTCTAGATTCACCAGTGTTCAGTGGCTCCACCTTTAAATGATGAGTTTCACAGCTAAAAAGAAGCTGAATACTACTTCCAAAAACTTAATATTAGGCACTCTATTATTCTGGAATAATTTGAAATGTCCTCTTCTTCAAGTTGTGTTGGATCATAAAGTCATTTTGGATAACAGGGATATTCATATAATCCTGTAATAAGATGAATGGCTGTCACAACATCATTCATTACCTAGAACACACTTATGATAGAAACAACTTGATTATTTCCCAAATTACATGCTGTACATCTGGAAACAGAAGGCTTTCAGAAAATAATATATTTAATGTAAGAAGAAAAGATAAGGAAAATGATAAAGTTTCATGTTTAAAAAAAAAGGGAAGAAGAAAGAGAGCACAATTAAAAATGCCGAAAATTAAAAGAGCAAAGTGCACTCTGATCCAGTGGACAGTGTTTCCCTTTCTCTGCTACTTCCCCATCAACACTCTAACAGCTTGCTCTTCTTCACAGAGCTTTTTAGTTTTCTGGCAATGTTCAAGATTCTTGGGCACATCATGAAGCTGCTGCAACACCCATCTGTTTGAGAAGACATCAAAACCAGGAAGGGCTTAGGACTTTTTCTATGTTAGAAGTGCAAAGGTCTGTAACGTCACTTTACTTTTATAATTTCATTGGTCATGCAGTTTTTGGATTGGATGAGTATCAACATAAAGGATAATAGCAAGAGAGCCATCAGATCTGGGACACATTAGAAGTAATACGCAAGCCAGGACCTTCCAGAAACATAGATGATAAAACTGACTATAAAAGCACTTTTGCCTTGTTTAAGAAAGATAATTAAGTATCAGTGACTATGGGATGAAGTAATAGTTCACTGTGAAAGCTCACAACCCTTCTGTGGGTGTCCTTAGGGTCTTCATTAAGCACTGACTATTTCCGCCAATGCTATGGCCAGGTAGGATCCATTTTCTAATAGGTTGTTCATGTATCATTCTAAGTTACAATCACTTGTATCTCAGAAGAGATACTCTTTGCACTCATACTTTTATTAATTATTACATACAATTTTTATTTTATTATATGTTGTTTGTGGTATCAAGAATTGCATTCAAACACTTTGTAATTGTTCATTGTGAAAGTCTGGTCTCTCTAGAGTGGGTTCTTTGAACTTTCCTGGTTTTCCATTAATGTTTTCAGACTGAATGCTAAGGCACCATGTTTCTATTTCACAATAAGAATTTTGTGACACATGACATATGACAAAATACGATTATGAAGATACAGTTCTTGGTACTTCTTGGGTAACAAAGACAGGCAGGAGAGACAGAAAAGAAAAAAAAAATCTTTCATAAAAACACTATTGTCATAAAGTCCTTATATTTGTATGCCATTTTGACTATATATAGTCCTCTCCCTGTGCTTTCATTTTTTTTTCCACTCATTGATACAAAGGCATAACATGATTGTCAGCCTTAACACATTACAAATTTATACCTATGTAGTATCTGGCAAAATTACATTATCTGAAAACATGCATTTTTAAAGTCTGTGCTAATTCTAGCTGTTGAACCTATTTGTTCAGAGAAAAGTATCCAAAGTAAGCTATTGTCCAGCTTGTAGCCAACCACCCTGCTGGACCAAACAGAATGTTGAGGAAAATCACAACCCTAAAAAATGGATCATTTGGAAAATGACACCAAAACATCACATGTTTCCATGTTTTTATATAGTAATGAAAAACAGTCATACTCTAGAGCATATTATATGATACAATATTCTTTTTTCAGGAGAGCTAAAGTGTATCATCACGGTTGTTCACACAACGTCTATGACACTGAATTAAAAAATTTACACAGAAAGATGTAAACGGCAAATTAAAGTAAAATTAAGTTCTTCCTTTCCCTCCCTCACTCATCGAAAATAAGAATTTTAGATTAGTTGTACTCTCTGGTAGACAGATATTATATTGCTGCTTACCAATAAATTGGAAAAGCGAAGAGATTTCTCAAATTTTCTCTTTTATGATAGTAAACATTGGCACAGCACTAACTTCTAACAGTTCCAGAATGAATTGTAAAATAGCATGGTATCTTACAAAACTCAAAATATTAATTCTTAATCTCTTCCCCTCTCCCACCATCCCCAAAGTATTTTTACTTTGAAAAATTTAATGGTTTAGCAGAATTTGAAAGCAGAAGATTTAAAAAAGTGATAAAGGGGGTGCAGAAATTAGCAGAGGTGGCACTACCTGAAAGCTCATCAGAAAGGGGAGTGAGAACAATATCAGGCAAGAAGGGTTTGGAAGTATGGATCAGAACAGGAGCACTTTTAGCACTGCGTATATAGGCCGATGGCAGAGCACATTCACCAATGGATCGGCTTCTCATGGCTTTAAAAAGGAAAAGAAAGAAGTGGGGAAGGAAAAAAGAAGAGTGACTATAATGAAAGGCTTGTGTCACAGAAAAAGCAGCAACAGAGAAAACAAAGATAAAAAGGAAGAAAATTCAAAAATTAAAACATTTCAGCACGGCAGATATTGGCAGAGCTGTAAGAAAGAAAAAAATCAGTGGACACATAAGACATTCTGAGTTTTCAACTTTTATGTAAAGCAGCAACAATGTCTTTATTATGACAATTACAGAGACTTTGCATTCAAAATCAAGAAGCTAATTAACACATTTTCCCACTGCATCAGGGGTTGAAAAATCAAAGTTAAAGTTACTCCACAAGCACACTGAATTTGATTTTTTTTTAACAGAAAAAGTAACTTGTACTACATTTCCATTTTTCTAGTTTCCTTTGATTTTATCCTGAAAATGCATCTCTGTATTACACATATACCCATACTCTTGAATTCATGTTCTCCAAAAAAGATTCAGAATCATAAGGAGAAAATGACCAGTTCTGTGTGGAGAAATTTGCAATAAAGCTTGTTATAGTTTCACATTAAAAATTAAATGACTGAAGTGAAATGGTTTGACAACGAAAAGCACTAAATTGTTTTATCCATGGGGTCTAGCTTTTAACTGCTAATGGATAAATCTTGCTAAACTGATGTTAATTCACCTTTTCATATCTCACATCCTGCCAAGAGTCCTACAGAATACAAAACTTACATAAGAATTGTGGTATTACAATCAAGGCTATATCTGGAGCTTTTCTAATAGATTCAAATTAATCTTTGACATTTGTTCTCCTTTGTCAGAGTAAGACATAGCAAGAACTGATACTGCATTCAACCTCAAAGTATGCTGAAAGTTCTTCAAAAAGTAATATTCATTGCTTCAAGCAGCTTCCTTTCAAACTTGTTTTAAAATTGTTGCTGATAAAGTTCTTTAAGGAAATTTCAGAGTATCTTACATCAATATTTTTGGTGCAATACTTAATCAGTCTGAACTTTTCTCTCGATATCTATATTTTCAAAACATGGAATATAGGCTTAGAATCTTAGTGCTCCTGATATGCATGGGAATCAAATCATGTAGGTGAATGGAGGGCAGTGAAAGTTGAGCACATCACACTTCTAAACCAGGTTAAGGAGTTGTTGCTAGTAACAACACGCAGATAACCTGGGTAGGTCACACTGAGCAGAAAATACATTCGACAAATGTAGCACAACTTCAGTGGAGTCTTAAATTCAGTTTGAAAAAAACAATTCAGAAAGACAGACCTTCTAACACTGAAGCAATACTCCAGTAAACTTTGTATGACAGAAACTATTTTTTTTAAAAACGCAATTCTGTATAAGGCTTTAGTATCAGTTTGTTTAAGAGATCCAGCAATAAAATTCAGGATACAGTTATAGTTAGATGCATTACATTCATCACTGTGAATCTTACAATGAATGTAGGCAAGAGAAAAAATAAAAACTACATAGTAAATATTAAGGATCTTTTCCAGACTAAATTAGTCTAAATAAATCAAGCTTTCGATATTGGATACTATGTTGATTGCAAATCTTGACATCAAGCACTCCTTTTAATTTGACTGGATTTTTTCCCACCATGTTACATTCAATTAAATAGTTAAGTGGAGGCAGTCTTAATATTAGAACATGGACTAGACATTTGATAGTTTATAACCTTCCACTATTATCTATACAAAAGCAGAACAATAGGTAAGTAAATTCTTTCTGATAAAATATTTTTATAGGACTAGAACCTGTTGCCTAAGTCAAAATTCCTGTATCTAACCTTATAGATTTTTCAACCCATATGCATGCTATGTTTAAAGGCCCTTTCCAAAAATTACTTTACATAAGTTCAGGCTAAAAATGTACACACTGCATATCAAAAAAGCTGTGATTTTTATCTGAGTAACACGCACACACACATATTTGGTGCAGCAATAATGTGTGTTGGCATGATGATGGCTCAAAAAAGAGAGGTGCAAAGATGTACACAAAAATGTGTACAACATAAAACAGATGAAAAAGAAACTCCAGCTTTTTCTTACCATAAAATATTAAACATGCACATCCCCCGTACTCAGATATTAAGAGTATATATTGCTCACAATCAAAGGGAATACATATCATGTGACATATTTAAGGTGTGACTCAGTTCCAGACTTAGCTTGCAGACCTAACAATAAACTGAAGGAGAAGATCTGACCAGCAAAATGCTGTAGATTTTACTTATTGTGACTATTTTTTTATTATTTGACCCTGAATTAATGGCACAGATTAAGAAGCAGCTGAACAGCTCTCTTTGCAGACCTGAGAGGCAATAATAAATAACTATTTCCAGGCAGTTAAGATATATGTAACATTTTGTAACATTTTCCTCCTTAACATTTAAAAAAACTGAAGAGTTTGGGATTCTGGTTCTGGCAACTCTTTTTGGACTTAACCTCTTTTAAAATCATCCTAGCAATGCTGGGATGGTTGTCCACAGTTGGTATTCTGCACCATGAATAGACTTGAATTTTTAACTGGTTGCAGTAATGCAAACTTGGCTTATTAATATCAAATATGTAAGATAATTGGAGGAAAGGAACAAAACCATGGAAGCTAAAGTGCAGTGAAACTAAAATCAGATTACTTTGCTGCTAACCAGGTCAATATATAGCTTGATTAGGATAAATTCCAGTCATTTTAAGGCTAACATCATATAAATAGCCATCTTTCAAATTGCAGCAAAACAAAATCATTAATAAATTGAGCAAACAACATAACCTTCTGACAGAATATCTGAAATATTAACAATTTGTAAAGGAGAAATTTTAATATGAGCTTTATGTTGTTAAGACAATTAAGATTTAAAACAAAACCACCATTACTGTTAATCACAGACTATCTACAAAGAAGCAGAAATTACATTTAAAGTATCTGTGATCCATGAGGAAAACTAGGTGCTGTCAGCATGAGATACGGGAAAAGCTGTGTAGCATTTGAATGTGCAAAAAAGACAGGAAATTTTGGAGTAGGGACTTCATTTTCTCTCATTTCTGTCCTTACAGGACAATTAATTCTCCCACATCAACAAGAGCCTTAGGAGGGGAAAAAAATTAAAATGGAGAATTATGAGGAATGGTCAAATAAAAAGTTTGTCTAAATAACCTCTGTGACTTAAAAAAATTAACTTCAAATATTTTTGGAAAAAGAAAGAAAATGTTAATTTCTGAAAAGCTAGCACAATTATATATTCAACTGCCAATATGTATCCCAAATTTTTAAAACTGTGCCAGAATGTACCTACTTCCAAGAAGATCAGTGAAGCTACAACACACAATGACCAAAGCCACTACTACTATAAAAATAGTAAAAAAAAGAAGAGGTATTCCTTAAAAGGTTCTTTTAAACACAGAATTAGAATCAGCCTAACCTTCCTTCACATAAGTAATAGCACTGAGATCATCAAGATGAGACAACAGAGTAAAGAAATTTGTAGTCTCGTTCCTGTTAACATAGTCTAAGAAAATCACATGAACATAAATGAGTCTTCTTTTGAGGAGTTCACCCAAAGCATTGTTCAGTATAACTCATTTATAATACAGCAAAGAGTATCTGCAAGTAATAAAATTCAGAAATAGGTGACTTCAGAAATGGAGAATTGCACACATCTGTGTTGATCTTTCAGTATCACAATATTCAGGGTATAGTAAAAGACAGCACATTTTATAAACTATGCAGACTTACACATATTTTTCCCCACTTTACTTTGCACAGTTTGAAAATGCTTAACCCATCTTGTGCAGTGTATGAAAACACACACTTATGAAACCTTCTCTTACCCACCTATCAGCACCATTGCTCAAACCATTCGAGCTTTTTTCTCCTTCATATACACACAACATTTCCAATCCAGCTTAAGCATGTGATCAAACTCATTAAGAATTAAAACAGCAACTGCATTACTTTCATTTGCAGTAACTCTAATTTTAGTAACCACAAGCTATTCAGCTACCCTCAAAGCACATAAGGTTGCATAATTTACACTTTAACTAATGTGTAAATCATTATAGATAGTATCCCTTCGTGGAAAGAAGCTATCCCCGTTGCTACAGAAGTCAGTTATTAATTCCTTACCCTTTCTCCAATGTCACTTTCATCAGCTCTTACAGATACTTACCAACTGTTTTCTGCCGTACTATGCTCCTTGCCTTTTCTGTTCCTGGGGAGCCGGTGGTTGTAGCACTGCGCTGTCTCATTGGTGCTTGTCCAGGCTGATCACGGCTCCAGCCTCTAGAAAAGGACTTATCAACAGAAGACTTTGGGAATTCATGCCCAACTCCTGCAAAAATAAAATTGAAAATCTATTCAATTCTATTCTGCTATCACCAGATGATTGTAGATGTGTTCTTCCAAACAATTTTAAAGCTGAATGGAATAAATGAAGTTACCAAGGCAAGCATGAACTCAAAAGTTCAGCCAGCATGAACTCTGAGGGATACTCAAACTTTTTCAGAAATGTTGCTGCTATTAAACTATTGTAATCTGCTTTTCTGAAAAAATGGGCTTACAAAGGTTTTAGTCTGATAATATATGTAACTTTTCCTTTGCTGTTCCTACCAGAAAAGATACGTGAAGTCATACATTTCAAAGCGTTAATATTGCGAGGGATTTCCAAATAATTTTGAAAAACTGAGGCACACGAAATAAGGATAACATAATTTTACACAAAATGCAAAACCAAAAAACATTGGATGATGGCCTCAGAGAACAAGGCTCTTTGATAAAAAATCTTATAGTAAGATTAAGATGGAACAAATTCAATTTGACACTTATATTGAAGTAAATAAAGCTGATATGAAGAGCAATCAAAAACAACTAGATGTAAAAAAAAAAAGTCAAGTAAAGAATATTTGCAATGTATTTCCTTATCCAGGTTGAGCTCATTAAATATCCAAACTGACACAATTACAATCATTAAAATAATTAAAAATCATTTTTGGAAAAAGTAAGCCCTAGTTCAACGTGTTCGTTATTATCAGCAAACAAACAGGGTCAAAGAAATTTGGCATAATTTGTATAATATCTATTAATTCTAAAGCTGGACTTGACTCTGCACCTCACATTTAGCAATGGAGACTTTCTCTGAAACTCTGTCACTGAAGGTGAACATAAACTTTTCTCACGTGGCTCAGATGATTCAAAATGCCTTTTAAAGCATATATTCAAATAACTGTACACATTCTTATCCTATATCAAACTGCTCTCTCTTTTTTTTTTAAACCTGTGTTTTTTCACTAAGAAAAAGAAGAAAGCTGTGTAGTACAGGAAAACAAAAAATACATGGTCTGGAACAACCTCTCAAGGTCAACTACAGAGAAATGTATTTCTGTCCAGTTGTCACACAGCAAAAAACCAAAACAAAAGTGTGAGTAATAACTCTGCTTGAGATGAGACACAGAAGCATGTGAAATGATTTTAGGAAAAAATGGCAACATCCTCTTTAAGAGAGGGAATCCACATTGGTTACTTCTCACGGACAAACTCTAAAACAGTACTAGGAAGCACCTTCCCTCAGGTTTGACTGGAGAACCACATCAATCAGAACAGAGACAGATAAAAAGTAGACTAAAAATTACATGGTTTTACACATTTATTACTCACACTAAATATAATCCTGCCTCTCACTATTAGATCACAATGCACTTTTTAAAGGAGAACACGATCATTATCCATGTTTTACGAAAGTGGGAAAGAAGTGATTTCTAATGGTCACACACAAGGTCTGTCTCCAACCTGAGAAAAGAATCCAGGTTTTCCAACTTTCAATCCAGACCTCTATCCAGGAGCACAAACTTCCAGTGCCTTACCAATTCCAGAACTGGGCCATTATAAGCATCCACCTCCTCTCCCCATATTATGTCTTACAGAGTATTTTATGCATTTTTTAGAAATCAGTTTAAAAATAGGTACCACTAATATGGATTATTAAAACTATACTTTCTCTTAAGTAGTCCACAAGGTCATCTTAACAAAACCTGTCTTCACGATGGGCTAGTGATCAATTAGTACCAAACAAAGCTATGTTCACCTTACATTCTTTTAACAATCTTTTAACATTTCAGGATGAATATTCCAATTGTGCTTGCAATGGCTTAGTTTTCACCAGATGAGTAGTTTTTGTTATTTTCAAGAAGTTATGATTGGGACTCAACTACTTAATTGCTTTGATAAAAGGAGAAAGGCACAACCCACTCCAGTGTAACATTTTAGTTTAAATTCAACACACTTTAAAGAACTACATTCCATATGTGCCTATCTGCAGAAATAACATGATGATTTTGTGGTAGTTCTAAAAATCAGATTTACCTTAAAGAAACAGGGTTATTTCAGGTGATAGAGATGCCTAATTAGGTATACAAAAAAATGTGAGACCAAAATTATCCTGTGCCCAATACCTCATTACACCAGCTCAAATTCAAATGATGTCTATACAGTGTTGTCTTACCTTTGCCTTTGTGTTTTTTCTGCTTCTGCTCACTTAATTTATCCAATGGCAGGTCACTGAGGTCCAGGCTATACAAGTTTCTAGCTAATACTTTAGTAAGTGTCTCCATTGTCAGTGACCACTCAGTGGCCAGCTCTTCCCAGTATGTCAGTGATGACATTACAGACAGCAAGTCATCCCAAAGTTCTCGAGAAATGTACACATTTAGATTTGCTTTGATCCAAGCTACTATAAGAGTCTAAAAGAACAGAGAAAAGTTGGATTGTGAATGTAAGTTGACAACATTCAAATGTTACTATTTAAAAGGAAACTTCAAACTGCCAGAAATGTCTGTATAGTTCTGACATTCTTTTCCTCACCAGTATACACAGATTTTTAATGAATTATCAAGTGTTAACACAGGGTTCTGACTTAGATACATGAACAACTGGTTTAACTCATTATCTTGTGCATTCTTTTTGGTTCTGCTAAAGAAACTGGAGACCCCTACAGATCCTAGTTGCTGAGAACCCACCACAACAGCACTTTGCAACTATAAACTTTGAAAGGATTTGCTACAGCTTTCTGTAAGGAATGACAGAATTCTCTAAGAAATAAAAAAATCCATCAGTTAGGCATGGATGACACAGTAGATTTCATGCTGACTTGAGCTAATTTTGCTACGGCAGCAGGCTAAAACTGCACACACTGCCAGTTATCTCTGCCAGTTATTCCAACTCAAATAAAGAACAGCAATTCCTGAATTTTACAGTACCTCAAATACTGTTGTCACAGTCTTATTAAAATACAGGACAGAAAGTAACAAATGTAACCAGCTCTTTGACCCACACCATTCACACTATCTGGGTAACATATCAGTGATGTAAGATGACAAACTAGCCAACAGTGGTTGCTGTATCCAATCTATTCATGAAAATTAGGCTACATTAATTAAAGTGAATTTATGTTTGCTTGCCTGAAAAAGAGGTCCTGCAAGTCTTCCAGCTAAAGTGGAGTTTTTTCTTCCTTGATACTGCAAGAAAGTTTGGGGTGGTATTTTCAGCACAGATTCAGTTACCCTGAGCAGCACAAGTAGCATCTGCTCCCTGCAAAACAGTATTAAACTTAGAGTTACCATTTTGTTATACCTCTGTATATACCAAGGTATTTTTAAAGGTAATAATCAAGCCTGATTTGCTCAAACACATTCCAAAAAGGTCATTATGATTACAAAGAGCCTAACTTGGTTCTTGCAAAAGAAATTATTCCAGTCTTTTTTCACACTTGAGAGTGAGGAATCCCTGTTGCCCTGTAACATCTTCTTCCAAGTCATTCAACTGCTATCACCTTCAATGGCCTGAAATTAGAGGCAAAGTTTTAACTGTATTTTCAATCTGAGCGTTTTCTTTTTCTATGAATTACAGGTTTTGGTAATTTTACATTATCATTAACATACTTCATCAACTATTTTGTGTGGCACAATCTTTGCCATTGTGGTCTAGAGTCACTTCTTTACATTGATGTGAAACTCGGGAAGAAAATATCAATCTAGTAGAATCTGTTTTCTATTATCACTCCCAAATTTCCCAGTGGCCAGCTTGATTGGCTCCTCAGAAGAGGAAACAAGCTTCACATGACATGTAGTGCCAGCTTTACTTACCCAGAGTTCAGGAAATACTACTGACAGGTTGAATGCAAGTCAAGTTAAAACTGAATAAATCAGACATTTGAAATCCCCTTGCTACTTCTTCCTTGTCATGGAGAATGGTGGCAAAATACTACCTGATTACAGACTACTAATTAAAGGAGTGGGAAATAAGAGAAATTCCTTTAAAGCAGGGTCTCTTGTACCTGCTAGAAGAACAACACACATCTGCTTGTAATAGTTATCCATGCTTGTCTGGAGTTTTTTTGTCTATTTTTAAATAAGGCTGTGAAGCTTCATATATTTCCATCTTTTAACGCTTTGATACATGAGTAAAATGACCTGGAAAAAATCATCAGTAGCTCCTTAATAAGAGTCTCTATATCCCAGCTTAGTCCTTTTTGCACTGAGGTCTAAGCTGCCACAAATTAATTGGGAGCTTACTAGAGGCATTAAGAAAGCAGATAACCTCTCCTGTGCTAACTTTTCTATGATGTTCAAGTTCAAGTGTAATTACTGATTTAGAGAAACTGGTTCATATAACCAATACCACTCTACTGTGTCTACTACCAAGTAAATTTTCACATTTGTGTTGTGAACTAATAATCTAAGATAAAAGCATTAGCATTTTACCATGTCTTCTTGTCCATAGTCACTTGGACTACCATGTGGCGGTAGATATTGAGAATGCGTTTGCACATATCAGTGTGTTCATCCAGCAGAGCTTTAAATTCATTTGCAGGTTCAAGAAAAAATATATTTGAAGAATTTATTATAAAAACCTGTAAGCAGAAAAGAGTGGATGTCATGAGCCCAAAGCACTTTGATGTTTTCAACAACTCAGCTGATAGAACCAGGAAGAAAAAATCTATAACAGAAAATCTTTATCAGAAAAGGTTGCGCATGTATACACAAGTGTATATTTAAATATGTTAGTTTGAAGTAATGATTAAGCAACAATGAGACTGATCTTTTCCCCATTTTTTCTACAAACCTATTTGTGTATTTTTGTTCTCATAGACAGATGGTTCGACAAACTACTCAACATGATTAGTTTAATATGATGGACAAAAATGTCCCAGTCCCAGTAAGAAGTCCACTGCACAAAAGTTCCACCTGTAAGCCAGGAACTGACTAGTACAATATACGCTAAACTGCTTGAAACAGACCTGGTACACAGTGCATGCCTCAGCAGGACACGGGCTGTATTATGTTCTGGGAAGCTAAAGCGTTCATCCCACTGGGATCAGTAAGGCTTACCAACAGTAGGAAAAAGGACATGCTCCCCAAAGTGACTGCCTTCAGTGGACAGTGAATTAGGGCCTTCAGATCGAAAATTATGAAAAAAAAAAACTAGGAAAGGACATTGTAGGAGCTACAGAAGCAGCTACAGAAGTGTTACTTTATTTTTACGTAAGTTTAGAAAGCATTTGAATCTCAGGCCTAGATTTTCAATTATTTTTTTACATGTACAGGAAGTCACTGATACTAAAGTCATAATTTCCCTCTACTGAAAGCTTTGGATTTTTAATAATTAAAAACTATTAGTATGCAGTTTTACATTCACTAGCCTCAACTAATGAACCTAACCTACTCTAAATGCCTAGAAATAAGTCTACGCAAGCATTAAATGGGAAAAAACTCAAGACAGAAGTCTTGGATTATTGATTCACAGAGAAAATCAAATGGGGTTCCAGGTCAGGAAATCTCTCAAACTGAGACATGGTACTGGGTTAGAATGATGTCTTGACTCTGTTTCAGGCTAAAAAAAAAAAAGATATTTGGTAGTCAAATGAACCTTTGTCTAAAAAACTTCAACATGAATAATCTCCAAGACATTGTCAGATGTG
The DNA here is from genome assembly GCA_013398955.1 of Callaeas wilsoni. Classification (NCBI taxonomy): domain Eukaryota; kingdom Metazoa; phylum Chordata; class Aves; order Passeriformes; family Callaeidae; genus Callaeas; species Callaeas wilsoni. The sequence continues at coordinate 103,855 of VWPU01012509.1, forward strand.
TAAGCCTTAATAGTATATTGCAAACAGATACAGATACTTCATATTTCTTTTCTCAGTAACACTTCATATTCTAAAAAGTTGTTGAAAACAAAGATTATGAAGTTTAAATTATCGTAACATATTTGAATTTAAAAGTGATTTCAATTACAAAGTTTATTTATATATATAACAGTGTACAGCACAAAAGAAAACCCTTTTCATAAAATCATTCAAGCTGTAGTAAAAATGAGTTTTACTTAGCATGGTCACACACAGTAGAAGTGCACACAGTAAAGTGGCAAATGCACATGTCTATTTTATTTTGTTCAGAATCACTTTTCTGCTGGATATAAGAATATTATGGAGGCTAGAGTCATATATCCACCTATATGAATGTATGTGCACACACATATACATAAAATGCACACACTTTATAAGCATAAGAACATTTCAAAGACCCTCAAATTACACCCTCTTGATTTTCCGTAGCCTCACCTTTAGTGAAGCATTTTGCTGAACATTTGAAATTAACACAACTTCTACCCTGTCAAACTGCTTCAAAGCAGTTAAAAAAATTCTGTTAGGGTACAACTGCAACTCTTGCTTTCCTTAACAATATCACCGGAGAGTTATGGCGTCGCTTTTCAAATATGCTGTAAATTAAAAAAAAAGATGAAAAAATATCCTGTACACCTTATTAATCAGACTAGAAAAACTGCAGGATTGGATGTTTTGCTTCTTGTGACTAATACTGTAAAAGAAAAAAGCCTCTAAACCGTCTCATAAAACCCTTAATTAGAATTATCTGAAGATGTTGCAGTCGCATGAGGATTATTTTTTCTCTAATATAATGCAGAGCAGAATGCATGTTCTGATGCAAAATTGAAAGTTTTTTTTTTTTTGTGTTACCCAGCATTGGCCTATACATTGTCCTACCTAAGGTCAATAGAGATATAGTGAACCACTGTCATTAGTCTAATATTTATCATCATACTTGTTGCATAAAAAATTATTTTAAAATTTAGAGATGCTTTAGAGATGCATAGGATTCCCTGGCAGAAGTATTGCACTACATTCCACTCTTTATGTGCTGATAACAAGAATTTTAGGTAATTTTAGATAGATAATTTAGATTAAATTAAATACCAAGTCTGTTTCATACCTGCAATACTGACTGCACTCCAGCTCGTACATTTTGCTCTTCAGTATCAATTTCAGATGTTTTATGCAAAGTGTCTTCATAACAGCCATTTCTTGTCCAGTTTGAATTTCTAACATGACTGGAGTTCATCCCTTTTTCCTGAAAAATATTTTTTCTTAAAATTCCACAGATTTTTAGACAAGTATTTTGGCTTTATATTAAAGGAAAAACGATATAATAGGTACTAAATAATAAACAACAGCAGGCAAATGCACCTAAGACACAACAATATTTCATGAGGTTTGTAGCAATTATCTTAAAGTACCTGAATGAAGTAACGACTATTTTTGTCATCTTTTTATTTGTATAAAATTTTTACACAGTTCAAGGCTGGCATACTGTATAACTCACATCTAGAAAATAGTTCATAAAATGATACAAAATTTTAAACTGAACTAAGCCCATTAAAAGGTACAGATAATGGATAAAATTGGTAGCTCATCCATACAGTGTTTTGCCATTGATTTTCCCCACTAAATGCTCTGACACCAAAGAAAACCACATATAAACTATAAAGGAAGCCACTTCTCTGTCTACTGGCATATTAATGCACAAATATTAACCAATAATATTTTACCTCTTCTCTTTCTTTTCCTTTCTCTGATGAATTATGGTCAACATTTTCATCACAATCTACAGCTGTGCACTGCATTATTTCTTCAGGTTCTTTCATAAATAAAGGTTTGTCTTCTTGCTGAATCCATTCTTGATATACCTTCACCACCTTCCTCATGGCAGCTGCTTCACATATCGGCAACAGAAATGCCTGCAAGTAGAAAAAGAAAGAAACAAAACACAGTTACAATACTTGAAATAAATTGGGCTCTATAATCTACAATTTCTAAGAGATGAGAGTGGAAAAATACAGCCACTGTAGGATACTAGCATACAAACTATTGCTAAACCTAAATGTTTGCTCACTTTCTTTGTATGTAAATGGAAAACATGAAAAAACCCCACATTTAAACAAGAAAACTTATCAAGAAATACTTTGAAAGAGATAAGAATCCATGTGGGCATAGCTATTTAGCACCTAGCCTGCTGAAATTAAGACCCAAACACCCAGCAAAATATGTAAAATGAATGAGCAGAAGTTTCTACATCATCTTCCATTTGGAGGATTTAGAAAAGTGGAGTTAAACCAGTTCTAAATGACTAAGAAAATTTCAAGTGACACACAATACTAGTAGTCATCTATCTTATTTTTAGCTAATTAAGATTTTACAAAAAGTATCCTTAAAGCAAATGACTCCCTGAAAAGATTTCAGCATTATTGTTTCTAAAAATCATGCATTTGAGTTGGTGTGATGGACGATCAGTGCCCTCTTCGGAAGGTTTCCTGTATTGGCTGTGCTGGTAACAAGTAGTCATAGACTAGAAACATTTAACATCAGTCAGATTTTAACTAACTATAAATACGCTTACCAAAGACCATGATGCCCTAATTGTATTTTTAGAAGAACATATAAACTACATTAACACACAGCTTTACAGGGTCTGTGCTGTCACTGTTGAAAACTAGTTGCCCATGTCTCTAAGGTGAGCCCACTTAACTTAGTGAACAAGTAGTATGTTCACTCTGGAAACAGACATTTCATACCACTATCACACTAAAAAGAATTCAGCTGTGTACTACAGGATTAAACTGACAAGTTCAGTCATATACTTGCTCATCAAGTCTAACATTCTTCTGCAAGCCCACATATATTTTGTTGTACCCTCAAGTCTAAAATGCATAAAACTTGTTCTCTACAGACAATCTTTTCACCGCTCACTGAAACCTCCTCTTGACTGGAATAACCTAGTCCTAATGTTTTAGAAAGATTACAAACACCTTGTACTTAAGAAATTAATTTACACTGAAAACTCCTGGCTAAATAATGATGTAAATAAGATCTCATAAATGCACATGAAATCCAAATAATCTACATAAACTCACAGAGTGACTTGTGAAAAGAATGAAGAAAACTGCCTTTGCTTCTTTTCACTGTGGGGGGCAGTGACAAGTAGACCATTGATAATCCAGACTCTACATACAATGTCTCAGACTCTGCAAACCCTTGAGTGTCAGCTAAATTCGAGTAACTCTGCTATGTCCTTCAGTAATGTGTCCAGGCTCTTCAATACAAGGGAATGTGCGTAAGCTTCTGACATTTATTTGCCTCATTCAAAAATATCTGTTTCATCCAGATAAATGAGTTTTAGAATGTTCCACTTTCTGCTGTTTAAAGCAATTAGTGTTGTGCATTAACTTGAAACTTAGTATATTTTTCTTTACTGTTACTCAGAAAATTGTCTTTTGATCTATAGAATGGGGCATAATGAAAGTTTACATTGTTCTATTCTCCCACATTGAACTCCAAGTTACTATTAATAAAGACTCCATATTCTGGCATATGTTCTCAGTTTAAATTTGTTTAATAGTTTCCAGTAGAGATACACCATTCTGAGTATGCTCAGCTAACATTTCTGGTGGCAGTGAAGTCGGAAACAGAAGCTGCTACCTTTTATAGCCACCTGTCCTACTCTTCTGATGAACACTATCAAGAAAAGGACATTCAGATGCTCCTAAAACAGCTCTAGAACAGCTGCAGACTCCCAGAGGAGGCTTATGTTTATATGGTTGGCTGTGAGTTCTAATACCCTACAGCGTTGATGTATGAAAAGATTAAACATTCCCGTTATGGGGAACTGTGAAGTCCAAGTTAAATGTTGCTAAACTGGTTATTAAAGATATAAAATTAGAAAAATCAGGAACTAGGGATATTCTACACAGAAAGTATTTCAGAAATTTAGCTTTTCAATTTTTGAAGGCAGGATGACAGAAAAAACCTGTAACTTGGTATAATGTTCTGCTTAACAAGTGCTCTGGAAAGAAAACCATAACATAATAAAAATTTACAGTACAATAATAAAGATTCTTGCATTTTAAAGAGAGTTTTTTACCTGTCTAAAAATCTCAGTTAGAAAATTAACATTGCTTCTTTTAGAAGAAAAGACTTTCCGGACAATTTCAATATCAGTTAAATGCTCTTCATCAATACTGCAGAGGCTGGAAGAACTTGGTTCTCTCTCTGTTAGAGTACTTGTATTAGAATGAGATTGTTCTGGTTCTGCATTTCTATCCTGCTTATCATTATTGTCATTTTTGTTGTCCTCTCTTGAAGCCATGCTAGCAGCTGCTCTCTGAAACAGAATTTTGAAATATCCCACACTTCATTTTTAGTACAGCAATAAAACAGTACAATTTAAGTTATACGACAATATAATTCAAAACAGCACACAGAATTAAAGAAACAAACAAACAAATAAAAAAGATTTACTGCAATTCAAGGCTTCTAATGTCTAGTTGATTAAAAACAAATCACAAAATTTGAAAAAAGGAAAGCAGCATTGCAGGTCCCTTCAAAGTGAATTCATAAACATATACAATTTTTTTAGAAATTCCTTTTTTAAAAAACTTTTCATTAGTTGCAATAATTGGAGGAGAACATACTGCTGACATAACAATGAAGCCAAAAACATGAAAACAAATACATTTTTGTGTATTTGGTTTTACCTGAATATTCTTTGGCACGTTTTCACCTTCCATCCCAGGAATATGAGGTCCTGTATGAGGTTTTGGCTCAAGCCAGAAAGACACCAACCATCGAATGACAATAACACGAGCCTTAATGAAAGGTTCCTTTGTGCAATATATTGCCTCATTGGTTTCAGCATCTTTCTTAACTATTACGTAGTGGGGCTTTGGTCTCATTTGTGGTATATCTGCAAGAAAATACAACATCTTAAAAATATGTGCAGAGAGAAAGATCTAATACCATAACCAACACACATGAACTTTCAGAGGTGTAGTTTTGTTGCCTTCACTGTTGCACCACTCATTCCAAGATGCGCTGGAATGGATGCAACAGAGAAAATGGCAAGAATTTTAAGACATCAAAACACTTGAATTTTCTCATGAAGGGAGCCAGTACTGTTGGTCCAAAAGACAGAAACTTATTTCTGCCATGGAGAACCTTTAATTTTTTTATCTGAAAGCGATTTCTATAGCCTTACATTTTTGCTTGCATTTTTTTTCTATATAAGTAAACACATTTCATTACTTTCAGGCTCTTTGAAGCTACGTTATACTCAATATTTAATGATAAACTTCAGCAAATTCACCACTTCAAATTTTCATTGAAAACTACAAAGTTGCAAGTAGTAAAATAACATAGTCAACTAGACTATGACCTACACAAGAAAGCTATTTTCATGTAAAATTAATATATTGTCAAATCTAATCATGGATACAATTGGAGATATGTAATGGCAAAATGTAAATGCAATAAACAAAGCCTCTTCTGGCCCTGCAAAAGGTGAAAGATGAATAGAACAGAGAAATCCTGCTCCAAAGCCATGAGTTTTGCAGCTTCACCTAGTGCCCCACCTGCACTGGCTAATTTTGCTGGACTTTGCTGCCAGACCCCAGGCACATACATTTTCCACATACATGATTTAGCTGCAAGATGACTCTGTGGCAACGGCTCTTGTACTGGCTTGTAGGGAATGTAATGAAGGATGCTCAGGGGCACATCAGCTGGCAGGAACTGTGGTTGTTTGGGGACTAGAACTGACAACTCCATTTTCACCATCCCATTTTCTACATGATGGTTCAGAACTGTTTAGCTTTTCTGGTTCTCTACTGTGCTACAATCATCTAGTACAGATTCAGTACTCCTGAATCTGCTTCAGAAAAAAACCATGACAATACTTAACTCAATGTGGATGGAATGAACATGTGTGGTACAAGCATTCCAAGGATGGGGGCACACATGGATACCATTTTTAAATTGTGCATTTTTCTGTGACTTAACACTGCTAAATGTCATTTCTGGGTTTTACAATCCAAGACATGGTGCAGAATAGTTCTGCATTACCAATCATCAACCTGAAGCAGCAATGGTACTTTCATGTGCAAATGACATTTCTCTGAAAGTGGCATGCCAACCAACTGTAGTCCTTGTTCTATAAGGGCAAATAGGAGATATGCTCCAAAACAAAAAGAAGATGAGTATTTGTGTGAAGACTGATCATGATATGTGCTATCAGGACACCCTGATGCTGGTGTTTCAGTATAATGATTTTCATCTAGTGACAGCAAAAAACCCCAAGAAACTCAAACCAAAACAAACACAAAATAAACAAAAATCCAAACCAAAAAACCAACTAACAAAAAGATGGAAGCATGGAAAAATTACAGTCCTATCCATATACAGAGAGTGACAGACTGAACAGAGATGGTTATGTCAGTATGGCCTTGACTCTTCTATAGCCTGCAGAACATGAGCAAGAGAGAAGCTCCGTGGTTTTACAGGTCAACCAGAAGGCAGTTCAAGGACACTAAGGGTGAGAGCCAAAGATTTAAAGAAGTCACACTGAACAACATGAAGTTGTTCCCTGACTGTATCTTCCTAATGCAAAGTCAAGAGCTGTTTTAAAGGATCCTGTGTGACTTTGCCAGTTTATGGTGTTAGAATCCAAGAGGGACAAATCTGGACAGCAGTGAAGAAATAATCAAAACCTGTCCAGGCAATTATATGATGACAGCCTTTTTAAGGCATCTAAAGTGAAACCAGCCTATCTGCCAGTCTGGTGTAAAGATTTCCTTGTCATCATTACAAACACACAAGATCCCACCTGCACTGAGGATATCCACGCTGGTCTATCTCTGTGTCATTTCAAAAGCCACATACATAAGAAGTGACAAACCCATCATGATGCCGCTAAACTGAGGAATGTTTCCTGTATAGACTTCAAAATTACATCCACACTTTATAACAGAAGCATTATTTTTAGAGGAAAAAAACCACGATTCTTGCATACCATCTACCTAAGCAAGTAACAAATGCACAGAATACTCTTTGACAAGTTTACAAATGGTTTATTTACCACAAATAATAAAACCCCAGTACACTGTTTTCATTCTGTGGAAAGCGGTAGGTTAGTAAGAAAATTAAAAATTAAGGTATCTTCAACAAGCATGTGTAACAGTACAGTAAAAGGAAGCAAATGCCTGGTAGTACAGCATTTAAAGATGCAAAAATCAGTTCTCTCTGGTATCTACTAGCATTCAGCAGAGCACAAAGGCTGCAATACTGGCAGTATTTTCAGAAGGACTGAACATGCAGTAAACATGTTTTTGCAGCACACTGTCTCCTTGTTTCATGATAACCTCTCAGAACATCCTCTTTCTATAGTTCTGTTTCAACTGCATTATGTGCTGCAGCTGCTTCTCAAATGTATCTGCCTTCCAGCTGCTTCTCAAATGTATCCTCCTTCCAGCTGCTTCTTCTATTTTCACATTTCCGTCCATCTTGGAAGACGGTATCAAGGCTTCAGATAAGAACACAAACATAAAACCAAAGCAAAACAGAGCTTGTTAGATGGACTCAAACAGCACAAGAGGAAATATTCCCTTCCCCCAACTTTCCATTTTTTCTTTCTATTGTGTTTTGGGCTTTCCCCTCCCCCTGCCCTTCCCCCTCTGGGAACCTGATGTGAGCTGATGACAAAAAGTGCAGGAAGCTGTAGGTGGTGGAAGATATACACAGAGTAGAAAATGAACAGGGTAGCAAAAACACAGTGGACACCTGTAAGCTCTGACCATGCTTCATTTTTAAGACAATAAAGGGTTCATAAGGAATGAAAAGCTGAAGACAGATGTAGGACAGCCCACTCTAGTGTTTCGCTGTAAATGAACGAGCCTATCTAAATGGCTTGGAAATGGCATGGAAAGGCACATTACTATGATGGAAGAATCAACGTCCCTGGAATATTACTGCAGTATCTGTAGCTCTTACTAAACAACTTCTAACTCAATCTCAACAGATATTTAACAAAGACTTTACAATCAAAATAAACACTAAGGCAAAAAAAAAAACCCAACCCAAAACATAAAAAAGCAAAAAAACTCTAAACAAAACCACACCAAACTAAACAAAAACAAACAAACCTCATCAAAAAACAATCTCATGGGCTTTTCTAATGCTGTATTCCTCTTCTAAGTCTGTAATACTAAAGCCAGAATTTGAAGGATGCACAATACTTTGCCTTCTTGTAACTGGAATGCTTGGTGCTTGTTGCTGTAGGCAACATACTTATCAAGAAAGAAGGAAAGAAATCTCTGTCCAGTATACTGTCTCCAGTAAAGCCCTGTATCAATGCTTGCTTACTAAAACTACTGTTCTGATTTGGACCTCATGACTTCCCCTAAATTAAACATTACACCAGTAGCATGAGAACTGTTCTCAGTAGCAGTCTCAGTGCCCAAGTCTGCCCTGCTTTCAGCCTCAAGGTTGTAAATTAAGAACAAGCACAGGATTATTTTCAAATGGGAAGATGCGTGCTAGAGAACATCTTAGAGGAGAAAAAATTATTTAACTTACCAGTGCTTCTGTTGTTTTCATTGCAGTATTGTTCCAAAAATCCTCATTATAGTTGCTCACTGTGCACAGTTTAAGGCAATCACAGTAATTCTGGAGATCTGTGCACATTTCTTCTTGTTTCCCACTGTCCTCTTCTTTACTAAGGCCTTGGAAGTTTCTTGTTTACAGTTCACAGAAAAACAGAGGACTACAGTAACACTTCTATGGAAGACTCAGTCAAGATCTTCATAGAAAGAGAAAAACAGCACTTCCATATTTCTTGTTCTGGAGCATCAAGCAACAGTAGGTTTGCTTTCTCAGCACTGCTCACTATCCTTGTAGCTATTTTATCACTGAACCTCTTCAGCATCTGCACAGTAACTCTTATTCTACTGTTACTTATGGCTGTATTTATACTGGTTCTTCTCCTGTAGATGAGAAAGCCCACTGTTTGTCTTTCCCAAGAGAACAGAGTTTTGACACAACCGTCTCTCAAATCTAAATAAATGTACATGGACTGGAAAAAGCTAAGACCTTTTCAACAAACTTCCCTGACAGTCTGATTCTAGAATATGGAATTGTGCCTGGAGATCACTACTAGTTCTTTTGAGATGCTGCATCAACAGATAAGAGGAATGGTGATGTGACTCTATTACTCAAGTGATGAAATGGTAACTTAAAGCCTGTGTACAAGGTATTGCTTTGCAAAGAAGAGCCTTGAACTTTGTTGGCCTACAACCAGCATGTGCATGGGTGCATGCAAACCTGAGACAACAAAATCAAGATTTGCAAACAACATTCTGGTTTAAAATGGGCTAAACACTGAGTAAACTCAGGTTTGCTTAGAAAACACCTAACATTCCACTCTCTATACGGAAAGATACATTCTAGCACCATCAGCTTTGAAGACTGTGCTAAACCCTAGCTTCCTTTTCCTACTGCAAGCTCTTGATAAAATGCAGTTGGCACAAAAACCTAACTTTGCCCAATCAGAACTGTGAGCAAGCACTGTATAATCCAAACACCGTGATTCTGTACAGATAAAGCCAACACACCCAAAGAACAGTACACTAACACCTTTTATTTTGGCAGCAGTAGTTTCTCTTCAGAGCATAACTGAGATCAACAATACGAGTCACATTAAAGAATGGTTTTACAAGAACATTTAATTTACCTCATTCAGGTTAATATAGCAAGACTGACTCTAATGAAAGGGTCAGAGGCTTCCACAGACAAAGAACTGAAAACCATAAACAAGAATCTGAACGTGTTCTTTCACGACAAATACTTTTGAAGAATGCCCTTCATGGGCAACGTGACTCAAGTTAAAAACTGCTTTGCTATCCTGTCTTGCTAGGAGTTAGAGAGCACAATTACCTGTCTCAAACATTGTTAAGACCACGGAAGGGAGGAACCTGTGACAGGAAGGTGCTAATTCCAGGCCTGACAGAGGCAAGATCTGGTTAGCACATCCTGGTTAACACACTCCCACTGTGACAAGAAGCTGCATGACAAGAAGCACCTGCTCATATGTGTATCACCGGTCTAAAAAGTATCATCCCAAGTTACGGGACAGGTGGCATCTGTGGCCACCAAAGCTCCTCCGAATACACCTCTGTGGACACCCAGAATCTGGACAGTATAAAGGCAGGACTGTTGTCCAGTGTTAGGACCTAGGGGGAGGTTAACAAAGCTGGAGGAAGAACCATGTATTACTGATAGTGGATACAAAAAATGCAGAATTTAGAGGCCATAAGGCCATTCGGCAGAAAATAAGAAAGAAATTATTAAAACCATCTCAGCAATTCTGCCGAAATCAGCTCCAGCTGGGTAAAAGGTAATTCTGCAGGGGAAGATCTGTGACCACCGACTCACCAACCTAAGATACCCACCATCTCAGAAGAAGAGAAAGACTGAACATGCAGACTAATTAGCATAAGATGCATTTAACCAAAAGAAGATGGAATACTAATTAATAAGAGAACTATATTACTTGTAGCCAATAAGCATTAACTCCTTTGTTTGCTAAAATGTACAAATACTGAAAAGATTTGATAGCCAGTGGCAGACCTTGTGGACCCAGCATCCCTTCCTGCACAGAACTTACTAACAGATGAACAAACCAGGTCCCACACCCCACTAGCAAGCCCAGGGTGAAGAAGTACCAACAAGACACTGATGGATCCATGGGTGGTTACCAGCTTCTGCTTGCACTCTGTCTCTCTCTCTCTCTCTCTCTCTCTCCCCTTTTCCCTCTCTCTCTCCCCGTGTCTTTTCTTTCCCCATGCATTTAACGTTACAAAATAAAGTCAATACTGTTAACCAGCATTTGGTCTTGTTGGCACCTTAATTTGGGCAGAGGCATCTCTCACTAATCAGATCATACACTGCTATTAGACAAAATGTAATGATTTTATCAGCTGTGTTAACACTTACCAAGTATAGGGTTATACAAGCTGGTCTCCTTACAGATGTTTGGGAAAATAGAAGGTAAGTAGTATTTCTTAAAATTTGAGAATAAAAATGAAAATCCCTTTTCCTGGTTTTCTTTGTTCTTCCATTCTAAACTCTTAACCTTAAAAAAAGAATTTGGACAAAGTAAATATCTACAAGTAGAAGAGACAGGTAACTGATGAAATGTCCTCTTTATAAGTTATTTCTTTGAAACAAAATCATATATATTTTAATAAACAGTTTTAGAAAGATGAAACACAAACTAGCTGGGAAACATCACTGAAACAAAGACTGTTCTCTTCCAAAATAATGTTTCAAAATGAACTTGAACACATAAAATACTCACAACAACAGAAATACATCTGCTTTTGCAGTCATCTTGCCAAGTCAGGGAGTAAGACAAAATTAACTGTTTTTAATAAAACTGTTTTTATATTTCAAAATGTTTTATAAAAAAAAATAATTACTCATGCCATTCCAAGTCGTTCTTTGACAACTTCTTTTAAGACACTTTGACTAACAAGTGTCCATATAATCATTATAATAGGTACTTGGATTCATTTGTGTAATTGGCAACATGAAACAAATTTTTCAACCACAAGAAGCAGAAGATACAACTTTAAAGTTGAGTTACAGAAATGTACTTTCATGGATAGTGAGTGCTAAGCATTCTCTTTTATGAAATGTTTTCCTCCATGGTAAGTAGTACCAAGCATGTTAAGCTCTCCTCAAGAAATTCAACATGCAGTTTCCATCTTTGTTCCTGAGAATCCATCTGCCTGCAGAGCTAGGTAATCTGTCAAGTCTACCATAAATAATATAAAGGAAGACTTCCCTCTCTTTTTTTTTTTCCCCTTTCCCCTCTACTTCTCCATTCCTTACTGAAAAGCCACAGTTGTATTATGATCCATTTTCGGGGCAATGGGTCTGTAGAGTGGAATATATATGCATACATTTCACCCCCAATATAACTCAACCGATTGGCTGATACACATAATTTAGTGACACAAAGTCCTTTAGAGGAATTTAATATCAAAGAACCTTGCAATTATCAGTGCCTCCAAAGGGAGTTCAGCGAATGACTTCAGCACTCACATAGTGAACAAGCTTTATGACATCTGTCTCAACAAGAAGAGAGCGAATCTGATTATCTGAATTTAAATATAATATTACCAATTTATTACAGAAAAGGCAGTTGTGTTCAAAAATATAAGGGCTATTTTTCTTCAAAGTAAATAGCCAGCATTAAGCTTACCCTCCAGATCACAAGTATGAAGACCTCTATTCAAAGTGGGAGATGCTGGAAGCAATAAAATGAGGCTGGAAATTACTCCAGCATAGCAAGTTCACAGAGAAAGACAGATAAAGGGAGGCCACTAAATGTTTAAGACCTATCATATTTGTACGCTGGCCATCTTTTCTAGTAAAACTAGCAAAAGCGTGAAGAAAAACATACAGACAACCAATTGAGTTCTGTGGGACAAGTCTGAGCCAGAAGGCAGTACCCAGGAACACCTTCCATGTCATACAGCACATGAGAGCACAGCAGGCTCAGAAGCAGCATGTGCTAATTGGCCAGCAATTCAATTACATAACATATAGCAGCTGGGCCACAGTTTCTGACAGAAGTTGTTGCTATGCTCTGTACTGGCTTGAGATCATTGAACTGTCAAACTTCAAAGAGAAGAACACTGTGTGTGTCCAAGTTGCACACCATGGACTAAATATTCATTCAACTCTTCATTTTCTGCACACAGCTGATCCACCGGTTGAAGACAACAGGATACGGAAGGGGAGATGAAAATGAGGAGGGAACTGAAATCAGCATTGCTAGAAGTGACTGACAAGTTTTGTTTTGTCTCCATGCCACCATCTAACGGAACATCCTGTGGCAGCAGATCTAGGAATCTTCACACAGAAGACAAGGGCACATTTCCCTAGAAGAATTTGCTTTTTACAAAAAAGGCAGTGGCAAGAAGGGAATCTTTAAAACATTTTTATACACATTTGCAGTGTTACAAGTAAAAAACTTACTTAAAAGGACAAAGAGGTGTTAATTGTTTCATACTTGTCTGCTTGAAAAGTATAGAACATACCTGAATTACCATGTATTTCAAAAGTGCTTCTAAAAAATAGCTTGTTAAATCTTCTTGTCCTTTATCTCCTGATTGTGGAGGAACAAGTGGAGTGATTTCTTCTATAGTTACTTGAGCTATTTAAAGAAAAACAGAAGTACATCTAAAATGTAGACCATTTCTTCTCATGTGTAAACATCTACTAAGTTATGAAAGTAGAAATGCACTGCAGCAAGTAGAGACAGTTACAGGTAAAACAGTCCACTCATAGATTAATGAAAATCAGGAAATTTTAACTAATAAACCACCATGGAACTTATTTCTTACACACATAAAAAGCACAGCAGACAATAAGCTGGTTTTCTCTATGCACTTTTGGAATCTACCTGCCAAACACAAATTTTTCCAAAAGGTGTTATTAATTTCTTTTGGAATTTATGCAAACAACAGTGTAACACTTATGGTACACAAATGCCAAATCTTTATTTACATCTTTCACTATTTTCCCATTTAGCAGTTGATCAGTTACATTTCCTTTAAGTTTTACTAGCTGTATCCTTCTTTGCCTCCAAGTGAAGCTAGTTCAGAGTAGATTTTTCTCCTGTTCCTGTAAGTTAGATGTTCACATGCCATTCTTTGCACTCTGAATTTCACAAGATAACTCCAAAAAAAGGGCTTAAGTAGGTAGCAAAATTCTACTTGCAGTGCTATCCTGCCATGAAATTTGTCTGCTGTGTTTCAGCAAATTTAATTACTAGTCATGGAGACACTGTTTTCCTCTACAACCAATAAAATACTCAAATACTAAGAGAAGATGGAAAGAAGGCAACAGCACAACATTCAGGGGAAAAAGTGTTTGAGTTTTTATTCCTATTTATGTGAATGAACAGCTTGCACTTACATTCAAAGACCCCATCCAATTGCAAATCATTAAAAAATGAGCTTCAAATTCCACTATAAAGAATAAATTGAGTTAGGAGGCACTTAATACTAGAGTGGACAAAGGAAAGACTGTCCTAAGAATCATCTTAAGAGAAAAATCATCCTCACTGTATTGATTAGGGCAAAGATAATGACCATACCATTAAAAATAAAACATCCAGAAAGTATAAAAACCTCATCTCAGAATGCTCAAGCTTTTCCACTGTTGCAAACTTTTAGGACCCTGAGTTTTGCAATTTACAAGGCCTGATTCTTTTTGAAGATTCCAAGTTGCAAGAATACTGCAGCCTTAATTGCCTGGTCATACATTTGTCCTTACACATTGGCCTAACAACCACTCATTCTCTTGAAGGCCACAGCAGAAACTGCTTTGCACAGCCTGCTCCCTGGAGTACGAACAAAGCCAGTGCAAGTGCTCGACACAAGCAGAATTCACCTGTGCAAGTTTGCAGCAGACGCAGGATCCTCTTGCAGTTCTTAAGAATTACACAGAATTAGTCAATTTATTTTCACCACTATGCATTAAGCTACAACAGCCTAATTGGAGGGAAAAACTCCAACAAACACAAAAAACAGCTCATCCTGAAAAACAACAAAAAAGACAGAAATTGCTACAGAAAGAAGACCTGACAAACTGCTAAGAAACTCATCTCAGCTCCATCATCTCCCTGGGTACATATGTATATTTGTTCTTTGTTACTTCAACTTACTTTGTCTGTGACAAGGTTTGAATTACGTTGAGAATTGAGTAATATTACCAAATTACTTACTTTCTTGGACATTAAGGGGAGGGTTAATGAGATTATCTAGTGTTCGGGGGCCATATTCAGACTGTGGTGATGAAAATCCAGGAATCAAGCAAGAAAACATCCATAACTGTTCTTTACTACAGTTATTTTGAAGTGCTTGCAGCCACAAAAGAAAGAGACGCACACCCTCTCGGCGTATCTAAAAGGAAAAAAGCACAAAATAAGTTATCTTGTCCCAGAACATACAAAAGCATTTCGATTTGTCCTGAAGGGAGAAGGACAGTGATACAGAAAATGATGACAGACAGTATGACCCCCAGCAATCAGCAGAGCCAAACTAACACATCTGCTGCTCCTGATGAAATGCAATGGCAAGCCTGGCACCTTCACTGATGTTTGCCTCACAGAATTTTTCACAGGGGTTTCTCTGAAAGAAGAGGAAGAAAACCAACACATATCTAATCACTTGCTTGACTACAGCACTGCAAGATGCCACATCAATTTTTCAGAAAATACAAAGACCGACATAAAATTTCTAAATGTGTTAATGAATTATGTTCATGAACTGTAATAACAGAGTGAGCTTTCTGTATCAGAAGGACCAATTCTACTTTCTTCCATTTCTCCTTCGAAAAAGGTAATAGAGTCCTAGAGCACTCCCTTCCTGGCTCTCACAATGGAGAATTTCAGTACCAGAGAAGCCTGCAGGTGGTTTACAGAGGAGTGATGCAGCTGTTTTGTCCCACGGCCAACCATTTAAATTACTCTACCCACCAGCAGGCCTCCTTGGCATAGATAATCTTCCACTTCCAAGGTAGCCTGAGCCCCAAAATCAATTTCCTTCCCTCTAATGATGAACAGTTAAGGCTTACTATTTCATTAATGCAAAGTGCTTTAAACCACTGGCTACTCTTTAAAAACACATTACTACTGTGAGTAGTTTTACTGAGATAAAGCTGATGATTTGAAGTCATTCTTTCATGACACACAAGTCATGATCTGGTTCTCATTCCCGGGCTTTTACTGTAAAAATTTGCCCTTATGTTCTTATTTGTATTTTTAAGTATTGTAGACAAAAGTGCATGCAACTTTTTGCAATACCTTTAATGAATTTCCAGTGTGAAGAAGCTTCTTTAAAATCAACCCTAAAAAAAAAAGGAGAAGAAAAAATTGTTTGCTTTTGTTCCTTCTATTTAAGTAAGATGTCAGAGTTCTCGGTCAGACTTGAAAGTCACTTTTAAACAAGTCCTTGGCAATCTCCAATTTAATCTTGGTGACCTTGATACCTTCAAGCAACTAACTCAATGCCAGAAGGAAAAAAATCAAGTATCACCTTTCATAGCGTCCTCATATAAAGTCTTTCCCGAAGGACTTTTGAGATGTGTACATTAAAAGTCAATCATTCTCAGGTCATCACTAGCATAAAATCAGCATTCCCTATTTACAAATACCTCATGTCTATATTGAAATGTATTACTAAGAGAAAAAAAATAAGGAAAAAAATAATAATTAAAACTTTAAACTTTTCACCTGTCCTTGTTCTTTCTCAGCCACTCTTCTATTTCTATATTCCCACACTTAAATCTATCTCATTGGTGGGGGGTTTTGCCCGTTTCTTTTATTTTCTTTTTATTTTCCTTCACCCAGCTTGCAAAATTTTCAAGACCATAACCCCTGTTAAGCCACTTAAAGTTCAAGGAAATGAATGGCATAGTAACCACTAATTAGTAGCTACTAATAAAAAGTAAAATGAAAGTGCGAGAGGGAAAGCGAGAAAATCAACTTACCAATACTATGAAATTGCCATCTCTGATGAATCCTTTCAGGAAGGAGTTGTAAAATTTTCTATAAAAAATCAGAACCCAAGCATGTATGTTGCAGATATTGCTCTTGAAACACCAAACAGCCCTTTCACAAAGGCCACAGATCAGAAGCTGAAGCATCAGCTTAGAAAATTCCCACAATGCTTTCCTTGGAAGCATTATTGTCCTTTCAAGATGATCCCACTCCTAAAGCTAAGAAGCCCAAAGGCTCTGACAGACTGACTGCACTGGAGTCCTGCACTGGAGACTGCAGCCTTTACTACAGGTCATGTGGCTCCATTGCCTCTCTAATGGATACTGCTGCTTACAGCATAGGGAATGAAATGGGATCAGTGTCTGTCTCAGTTGCTCTGGTTCACAAGAGATTGCAGTAAGTTATTCCACCTTTTAATGGCTTCAGCTAGGATATTCAGCTGTCAACTCGCCTCTGTGGCACAAGCAAACATTTGCTTCAGCCTTCTCAACTGAGGGGTAATGAGCTACAGCAAAACAATGAAGATAAGACCTCTACAAATAGAATGATCATCTCCAGAGACAAGAAACAGAGCACAGTTAGTAATTCAAAATCTATCATGTAGGACCTGCAACACTTAAACTAGAGGCATTTATAACTTGTAAATAACCTGATTTTTCCTGGCTGTGGCCCTCCAGCATGCTGTGCAACTGCTTCCAAAGCACAGATGACCTAATATTCCTTTATGCAGGAACTAGTGAACAAATGAACTAGCTGTCTTTCAGATTCACCAATGTACCTCACTAATAAATAAATAACTGAATTTGTATTCAACCATGTAATAAGCATTGATCAGCTTTTAGTTTTGCATATTTTTAAGAAATACAATCCTTGTTCTATAATTAGAAGCCTCCATCAACAAGGAAAGACGAAAACTTGACATTCTAAGCTATTTTTAAACTATAGTGTCTGCTTAGAAATGTTCTGATTTTACTAAATTATTTCATTCATCTTAATTTTAGGTCAAGATGAGCTTTTGGAAAGAATACTGTGAAATGCAATTTTCAAATAATGAATATTTTTTAAAATAAGGAAGATTTTTAAAAGAGGGATCTATAAAAAAAATTTCTGCAGTAGCAATCTGTTATGAGAAAAATCAGAGGTAACATGCAATCAAAAGGTCAAAAATATCATGACTAAATAGAGCTCACCTTTCTAAGAATTTCAGCGTGTGTAATACATTATGGGGAAATACCAATCAACTGTCTAGAGACACAGAAATATCTTTTTCCGGTTTAGACATCTTGCAAAACAGCAAGTGAAATTTTTATTTTTCACACAAAGCACATAAATTCAGCTCTTTGCAAAATAAGAAGGAATGCAGTTAAATGCAAAGTGTATTTACAGACAAATGTAGAATAATAGGACTTCAAGCAAAAAAAATTCAAAACACCTTACCTCAAAAATAAAAAGAATAGAATCTAATTCTTCTCTCTGAGACTTGTGACCTAGTTGCAAAAATAAATAGTTAAAATAGTTAAATAGTTAAAAATAAATAGAAGATGCTCTTTCATTATCAAAACAAAGATCTTTAAATGTGTAAAATGAAAACCTGCATTTGTACAACCATAACTTTGCACTGCTTCTGCAAATAAAAATTATACTCCACAAATACAGTTTATAACAGCTACAGTTCATGTAACATCCTATTTTGGCATCTACAGTTGGGAGAGATTAGGTTACACAATATCGTGTTGAAGAGTAATTCTGCAGAACACAAAGTTATAACATCTTAAGAATCCTTACTTTGAGAAAAGGCAAACACAGTCATCGGATAATGAATGCTTTCTGCTCACCTCCACTGCATGCACATCTCATAGCTCTGCCTTTATTTGCAAAGTTAGTTCTTAGACATATTTCTGCACAGCTAATGTTGTCATTTGTGACCACACAGAGCTTTATTTATAGCACCCTGCTTTATTTTATAACAAAAACACAAGCATCAAGGCAAAAAGAGTTTTATCTGAAATACTTACCTTTTTGTTTAAGGCCCACTTCAATAGTCACAAAGTTTTCAAAGAACACATAATATATATGTGAAAAATGTAGGTCGAAAAACTGCTTGAGATCAATTGATTCTGCATTCTCTGAAAAACAGAACAGAATGTTGTTTATATTCCTTTCAAATATTCAGAGTCAACCACTACATACCATTATCCAGCAGTTAAGAACTGAAGATATTTAGAAGAAAAATTATTGTTTTTTAAATAATTAAATAACTAAATAATTAAAGAAACTATTGAAGTTTTCAATCTTTACACTGAGGCTAATGAAATTCAGTATGGCATGCCATAAGTGCCTAGTGAATTTTAAAAAGGGAAGCAGCATCTTCTTGTACACACACTGGTTGCATGACAGTAATGCCAACAAATGCCAGTCACGAACCCCAACTCCATCAGGATTAGCACACGACAGATGAAGCTGGTTTTAATTTTTAATTTAATAGAAATAAAGCTAGTGACACTGTCCAAACTCTACAATGGGAAGACCATCACAATCCCCAACTGTAATTACTAAACCCAACTAAGCTTACTACAGAAAGTGGAAGAAGGATGGTAAGTGAGGAACACATCTGCTCTGCAGAGAAACAAGCTGGGAGGATGCAAACAGCAGCACTTGATTCCCACTGTTGCCTCCTTGTTCCCTCCAAGTTCCAACATGCACTTTCCTTTCTAGCCTGGCTCAGTCCCTCACACTCCTTTGACTGTGTGGTCTCAAGAGAGCATCAAGAAGATGGGATCTTAGGGATACCCTGAGGAGAAAACATCACTGTAAGTATTGGGGAGTGTGCTTTCTTGTGCATCCCAGGAAGGTTTCCAGACTCTCTTCCCACAACTCTCTAGATGGTTTTCTGCAAATTCCCAGTACAGAAATACACAGTGATTTATCTACATCAATTTTAAAGTGATCACTTTAAACAATCAAGCCTTAGTACACACTGAGCCAAAAGACACTCCCTGTTCTGTTATTCAACTGCATAAGACTTGAGAAACTAGGTGGACAAAACAATACCATGGAAGCATAGAGGAACAAGAAGACAGCATTTTAAATGGCAAAACTCTCTTCTTTCAGAATACTGATGTGAAACAAACAAAACCAAACAAAAGCAAAACATGAAGGTGAGGCAAACAAAACCTTTATAACCTTTCACCAGCTGTATACACTGAGACATCCTCTTTCACTGCAGATACATCTAAAAAGCTCCTTCTAATTCTGTATTGGACCACAGGGTTTTTAACCCTTTTTAGAATGGCCAGAAGCATGGCATATTTTCATTTATGTTTTCTTATATAGCTCTAGAGGACTATTAACTCAATTTTAACACAAATTTTGCTATAAAAGTTTCCAATACAGATTTAATTTTTGCTGTATCACAGCATTCTGCCAACATCTTGCATAATGAGTGTAGTAGAGCCAGCGTGCTCTTGGAGCAGATAGCGCTGCATCAGCAGCCAAGATCAACTCTTAAGCAAGGCAGCTCAGCTAGGAATAAATGGTCCAGAGCAGCAAGCATGTGCCTGACCATCTACGGGCTCACCAAACTCCTGGGCTTGCAGAAACTGCCACACCACCTACAGATCAGCAGCTGAACTGCTGCAGTTCAGAGATGCAAATGTTAAAGGACAACAAAAACCAATTCCACTTCAAACAAGCTAAATGACAATTTTCAGTTGATCGTAAATGCACACGAAATGGAGCTATGACTAGAGCACGAGCACAACCATTAAAACCACTTCCACTCATGGGCAGAGCCCCGAGTCCCAGGCTACGGACAGGAAAATACTGGGAGAAAAATCAAGAGTTTGACATGAAAGGATTAAGAAAAAAAAGAAAGCAATGACTGAGACTTTCAGGAGAAAGAAAAGTGACAGAAGATATCTTGTAGCCCATATGTTTATAGGACCATATAAGAATTGCACACAGAAAGCAGTGGAACGGTTCACTCAGTGCAAAGGTGCAGAAGATACTAGTTCCAAATACTAAAAGGATAGGAAGCAGTTGAACAGGGTCTCTTCCAATCAAAACACAGGAATGCTGCATTTTTGCAGGCATGTTAAATGTTTCGTTTCCTGAAATAGGCCCTCATTCTTTCCTCAGACATGGGTCAACTCCGAAGCAGACCAACAGAAAAAAACGCAAACGCCTAAACCAAATGTATTCTTTAAACACTCAATCTTAACAAAACAGTCAGTATTTTTTGGAGTCGCTATTCCTAAATTCTTCAGGCAACAAGCTGAAGGCTCATCTACATAACCAGCTGAACAGTGACTGTCATGTTACCACATAATTGCATATGTACAACTGGTACTGTGGTAAGGCATTCTGCCTTTGGGTGGAGGGTAAAGTGGAATTTTGGAAGTTTGTCCTTTTTTAAATTTTTTGTTCCTTTGTTTTGTATTTATTTAAGAATAATGTGTGAAGCACCTCAAAAAATACTTGAAGGAGCAGCGGTAGACCTGTATTATTACCACTAACACCCAATTAACATTAAAAGCATACCTTCAAAATACAGTTATAGCTTGCAAGAGTAGGAGGAGAGTAAAAAATTCCTTGATTTTGCAATTTCTATAGCAAATGCATTTCACTCTGACTGCTTCCTAAGATCACACTTGATAGCATAATCAAAAGCAAGTTTTTAAAATTGAAACCAGTTAACAACAACTGTATTCTTGTAATAAATACTATTGCTTCAGATGGAAGAAAATATAACATTTTATTTAATGGGAATTTTATTCTTTTATTACGTGAAAATAATACTTTTTAAAAAACGCACTAACTATTTCTGTTAGTGCTGAAAAATAGCTTTCCTCCTAAGGGAAGGAAAACAGTTGTTCATCTGACAGGCTTGCCACCTACAGCAAAACAGAACATCTGCTGATCATCAAAGGACACCTACAGTGATTCAGCAAGCTGCTGGTGCAGAAATTTGGAACCTTGCATTGGTCGAGAAGTTTGAAACTCATTATGAATACCCTGACATGAATTATGGCAAGAAGGAGGAGGGTGAAAAATAGCAGATACAGCATGGAGATAACAATGCAGACCTTAAGAGAACTTGATCTGGCCACCTGTACACATCATTCCATTTCACAGCTATCTCTATACTGAATACAATCCACGCGACTAATACATGCATGGAGAGACTATTGCTCTCCTTGACTACTGTACCATTAAAACTTTCAGTTATATGCTGCTGTTATAGCTTTCTTCCTTAATTAAGGATTTGATTTTTTCCCTAATGTCTCTAAAATATTCAGTTTACCTCTATCCTTGTCATCTGCTAAAGGAACAGATCCTCAATTCTCACACCATAAACCATTTTCTCCAACACCAGGTCACTGTCTCTTCTCTGTGCTCTCTCAGTGTTGCATAGAGGTAAAAGTCATTTCCTCTACAAGTAGCATATCCTTTTCAGACAGCCCTGAACTGGGAATTTGCAGGAAGTTGCCTCTCTGTTTTGGCTACTTGAGTATTTTCTGTCTTTTTAAGAAGACAGACATAGCCTTTTTTTAATGTAAAGTGGGATTAAACAGAAATAGGCTTTCCTCTACAACTTCCAGTGCATTCCTCTTTTTTATTTTTAAACAAAAGAACTTTATAGTCTTCTACCACAGATCATGTAACTAACACAAACTGAAGTACTCCTTGTGTTCTTGCTTCTATGTCCAGACTGGGAGAAGGGAAGGACTCAGAAATACATCTGGCACCATATGAAATAGTCAGAAAAGTTCCTCAGAATGTGAGAGGGAAAAATGGGATACTACTGTATTCCAAATGGAAGTAAAAACTAAAGTTTCTACTGTACAAAGCATAGTTTCAGTACACTAAAATTCAGATTTTCAGCATTTTATGAAAGCTGTTTGTCAAGAAAATGCAGTTTTCTTCATGCTTTACAACAGCAAGAAACATGGATCTTTGCTGTTTTTTCCTTAATAATTTTCTGTAACTTAAAAACTGGTATAAATCTGATCTCCATACTAACTCCGTGTTCAATGGAGCTTTTTTTGGTTAAAAAAAAGCCAAAATCTGTTTTGGTGGGCTTTGTTTTAAGTTCCGTATTTTAATTGTTTACCTTTAAAGTTCTGTCCTGTGCAGAAAAGTATTAGCTTACTTGCTTTATAATACTTTAATTTCACACAGTATGGTGTCTCTTTGTGCTTAAATGTAACTTTCTCCTTAAAACAAAACAAACCCTGCCAAAACAGGTTTTAGACATATATTTTAACTCTTCTGAAGAGAACTTTTATCAGTTCACACTGCATTGCAGAAATTTAAGAAAATAGTCTGTATCATTACAGATTAAGTTGTGGTTAATTTTATATTCTAAGAGTTTTAGAATTTAATACCATGTTTATACATAAATTTGTCAGAGCACACAGTATAATGAAAACATTATCCTGTCTCATTGCAAGACTTACTGGCTTTTAAGTCACTTTCCCTCACCCTTACCAAAACCCAAACTGACAACTGCAGCAAACAATGACCTGGAAGATGGCCAGACTTCTGGATCTATTTCTGTAAAGCAGAGGCCTGCTATGGACTGACACAGTCAGTATCAATCCCTGTAACAAACTGGTGCCACTAGAAAGCAAAGCTTTCCATGCCCTCAATGGATAATCAAACTTATTAATTCTTAATTCTCCATGCTGAAAAATTTAAGGGTTTCTTTACAGCAAAAGAGTAGAGAGATTTGGTTACATAGGGACTATCTCGAATAGAAAAGCATGTAACTGAGAAAGGTTAAGTGGAAAACCTCAGGAACTAACTGGTGGCTCTGGCATAGTTAACAGACTGTCAAAGTGAAAGAGCCCTGATAACAGACCAGAATGCCAATCTATTAAACAAAGGCTTCACATTAGCCCTTACTGTTTCAGATCTAACCAACAGCTATTTAGCAAAACCAACTTTTTTAAAAAAGGTAATTTCGTCAAATTAAATATTCTTGAAGGTTTTGGTACTGAAAAAGGAACATAACTTACAGAAATTTTCTAATGGACTTCTATTTTGCATCAGACAAGTCTGAACTCCTGATCACAATCTTTCAGATACAAATGAAGAAAAAAATCACACATGAATAAGCAGGTTAACATCACCGATGAGCATCATCTGCATACAAACTGTTACAACACCAGTGCTCTATAGGAATGAGCAGAAGCAGCTGCCAGCTTTCCAAGCTAATTCTCGAAGGGTGCTTGCAGGCTCTGAGAGTTACACTAGTAAACTTTTAAGAAATACTTGCACAACAATTCACACATGTTCCAAAACTTAAGCTTTTATTTATGCAACTTCAAACACTTCCATAGTAATGTACTTATTTTCATTCCAAACTGTCAAAGTTAAACCCACACAGACCTTTCCTTTGCAACCAAGTGGTCAGAGCCTCCCTTTTGTCTACCCTGGGGCTTTGATCTGGCTCCAGCCCTCAGCCTTGCAATTCAGCAGCCCTGGCCACTGCTGAACTCGGCAAGTCGAGTGTAACATTAGCCAAAATACGAAAGCAGAGTAAATCTTCCCCCTCTGCTCCTGACCAAAACATAACTCGTTCAAGGTTAAGTCAAGAGTGACAGAAGATGAAGCCCAATTTCTTACACTGCGTGCAACCCACATCCAGATCCCTGAGTTACAAGAGCAATGACATGTCCCCCGCAGTCAGACTAACCAGGAGAGAAAAAAAATCTACAACTCTTGCCAAAAATAATACATCTTTGCACATCCACAGAAACTCCAGGCAGCTACTGTTGTTGTAGCTTCTCATATGCTGTCACTTTAACAATGATAAAACATTTTTCATTTATGACTGATGTTGATGATGTGCAACACCAATGAATGCCATCCAGCTGAAGCATTAGGGCTAACTGCCAGTGAAATAGATTTCTTAAATTAAAATCCCTTTAGATGAATGCAATCTCTATTTAAGTATATTGTTTAATATTAAACAATATATCACAGTGGATGTCCAATGCAGTGCATTTCATTCTGTCCCATATAATCTGACTTTTCCCTTTTAAAGACTATTTACCATGAGATGTCTAGCACAAACCAACCACCAAGAATAATAAAACAAAATAGTAACATAAACACCCTACACTTGAGATACTCTATTCTCTTGCATTTTACAAGTATTCTCCCCATGGTTCCAGAGATAAAAGCAATGCAGTTTTAGATATCAGAGGCAAATAAAATAATTCATGAGAAACAATGTATTTCCTTTTTTCTTTACTCTGGATTAACAGATTATAGGCCTGTAATTTCTACTCTACAAAAAAAGTGAAAAAGGAGGGGGAAAAAACCCCAACCCAACATGAAAAAAAAGTATCTGAATAATTCAGCCCTATAAGTAAATTTTAAACCAAGTAGATTCATTTGATTTACTTGCACACAGTAGGATTTCACAGAAATCATTAAATAGTTAGAGGTTTTAGTTTTTTAAAGTACACATATTTCCAAATTCTGACTGAAACTTCAAATTCAACAGGTTGCACCAACATATTTAATACCAAAAAAAAAAGTCAATATTGTTAAAGTATGACCTTATGAAGGGTAACATACCTAGTTGTCTTAATTATTTATAGAATGCTCAAAGCATTGTTTTAGCAAAAGAACATATAAACCAAAATCTGATGCTTGAAAGATTACTAGAATAAACTTTGATAAATTACCATCTTAAAATCATAGAATTTTAGTTTGATGTTGAAGTCTGATTAAACAGTGCAACATTATGAGAATAACGCCACATTATTTCCACTTTAATGATCCTAAAAATTGCAATTAGTTGCTAATTGCCTGGCGACTGCTAAAAAATACATACCTATAGATATATGTATAGCTATCTTTTCTGGACAATCATTGTACAGGCAATACCTCACTCTGTAAGGTACACGATGTGCCTCCCTTCCATTAGCTAGAGAAGCCCCAGTGACCACACGTGCACCATTGCGGCTGGCAGCCTTCCTTCCAGCAAGGCCCTGCTGCAGCCACGCAGCCCCAAGGGAATCCCGCTCACCATTCCAGCTCCAGGTTCCGATACAGCCACACAGACCCCAAGGGAATCCCGCTCACCATTCCAGCTCCAGGTTCGGATGCAGCCACACAGACCCCAAGGGAATCCCGCTCACCATTCCAGCTCCAGGTTCCGATACAGCCACACAGACCCCAAGGGAATCCCGCTCACCATTCCAGCTCCAGGTTCGGATGCAGCCACACAGACCCCAAGGGAATCCCGCTCACCATTCCAGCTCCAGGTTCCGATACAGCCACACAGACCCCAAGGGAATCCCGCTCACCATTCCAGCTCCAGGTTCGGATGCAGCCACACAGACCCCAAGGGAATCCCGCTCACCATTCCAGCTCCAGGTTCCGATACAGCCACACAGACCCCAAGGGAATCCCGCTCACCATTCCAGCTCCAGGTTCGGATGCAGCCACACAGACCCCAAGGGAATCCCGCTCACCATTCCAGCTCCAGGTTCCGATACAGCCACACAGACCCCAAGGGAATCCCGCTCACCATTCCAGCTCCAGGTTCGGATGCAGCCACACAGACCCCAAGGGAATCCCGCTCACCATTCCAGCTCCAGGTTCCGATACAGCCACACAGACCCCAAGGGAATCCCGCTCACCATTCCAGCTCCAGGTTCGGATGCAGCCACACAGACCCCAAGGGAATCCCGCTCACCATTCCAGCTCCAGGTTCCGATACAGCCACACAGACCCCAAGGGAATCCCGCTCACCATTCCAGCTCCAGGTTCGGATGCGCTAACTACCGCAGGCACACACAGCAAACAAAACTGTCACAGCATTTCCAGCACGCAGGAAGACAAGACAGCAGAACAGTTTGCTAAAAAATCACACACTGACCAAATCAGCACCAGGGAACTCTATGAGACTCTCAGGCACTTCTCAGAAATGAGAAGAAAAAGCCAAATGGAGCAGGGTGGGGTAAACACCTCCCTACGGGAAGAAACAAATACATCTCAAAAGAATAAATCTATGAAACCAGATAGTTGCAGTTGTTTCAAGAAATATAGTGCAGCAACATAACAATGAAAAGCAGATTACCTTTGCTCACATATTGCTAAGTCCCAAGATATGAGACTTCAGTATTTCCAATTTTTCTTAGCAATAATAATATTTCTTACTACTTAGAGGTCTCCTAAAGGCTTTAACTTCTACTAAAAAAACCTTATACCTGTGACATGCATAAATGTGTCATATATTATATTCACTTTAACAAATAATTTAATCAATTCTGAATTAGTCACCTGAATTTCACAGAATTTTCTCTGGTTCCCAAATAAAAAGAAAAGCTGAATGGAGCCAAACTGAAGCAGATCAGAGAACCAGAGACAGAACACTGGACTGAAGTTGCAAAGAACAGTTATCTACTAGAATTTCAGAAAAAAAAAACAAACCCAAACCACAAGAAATGCTTTTTCCCCCAGGATGCCTACAACTGACCATTAGCCTAGCTATTCAAGAGCTTCCCAAGATAAAAATCATTTATTGTAACTTGTAACTTCAAATTTGGCAAGCCTTAATAGATGTTATTTCCTAGTCTTTTTCATATATGTTTACATATTTTTCACCCTCTGTCCCTACACAAAGGAATTTTAAAGATTTCAGTGTCTTTTCACATTAAAGTTTTACTCTCATCTGAGTCATTCCCATACCTAAATCTTCTATACACTGACTATAGCAATGAGACTCCTAAAGCTGCAATGGTATTTGGTATAACGGAACATCACTGCTTTACAAAAGACACAAAATTTTCTATATATGCTTATGCAGACTAATTTGCATTTCTACTAAATTTAAACTGAGCTGTCACCAATGACAGGATACTTTCCTAAAAGAATACAAATCACCACATTCTAAGGTATCTTGTAAATGACATGTTAAAAATTTCATCAATTGTACACTACTCTTAATTTGTTAAAAATAGAAGTCACAGGCCTTTGTGCTATCCATCCAATTAGCTTCCTATTAGGTGCTTTGATATTGTTTAGTGTCTTCTGATCCTTACTAAAAGTGGATCAGAAGTGAACCATTATACTAATTTAAATATTTTTAGACGATACGGTGCCTGACTTGCACCATTGCCTTGGAGGATGCAACTCTCAGTCTTTCAACATAATTAAATTTTTTAGATTTCTCTTTGGCTAATAGCCAGCCAGCATTCTATAATTCACAAGCACTCACCTCTATTCATGACTATTCTATTATTTTGGCATACTGGAGAACTGCTGCTTTGGGTACCTTGGTAAAATAGTGGGAAAATGAACTAATACTCCCTTTCCTCCCCTCAAGTCTTAACCATGAATCCAAGGCCATACTTGTTCATTGTTGCTGAACCAAAGACTAAAATGTACAGCAGAAAAAAAAATTAACTCTGGTCCAATATGCCTTGCAGGCCTGCTGAAAGTATTTTAAACTAAAGAACAGGAGAAAATTCCCTCCTTCTCTTGGATGTGAAACTGCAGAAAATTCTCTTCGGGATAGTCTTTTAGTCTCCAGTGTGCAGAAGCTAAGAGCAATAAACAAAATAAATAATTTTTCCTTCATGAAGATGGTAAACGGCGTGGACCTGAGATTTCCTGCCCTATCCCCTCAGATAGTCTGTTGGCAATAGTTAACTCGGCTCCCCTGAGCACATGGAAATATGGCAATTATTATTCTGGGGGAATTGTCACTGTGGACAAAAAGATATGCAGTACTTCACTGCTCAAGCTGTGGGATGACGCCTGTTTGAGAAGCCACCTCAGGGAGCAGTCCGTGTTACGTGGGCACTTTAATTTTTTTAATCTGGTTCTGAAGATTAGTCAAAGAAACAACTGGAGAAGAAAGGGCATAGAGCTTATGTTTTGAAAGCCACTTGAGGCAGTAGAGAAACGATTAAGGCAAGGAGGTGATCACAATGGAAGAGAGACTTCAAATAATCTGCTGTACACGTTTCTTGCACTACAGTAGGAGTATGTGTGGAAATACCTTACTCTTCTGCCCTAAAAAAAGACCTTGTTTTTGTACCTCATGCACCTAAGAATATCTGCATAATGACAAAATCTTGTATATGTATCCAAAACAGACAAGCTGAAGAGTACTGTTACACCTTTCCCTAATTACACAGTCACTCATACACCGTGTTCTCCCAAACTTGGAGAAAGGATGTGTGGGAGCTGTGCTTCAACAGCTGAGATATACACATGGGGAGTGTGGGGGACATCATATGAAAACATCCCCAGCAAATTTAGTCTGCCCTACAGCCAGTAAACAGAAACCTTAGATTAGATAAGAATGTCTGCGTGACATAGCTTATGGCTTGCAATTTACAGAAGTCATCCAATTATTAAGAAAACTGAAGAAAGAAACCTTGTAAGTAAACTGCAAGCAACATAAATACAAAATCTAGAACAGATCAGATCAAAATCATTCAGAGTGTTTTGCAGACTAAAGCAAAACTAGAAATATTCAACATACTTTAGCCAGGAAATCTGAATTCAGAGAGGTACTTAGTTTCTTTAGAATGTTTTTTCCTCTTAAGTTTCAACTGAGGAAATAGCTAAAAACCAACACAGAGCAAGCCACAGCTGGCTCAGTACAGCTAGTTAGGAAAAGTGGGACATTCTGAGTGAGGCAAGGGGATGCATCTGACTACTGAAGTCTCTTACGTAGCTACACAACTATTCTCCATTTCAAGTCTAGATAATTACTATGTTGCAGAAAATAACTCATGCAGCAGCAGATGGTGCAACTTGGGAACACCTGTTCCCTTAAACAAAAAAAGAGGGGACAAGGGAGCAGTATCAGTTTTCCTTTGAAAGGAAAGAATCCAGCTTCGGAGCACAAGATACGTAAATACCACCAGCCTGTGGGCAGAACCCAAAATAATCCATTCAGCATTCTGTGCTAAACACGGAATGCAGTTGCCCTTGACCCAGCCCTGTTCACGTGTTGATAAACTGTCAGAAGCAACACACGCATTTACAGGACTGAAGCGCCGAAAAGACAATCCAGAGCAAGCTTCTTTTCTCAAGGACAGCTTGATGACAATGACTTTGATTTTTACAAACACATGCAACTAACAGATATCTTGGAATGGTTAACTCCAGGTTTTTGTTTCCCCGTTTTTTTCACTAGGCAGTTATGCCGTATAATCACAATTTCTAATTCACTGATCAGGTTAAATGGCAGTTCACATGGAACTGCGGCAGCCCTTAAGGGCTTGTGTGTCCTCCTTTACCAACTGGCAAACCAAAAATGTTTTAAACCTGCCTGTATAGAAGCTCGTTCACATTTAGGCTAGTGAGCACTTACTACTGTAGCTCTTACCTTGAAAACGTACACAAACATAAATTGCTCCTGTAAGAACGTAGGGGAAATGGATTCAGGAGTTACAGGGACCATTTGCGCTCACCAGCCACTTTTATTCATGCGCACCAACTTAGCAGTTTGTGTATTCTAGAGAATAATGCACATGGGAAGAACACCACTTTTTCGCCTCCTTCCACAGCTACCAAAGCAATTCCGCCTTCAGACGGAAACGTCCCTGTCTCAATAGCAAAGAGCCGAGCGAAGCATCCCGCGCCGCACCCGCGGGGTCCCGCGGCCCCCGGCACATTGCTGCAGTCTCGCGGCCGCCGGCCCCGCCATGCCGGCTGCGGGCTCTTCCCCCGCTCGCCGGGTGGGGTCTCTCGCCGGGGCTGAGTCCCGAGCCCGCCTGCCGCCCCAGTGCCCAGCCGGTCCCTCCAAATTCCCGGTCTTTCCCACGCCGAGACCCGCGGCCCCCGCTGACCCACTCGCTTCCCCCCTCCCGGCCGCCTCACCGATAAGGACGCGCAGGTGCTTGAGTCGGGTGAGTGGGTCCTTGCGGGTGTCCAACACCTTCTGCGTGGATTTCCGCACGTCCCCGTGCGGCTTCTTGGAAAACATCCCGCCGGGCCCGACCCCGGGCCCGGCCCCGGCGCCGAGCTCCAGAGGCGGACAGCGGCCTCCGGATCTGCCCGCTCTGGGGCCCCTACATAGCCAGAGGCGGCAGCGCCACCTCCTCCTGCTCCTCCTGACTCCGACTGCGATGCGGCGAGGGCGGCGGGGCGCGGCGCGGAGACAACTCCCCGCGGGCCGGGGGGCCGGGCTGGGCCTGCACTCCCCCTTCTTCCTCCCTCGCTTTCCTCCCGCTGCTTCACGACAGCCGTCAGGTACGACCCCAGACGTCCCCATGGCAACCGCGTCGCGACGTCACGGCGGCGCTGCCCGGCGCACCTCCGAGGCGCGGCGGGCGGGGCTCCCGCCGGACCCCTCCCGAGGATGGAGAGCGGGCGCCGGGACACGGCATTTAGGGGCTCGCTGCAGGATCCTCTGCGCAGCTCGGCAACCGTAACTGGTGTAGGAAGCTGCACTTCTGCTCTTTGTAGGTAAAGTTATCCCATTACACAACTACTCTGGCTGTACAGAGCCACTGCAGTGTAAGGGGGCAATCCTGTGAGCAATAAGGAAAGAAAATCCAGGTGGGAACCGTATTGACCACGGCAGCGACTCCAAACCTTTACTCAAGCCTCAATTGTGCAATCAGCAACGATGTGTCTCATAGTTCCTCTTTCCACACTGGTCCTCAAAGTGCTGCAACTCCTCACCCCGAGCTCCTGCTCAAAGTTGCTTCTCCCTGATTTCACTGCCCACGCCTTCAGTTGCAGTGCTGGCATCGAGACTGAACCATCAGGCGTGTCTGGGTCCAGCACGATGGTCTGGGGCATCCTCATTTCTTCTGCGCTCTGTAGGACACTCATGTCCCTTCTGCTCCTACAGCAAAGCCAGATGAGCTCAAGAGAGCACGCTGGTCTCAGTGCCGTGCACAACCTCACCAGGAGGCCCACAACAGCCAGGGAAGTGGATGAGGTGCTATATCCACTCTTGCGGAGGACTGAATTACTAACATTGAAAAAGTCCCAAGTTTCTCCTAAAAGTTTGTTTGCATTCATGAGCAGAGAATTCTTGGACTTTCCAAAAGATATCTGCTGTAGTAACATTTAAGACTCTTTCCAGTATCTATTTGCTTGGACGTCTTTAAACAGTCACTGGTGCTCTGTTTTGAACGGAGGTTATCCACTTCTGTGAGCTGAGAGTCTGATTGCAGCAGCTGGAGTTTTTAATATTTGCAATATTTAATTATTTGAGACTTGTTTTAAAATTCCAAGAGCTGTCAACATTTACAGACCTGTCATAAATAACATAACCCAAGTGTTTAAAATAATGATGGATAACAGTTAATATTAGAAGCACAAGGGCCGTGGGATTTAGTCAGCAAGGTATCAGTAAGGGAGTCAGTGTTGTCTGCCTGCCTATGTGGTCTGCCTCAAAGCATTTAATATTCTACCATCTCTGTAAATGAGATCTGAAGATTAGCAATGATAGGTAATAGCTAGTATTACAATTATTTAATTTACTATGGCACAGTACATTTTAGCTCTCTAAGATCTGACAATGTTACATTGATTTATGTGCTTTTTTTTCTAAATTTCATTAATTCTAAACACAATTCTGCATATTGAAAAACTTTGAAATATCTTTTCTTTGGAGAATTTCCTTGCTTTTCTGTTAATTTTTAGATCTTTAACTCACGATGAGATTAAAAATAATCGAGTAAGACATCACTAAAATATTAAATGACAGGAGGGAGTGGTGTTAACCAAGATAATAATGGCTTCTATAGATAACCTCCTTGTGCAGGCCACAGCAGGCAGGAAGGGCATGTTCCGTGCACAGGAAAAGCCATCCTGCAAAGGCTTGACTTTGAAGCATGTGACTTCAGTTCCTTTGAATATGCATGAAGGACAAGGTTGGAAAATAGCAGGATTAGTTAGGCAGAGGTTAGGTTCTGCTGCATTCCAGGCTGCTGTTACTGTGCCAAATTCCTTGCATTTCCACTTTAAAGAGAGAACGTTTAAAATATTTTTGTCTAGATGCAAGGGGACTGTCATAACTAAGTTTAACTGCACTTTTAGAGGAGTACTGTAAGTGCTGCAGAACTTTATTCCCTCCTTATATTAACTGTCATCAAGCCTGACAGAGTTCAGAAAGCATTTGGCTAATGCTCTCAGGCACATGGTGTGACTCTTGGGGATGGTCCTGGGCAGGGCCAGGAATTGGACTCGATGATCCTGGTGGGTCCCTTCCAACTCAGCAGATTCTGTGATTCTGTGATCTCTACAGGGCCCCACAGGACACTCAAAGTAGTGGGGGGAAACTGGGTCACATTCATACCATCAAAAAACTTCTCCCAGTTCATCTAGGATTTAGGATTTCCTAAGATTTCAGCTGTTGCCAAATACTTCAAAAAACATATAGGTATTACATATTTTGTAATATATCCTAGAGAGCATAAACCCTTCAGCTGTAGCCTGTTCAACATTCCAAATGGATAGATCATGTTTTGAGTTCTTGAATACACCTACAGATATCTCCGTTTCTGGAATTCTTGTCTTACTAATATTTACACCACATAAGGGTACATGATTAAAAGTGAGTTAAAATTACTCATATTTTCACTAAGTATTTCTCATCTTTTGAGTAACTAGTATAAATCTTAAAACTGACCCCTTTGAGGTGCATGCACTGAAGAGCTATTTGCCCACATGGTCCTTCAAGACAAAAGAAGAAATTTAAAAGAATTTTTAAAAAATGTTTCACTGCTTCTGATCTTTTCATACTTAGCTTCACAGTGTCCTTCCTATGAGGGTTGTCTTGCTTTTGAGAAAGAAGGCTCTCTAAATTGTGCTGTGGCCGTTGGAATGGTGTGCTGTGAAACTCTGGGTATATGGCTTTGCCTGTGCAGCCGTATTCCTGTTCATCCTGAGTAACAAATTTTTACTTACTGGCAATGTTTTGTTTATAAAAAAGGCCCCTAAAACTAGATATTTAAGTTTGAACAGTCAAAACCACAGTTCTGTACAATTTAATACTCTAGGGTAACATATTGATACTAGAGATGTTTGCTACTTTCACCTAAGCAGTCAAATATCAGGATCCTCTAATATATTTCTAGTATAAGAAAAATGGAACAGTTAGCCATCCCTTCAACAAAATCATCTTCCTATGAAAAACCCCATGATTTCCCATTGTATTTGCATAACTCTGTGTCTCATAGATGAAATTTGGAATTTATATCCTTCTGTGTTTAAGGGAAGGAGCTTTTCATGAGCTTATACTCTGCTTTTGTTTTGTTAGGCAGTGTATCAGCATTAATATCTCTGGGTGATACAAAGTCAGAACACTGCAGTCTTTCCAATCACCAGAGATCCCAAGTTTGAATAAACTTTTCCAAGAACTACAGAACTCATGAAGCCAGATTTCCTCCAAATTTGTATTCCAGCCACTGAAAGCCATGAGCCACCTCCCTTCACAACCATAAGCTTTCCTTTGTTTAGTCCTGCCCCACCTATTTGGGATGGGCAAGAGGCTGGACTGCAGTTAAGTCTTAACTACCTGTGTACATGTTGGCAAGCTGCTGTCCCTTGGACAAAAGCTAGGTGAACACATATCCCTCTCTGGGACATTACTAGGTTTATTTGTTCTGAATGCTGTTTCTCAAAACATGCAGAAACTTGGTACCTTTAATATTCATGCTCTTGTGTAATATAAGATCTAAATCAGACAATGGCTTCAAAAGTAGCAGGGAGAGTGCAGTTGAAAAAACCCAACAAAACCCAAACCAAGCAAACAAACCACCAAAACCAGCCAACCAATCATTACCTAAACTTTGTTTCCTTAGCATGCTAGGACTGTGTCAGCCGTGCTCAAAGAACAGAAGGGGTATAGGGCTTATCATGATGAGAAACTTTCATACACGTGGAAGTTATTTAAAACTGGTGTAATCATTACTAATTCCTGGCCAGCAGTGCCAGAGAATTTAGCCTTTTGCTATGCAAAGTCACCTCCAACTCACAATGTTTGAGTTCTAATGTAAGCACTAGCACCTACATCTGATAGGATAGAGCTTTTGAAATGTGAATACTCTGATATAGTGGAAGTTGCAACAACTTTTCTTTTAACCAGTACTCACACACTCAACCACTGAGATGTTTTATTTTTCTTTCCCAACTTATGAAATAGTTTTGCAATATGGAAAATGCACAAAAGAAACCCTGCATGTCTGCCAGCCTCTAGGGCAGATACAATTTTGTACAGATTATTTCCTTTCTATCAAATATTTTGCCCCAATCTCTCCTGTTATGTTACCAGCAGGAGTAAAATGGATATTTTAGAAATAGGTCATATCTCTTTGTGTTCATTTTGATTAGTACAACTTTACACCTTTTGCAGCATATAACAGAGTACTTTGCCTAGAAAAAACATGATCTGAGGAAGAAACATCATCCAATAGCCTTCAAACGTAGCTCGTAACTTGCACTCCATGACTGCTACTTTAAATAGCTGCTGATCTTGAAGGGCATGCAAAATAGTCTATTCAAAGTTCTTGTGATCTACCTCCTAATTTTGGACTTTAAAATTGAGGGTGAAGAATTAGATTTAATAAAGTATTCAGTGTATAATTTTTTTAGTGATAGAAAGTGAAATAGTTTGATTTGCTAAAGTTCAAACACTCCAGGGCTACCACTTCTTTCTGGCTAATAGGTTGCTGTTCTGTCCCTTTTGGAGGACCTCACCCCAACAACCAGACCTGTGATGGCCAGTCCAAGACACACTACATCTTTGAAACGGGAGAGACGCCTAATGAGAAGGTATTTCAAACTCATTAAGATGTAGTGCACTATATTGCACACATGGTAAAAGTTCTTTCATCTCTGCTTCTCCTTCAAGTTTTCATCTATACCTGTATCCTAATGACTCACATTATATATATATATATATATTTATATATTTATATATATATATTTGGGTTCTCCCTTTACAATCTTCTTCTTGTCAGAAATACTCAGTTACTATGCAGTTACTCACTACAACAAAAGCTGGCAATCAAGTTTATAATCAGAAAGTTAGTAACTGCTTTTCAGAATCTAAAGTGATACATGTTTCCACTCACTGCCTCCATTCAATAAATTAGGTGTAAAATTATAGCTTTCCTTTCTAGCTTTTTCTAAAGGTGTCTCAAATTGGGAAGGGAGATATCACCATCTGTACTAGCCAGCATTTTATTTATAATAATTGTTATTGCATCCAAATTTTTTCAATACCAGTTTTCAACAGAACTTACAGTTTCAAATTTTTACATTGTTGCCAACTGTCCCTGTTAATGGTCTCTTTCTAATTGTTGGAAAATACCACAAAAAAAACCCCCAGCTGTTAATCCCCACCTCCCCATTAAATGGAGAGCTGAGCAGATGAGGATGATGACAAGCACCTTCTTAACAGTTATTTTACTCTAATGAAGGGCATAAGTCATGATCCAAAACAAAAAAAAAAAATCACACCTTTGTAGGCACCTTACACTTTCATTCACTTATCTTGATGAAATGGTCAATCTACAGACTGGTCCTCTGGTAGTTGGCTGGATTCACAGATATATGTATACACACTAAACAAAAATCTCTGCAAGTCCTCTAACAGGCTGGATAGAATTTCGTCTTTCCCCATTCCTTCTAGCATTTGCCTCTAGAGAGATGATTAAGATAGGTGTTGCCACTTTATATTTTAAGGGCTTATAGGTGATCTGATAAATTAGCTTTATAGTCTGGAAATAAACTATAGGCTGCCATTAGCACTGTGCCCATATGTAGTGCCCAGAAGTACCCTTTTCCCTTACGTTTTCTAGCACTCCATTTGGACAGCCAAGTTAACTTCAACCAGTACCTTTTTTTCTCCACACAACAGATGTTTATATTGCTTTAGCTGGGTAATCCCCCCCTCTCCTGGCTATAAAAAAATAGAAGCATGTAGAATTGTGTGTTATTAAAAAAATGTTCTCGCTTAACTCTTCATCTTGGCTGCTGATTTCCACCAGGGCATGGGAATTTTGATTTCCTTCTGGGGTTTATTTTTAGCTCCTTTAGACCTAGTTCCAGCTGTTTGAATAGGAAATTACAATCAAGCCAAAGGTTTCCTGTTTTCCTGCCATTCCTTTCCCTGCAACTGTTTCCAGTAGTTTTTTTCCTAGTCCAGAACGTTTGATTTCTAGTCTTTTTATCTTGCTAGTCCAAAAGACAACACTTGAATTGGGGATTGTTAGACATTTTTATTTCTGGTTTTGTGTTTTGGGGTTTTTTCCCATTTCTGAATCTCTACGGATAACTTTAAAAAAAAATCAGATCCAGATTGTGAAATTTCCTAGTCTTCTTCTGTGATGTCTCCTAGCCTTGTTTCAGGCAGTCTCCTAGCTCCTTTCAGGCATTTGACTATCAGTCATCACTACTAACACTTTTACCGGGCTATCTCAAAAGAATATAGAATAGGAAAAAAAAAAAGTTCCTTGGTAACTGCTTTGGTCAGTTTTTAAAGCTATATGAACCAGCACTTGGCCAGGCTTCGGGGACTCACAAGCTCCCTGGGAAAAACCTAGGGACAAGGCCAGCTGCTGTTGCTCCATTAAACAGCCAGAACCATTTAAAATCCCTGGGCCTGGCCAGCTTCCATACGCCGAGGTCCAGCCCAGCGGCCGGAGCAGGCGCGGCCAGCCCTTCCCTCCGCGCGCTGCTGGGAGTCGGGAGCGGGGACCTCGCGGAGGGGCTCCGAGGAGCGCTTCGTGGGAGTGCAGGCGCAAGGAAGAAATGCCTTCGGCAACTGCAGCTGCCCACTGCTGCGGATCTAGGACTCAGGATTCCCATGTGGGCTACAGTTCTTTTACAAATCGTAGGTTTAGATTAGATGTTAGGAAGACATTCTTTACTGTGAAGGTGGTGAGGAACTTGGAGTGGTTTATGCAGAGAAGTTGTGGATGCCCCGTCCCTACAAGTCGTCAAGGCCAGGTTGGATGGGGCTCTGAGCAACTAGTGGAAGGTGTCCCTGCCCATGGCGGGGGGGTTGGAGCTAGATTATCTTTAAAGTCCTTTCAAACCCAAGCCATTCTATGGATTTATGAAAAAAAAAAAAGACGAAAATTGTAATGGGTATGGAGAAAGCACGCCAAGTTGTGCTGTGTCCCTGGTTGACTACAAAGGCAGAGACAGCAAAAAGAGAAGGGACGGAGTTTGCACACTGAAGGATGGCAGGTTAATTTTGTCTAATATTTCTCTCAGTGTTCTTAGAGAAGAGGTGGCACACCTGCATACACTCCTCTTGGGGGAGATACAGGGAAATTATTTGCATTGGATATACAGAGATGTGGGAGAAAAGAAGTGACTAACGTACAGCAGTGGTTATCGTGGTTGAGGTGGGAAGCTATTGCTATGGAGGTGGAAATCCACAGGGAAACTCAGAAGTTATTAACTGCCTCACAATATAGCCTCCATAATATCTATCCAGACAGCAGAGAGGAACAAAACTTGGATCTCAATATGAAGAACTGCTCCTGCCAGGCACACACAACCTTAACTTCCTTGGAGTGGCACATCACATCACTGAGACACACTGTGCTTTTCTACTGCTTTCAGCTGGCCCAGATTTCAAGAGTGAGCCTGTGCAGTACAAGCGAGCTCCCCTTCGCCCCAGCGATACCACTGACACTGACCTGCAGGCCACAACCAGCGCCGTATTTCAGGACTCTTGAGGATCCCTGCCAGACTTCCTTGTACGTGCCTATGTCCTGAAGCTAATCAGTCCCTCAGAGCAAGGGGACAGCTGGGGCAGCTTTTTCCAGAAAGTGTCACTTGTATTCAGTACATCTTATGTAGCACAATTAACAGCAATTGGTGAACGAGCAGAAAAGTACTGATACTCAAAGCCAAAAAACCTATCTCAACCCTGCAAAAATTGCAGCATTATCTGTTTAGTCCCTTCTCATATCCACTCTCAGCGGACAGCTGTCAGCTTTAGTTAAGTCTGATCTAATTTAAAACATATCACACTGGGTACAGGACAGCACATGACACCGGGGAAGAAGCAAGTTCTGCTGGGGAGGCCACTATTCATAGAATTGTAAAATGGTTTGGATTGGAAGGGACCTTAAAGATCATCTCGTTCCAAGCCCCCTGCCATGGGCAGGGACACCTCCCACTAGTCCAGGCTGCTCACGGCCCCATCCAACCTAGCCTAGAACACTTCCAGGGATGAGGCATGCACAGCTTCTCTGGGCAACCTGTTCCAGTTCCTCACCACTTTCACAGCAAAGAATTTCCCCTTAATAATCGCAAGGACTTCTCTCTGAGATCCGAGCCATAAGGGACGCCTTGCCAGGATGCAAAACTCCTCAGCAGGAGCCAGACGGGAGGTGGGGATATACGTGAGGCCCCGCGTCGTCCCTCCGCTACTCCCGCAGGGAACGGCCACGATCGAACCCCCCGCCGCACAGGGCCACGGCCTCGCTCGGCCTCCTGCGGGAGACGCGGACAGGTACAAAGCGCTCCGAACTCTGCCCGGCCGCAATGAAGCCTCTTTCGGCGACGAGCAGTCCTGTGAGTGTCCCGGGACGGGAGAGGAGCGCGAAGAGCCGCCGCGAGCCGCCGCTACCCGCCCCCGTCACAGCGCCCCGCCGGGCCGCTCCTCTCAGGGCGGACCACAATTCCTAGAACGCCGCGCGCGTGGTGACGCCAGACGGCGGCGGGACTCGGCCAATGGGCGGGCGCGCAGGCAGCGGGCGGGGCGGAGCGGCCGGTGGCAGCGGCGGAGCAGCGGCGGGAAGGGCGGGCTCCGGGCTCCACGGCAGCAGCGGCGGGGACGATGCCGGTCCATTCCCGGGAGAAGAAGGAGAATAATCACGATGAGATGGAGGTGGACTACGGAGAGAACGAGGGCAGCAGC
The DNA here is from genome assembly GCA_013398955.1 of Callaeas wilsoni. NCBI lineage: Eukaryota > Metazoa > Chordata > Aves > Passeriformes > Callaeidae > Callaeas > Callaeas wilsoni. The sequence goes on from VWPU01012509.1 coordinate 143,343, forward strand.
TCTGAGGAGGAGGAGACCGAGAGCTCGTCCGTCTCCGAGGAGGGGGACAGCTCAGGTACCGCGGCCGCCCGCAAGGCAGCGCCGCTGAGAGGGCGCCGCGGCGGCTCCCTCAGCGCCCGGTGCTGCCCCGGAGACACGCCGGTTCCGCCCCGGCTCTGGTGGCCGTCGGTGTCCCCCCTTCCCCTCCCCCCCGTGACCCCGCCCCGGCCCGGCCTCTGCTTCGGCTCGGCGGCTCCTCTTCGGGCCGCCGGCCGGGGCGGAGGAACGGGGCGGGGCGCATGGGCAGGGAGCCCCACTGAGCCCGGAGCCGCCGGCTGCGGGGCAGGCTGGCACCCGACCGTGGCGGTCTCGGCCGCACTGCTCTGCTCCGTGGAAGAGCAGTGGGTTGTGCCCAGCTGGGCTTGAGTGCGTCCTCGCACAGGGACTCCTCGCTGAGGTCTCCACTTAAAGGCTTGGCATATATCCATACATGTGCATACATGAACACGTGTGTATGTACATATGAGTACGTATTTCCATGCAAGCTCTTGATTTCAGTTAGGTGTTTTGAGACCTGTCTTTGAGGGGACACTGGAAGCCCTGTCAATACCACTGGCCTCTTTTGCAAATTCCTTCAACCTCTGCTCAGTTGAAGGTCCTTTCCTTTTCCCATAGCTTCCCTCTGGACTGTAGATTTTGAATTACATTAGTAGGTGAAATCTAGCTTTAAAAGGATTACTTTTTCTATGCTCAATTTACACTGTTATTAAGTAGGTTATTATTATCTGTTCAAACTTTCCTTTTAATTACTACTTTCTGTCTTCGGTCTTAAAACATATTTCCAGGTGATAACTGGTAGAAGTTTGTGGTGCCTTATTTGACTAGTGATGAGATGCAAGACAGTGGGTGGAAAGGAAGTTGGACAGGGTTAGTGAAGTGAGAAAAGTCCTGATGTGGACCAGGACCAGTCCTAGTCCTGACATGTGGTTCTGGCAGCTTTAAGTGATTTAGTGCAAAGGCCCCTATATCACCAAATTAAAACTGTAGAATGTGCTGAGTTGGAAGGGACCCAGAAGGATCATTGAGACCAACTCCTGAATCTGCCCAGAATACCCCAAGAACCACACCTTGTGATGTGCCTGAGAGTCTTGTCCAAGTGCTTCTTGAGCTGTCAGGCTTGATGCTGTGACCACTTCCCATAGGAGCCTGTTCCAGTGCTCAGTGACACTCTGGATGAAGAACCTTTTCCTAATATCCAACCTAAACCTCCTCTGACACAATTAAGATCTGGTACTGGGGAAGGCTGATCAGTTTTTCTTTACCCCCGTTCTCTCAAAGTGATTCTGTTGGAAAACAGGGCCAGAAAAATGTGCTCAAATAGTCTTGGGTTGTTTTGAGGAAACCTAAACTAAGCAGCATCTGTGTGTGCTGGTGGTTATGCTGGAAAAAAAGTGAACGTGAGTGACGGTACCAGCTGGAGTTAGTCATGTTGGGAAAGCAAACCTTATTTGTATATATCCATCCTTGTTTGCATAGCAACTTGTGCTGTTCCTTTCAGATGTGACTTATGAAAGCATGCTTCAATTCTTTTATTATCAGAATTGTACAGGACCTCAAAAGGGAATACTGTATTTTGGATAAGAAATTAATGGAGATAGCTTTTCGAGAAGTTCTGATATATGAAGTTGCATCTTTTGGGGAAAAGAGAGAGAGAATAAAAGAGGATCTTTTATTCAATACAGTCTTAAAGGCTGGTAGGTGAGTGAGACACAGAGTTGCAAAGGTGTCTTTGATGAGGTCCAGGAGCAGCACTTCAATAAAATCCACTAGTTACTTTGCTGATCTTAGCCTTCCAGTTTGTATTGTAGCTGGATGTCATGTGGGAATGCCCTTTCTTAACTTCTTATTCCAGCCAATATTTATGCCTGAGAAAATGTAATTTTCTGTATAAGAGAGTGAGTTTGGTATAACATATGTACACTTAACTTTTTCTCTCCCAGCTCTCTAGCTCTGGCGAAGAGAGAATTGTCTCAGTTAGGTCTAGCCTTGAAGTTTGCTCTTTTTCAAAATTTGCTTTGTTTCCTGTTTTTAGTCCTGTTATTTGCTATTTTTAAAGAAAACTGAAGTTTACTTGACCTCTAAGACACTTTGGCTGATTTTTGTTGAAGGCAAATATTTCTATGGTTTTGTCCTTATCTTGGTTTCTTCTGGGATTAGGAAGGAGTAAGTGTGTTCTAAGTGAATGTAGTCTGTGCATGTTTTTTAAAAACAATACAAGAAGCTCTCCAGATAATTTTTGTTGCATTCCACAGAGAAATGCTTTTAAGAGAGCACTTAAAATGTGATGATTACAGAAAATTACATGCTTGTCTCAGTGTCTTGACCAATATGAACATATTCCTTGGAAGCATATTGTTCCTACAGGCCTAAAATGATTAGCACTGCAAGAACTAAGTCTTAATTGAAAAGTAATGATTTTTTTTTTGTTGAATTTGTCATTTGCTTTACTTGCATTCAGCCTTTTTTTTTTTCTCCAGTAGGTGCCTGGGAATACAAAAGGTGCTGTTAGAGGAAGCATGACTCATCCTTGAGAGCTGGCACTCTTTCTGTCCTCTTCATTTTGATGTTATGTATTTAGTACAGGTGTTTTATTGACTGGGATATGGAATAGTTTGTTAGGGATGAATTAAAAAAGCCACAAGTTATGCTCATCATCCCAGAGGAGAATTTGGCCATTTTTTGAAGCTCTTTATATAGGCCACAACTTTTTAAAAAAGGCTATTTTAGGTGCTGTTACATTTGAAGTGCTGTGTGGATTTTTTTATCTTTAAACCAGGTTGCCCTAATTACTATGTTGGACTGCTTGAGTATAGTAGGAATAAACAAATGTGATTTTGAAAGTGTTTAAAAGTACCCTAAATACTTTTTGCAGTATGAAACTGTAGGGTAAATCTGAAGTTTTGTGACAGGATGGGCCTATCAGCAACTGTTTTAATATGAAATGAGCAATCTTCCATCTCCTGTGATATAAATTTTCAATTGGAAAGCCATGAGATTTGATCTTAAAACATTTTACTTTTTCAGCAATGCATATTCCATAGTCTGTATGTTGTTTAAGACCGTGAGGAAGAAATTCCCTAAGTGGAGAATTAAAGATATTTTAGGACTCTGAAAATCTTCACTGTTTTATGAATCTTACTGGAGGAAGAGCAATGACATTCAGTATGAATGATAGGTAGAATGAAGACTTCTAGGAAGAAAGTCAAAGACTTTTGAGAGTATTTGCAGCTGGGAGGAGATTAGAGAGAGCTATGTGTTATTTCTTTGTCTACAAGGAAGTCACCTATACCTTCAGATGCCAATGAATAGCAATTTCGTTGCAACACAGGTTTAAAATGTAAGATGCTGTCCCCTTCCCCTCCAACAGTGGGTGTGCACTGATCCTCAGCCAGGGTTACAGTTCTGATTTTCTTTGCTTTGTACTCCCTAAACATGCACAAACAATAAATCTATGTTAATTTAAGAAAGTTTATGAGTCAACTCGTTACTAAAACAGAATCAAAAGCATAGCAGAACACATCTGAAACATGTTTGAGAATAAAGGGGAGAAACTGTGGGTATCCCAGTGCTTGTTCCTGTTTTGTTTCAAGAGGAGGTGCCTTCAAATTTTAAAGAAGCTTTATTTTTGTAGCACAGAAATGCTTTAGACAACTCTGAGTAAGATAATTGCCACATTCCTTTTATCTGGCCAAATTATAAGTTGCTAAATTGATTTTGGCTTGGATATTGTATTGAACAGTCAAATAAAACTTTGTTCTTTAATATGATTTTCAGCCTTACTTGGGGTTATGATTCTGCTTTACTTTTGAGAACAATATTTTAATATAAATAGTATCTCTTAACGGCCTGATATGCTCTTCCCCTACTCTCTCCATTCAGTGTATTTTTTAAAGTTCTGTCTTTAAATTTTCTTGCTCTGCTTTCATATACTCCAGGTTATATTGTGTTTTAAAACTTTGTACGCTGTCTTTTTTGATTATACTAACGGTAGTATGACAGACTGCACTAGGTCTTTAATTTGAACTCATAGATGCCATTGTAATACTGAGTGATATTGCTGTGCTGACTGCTGGTTTTCATATCCAGGCAGAGAAGGTTAGTGTAGTTTTTAGCCTTCAAAGTTTGTGATGATTTCGGGAAGAAGTGCAGACGGCTTCATATACTGAAAGGTCTGAGTAGACAATCTGATTTAAGCAGATCCTTCCAAGTAGCTAGTGGCCCTGAAGCTACTCCTTTCACCTCATCAGCCTTACAAATTGGCATACTGTTTTGCAGAACAATAAGAATGAAGACTTGCATGCTGCATTCTGTAGTTGGTGTAGGAGACAGCATAAGGCAGTTAACACGTTTGTTGGAAAAATGTGAGTAAGGAAGATGCAAAAAAGCTCAGCGTTGTTTATAGCCTGAAAGAGTGATCCCTGCTGGGTTCAGGATCCTACTTTGCCTTTTTGTCAAGAGGTAGGATTTTTCTTGCCAAAGTAACTGCTTACATAAGTAAGGGCTCCTTAGGACAGTGCCTTCTCTCAAGCATCTGGCCTGTTTGCACCCGTTCAGTCACAGCTCCTGAGTGCATGGCCATCCCTTCTGCATGCCTGCCACTGGGTGATAATGGTCAGTTGTAGTGTAACTGTAGACAGCTAACTCCTGCAGATACTGCTGTCATAAAGCAGTTTCACGTATCTGACTTTTGAATATGGCTTAACAAAGCCTTTTTTTTTTCTTCTGGGAAGGTTGGGAAAGAGTCAAGAATTTTGTATCTTAGTTTCTCAGTTTTCTGGTCTAAGAAAGGCCAGTGGAGCTAACAACTGATGTTTAGTAACATCAGATGTCTCAATGGCAGTGTCAAAAGTTTTGGCAGAAAATTGTGTATTTATGATGCTTTATCATCTCTAGATAAATTAAGAAAAAAATTCAAGAATATAAATTAAAATAAAATCTGTGAAAACAGTTTGGTGTTAACTACTCCTGCTGCATAAAAGCATATAAAGTCCAGTGTCTGCAGTGTTCTGGACTTTTCAGATTAAGAAATGTTTCATTAGAGTAATTTCAAATGGTCATTAAAATGAACTGCAGATATTTTTACATTAATACTTCAAAGAACTCTTCCAATTGGTCAGGATGAAACCTGTTTCAAAATTATATGTTACTTTTTCTTTAAAGAATATTAATAAAACAAATCTTGAATTTTATATAACAAATGTAACACTGAACTCTGCTTGCATTCTGGGAAGTGCTTTTGTTTGTACTAACCCAGGATACTCTTGAATTTTCAGTGGTGGCTAATAACTGCTCATGCTTAATGGTGTCTTTCATCTGGTGTGATATACATTGTTTAGTTTTTCTGTTTCATGCATTCTTACGTATTCTTTGTATTATTAGTCATGAAATTAACCTCTTGAGGTCTTACAGTGCTGTTGTTTCCTATTTTGAGGAAGAATTGCTGTTTATGGAGTTTATTCTAGAATTAGATCTAGGTTTCTTACTTTGTAGCTTATATGCCAAGTGATTTCTCATATCCTTCTTTATGAGAATAATAAGAGAGAAACTGTTCATGGCTGTAATTCAGGTGTCCTTCACAGTCACTAGAAACAAAATATCCAGTTTATTTGGTTATATATTACATTGTTAACATTTTTTTTTTATTCTTAGAAATGGATGATGAGGACTGTGAAAGAAGAAGAATGGAATGTTTAGATGAAATGTCCAATCTTGAAAAGCAATTTACAGACCTTAAAGATCAGTAAGTATTTTAATGTTTCAGGTGCCTCATTTGAGGATCCATACCATGCAAATAATGTGTGCAGCTGGTGTTTCTTGTCTTTCATATATGTGGATGCTACTTTTGGAGAAGAGTAAGGACTGGAGTTCTGAAATTACTTGCAGGCAGTTGCTCTAGAATACTTCTATGTATTCACGTATTTTTTGTTTTGCTGTAAGGATGATTTTGAAATATTGTTCCTGTGAAGGGCTGGTCTGGATCTGTTGCATCAAACACTCTAGTAGAACCAAGGAATTGTGATTTTAGGGAAATGTGAAATTTTGTTTAATTACTTATTCATTCAATATCATTCTTGTACTTTTACATGTGGGACACACCTAAGTGCATTTTCTTTGCTAAGTAAGAAATTAGGTTGGGGTTTTTTGTATTTGCATCATAGAATCATTAAGGTTGGAAAATACCTCTAAAATCCTTAAGTCCAACCATTTACCTAACAGTGCCACGTCCACTACTAAACCATGACTCTAAGCACCACATCTATGCATGTTTTGAACACTTCAGGAATTCCACCATTTCCCTGGGCAGCCTGTTCCAATGCTTGAACACTCTTTCACTGAAGAAATTTTTTCTAATATCCAATCTAAGCCTCCCCCGGTGCAACCATTTCCTCTAGTCCTGCCTCTTGTTACCAGGTAGAACAGGCTGACCCTCACCTTGCTACAGACTTCTTTCAGGTAGTTGTAGAGAGCAGTAAGACCTCCCTTAAGCCTTCTTTTCCCCAGGCTAAACACCCCCAGCTCTCTCAGCAGCTGCTCACAGGACTTGTGCTCCAAACCCTTCACCAGCTTCATTGTCCTTCTTTGGACAAGCTCCAGCAGTGTATGTGAAGTTAAATTTGTTTTCATATATGCACAGACAAGTTAGATGCATCTGTTCAAGTTTAAATTGGTGGCAGTTTGGCAACTAACTTAATAAGGTACTTGTTAAGTGAAACTTTGAGAAGGCCTGGTCTGTTCTTGGGCATATGCTTTGATTGAAAACTTCGTCAGTTGTTATTATGGTTCAGATGCATATTTATATTGTGAGCTAGTTCTTTCTGCTACAGAACTGAGACACATAACTTGCTTTGCATAACAGGACACTGTGAGGTCTGGAAATAATAGGGTCTGGAAAGAATTGCCCAACAAGAAATTCCTTGCTGCAGTGTCTAGGGAAGACTGTCTTGCTGTTCTTTGGGCTGAGCATGGAAAAACCTGGGAAATGCAGCCAGCTGATGAGTACTGGAGCCAGTCGGTACTGATTGGTTTGGCATTTGGAAAACTGTCAGCTTTTGAGTTCAACCCTACTCTTCCATCTGTTCAACAGCTTGGATGACTGAAAACAATTTGTGGAAACAGATCTTTAAGGAGTCAATATGAAAGAGGGTGGTCTTGAGAGGAAGGAAGCAAGTACTTTTGGGGGCTTAGGGCTTACAAATGGTGTTTGAGAAGGCTGTGGAATATGGAGGAAGGCACTGTGGAGACACATTAGTTAGTTGAGAGATAGAGGTATTTGTGTGGGCTGGAAGAACAGCGATGGTGGGAATACTGGAAACAGAGCATTAGAGCGATGGAAGAAGGATTATAGGGAGAAGCAGGGAGATGATGACGTTGGGAAAGTACAAAAAGATGCGTAAACAATGAGATTTTTGTCAGAACTAACAGCAGAGATGATGTAATGATTGGGTCTGCCTCACCTCATAACATCGAAATTCAGTTTCCCTGAAAGCATTTACAGGGGTTTGGTAGCATTTACAGGGGTTTGGTAGCATTTATTCCTTTTAGAAAATCATTGTTTGAAAGTACTGGATAAATAGTTGTAGCAGTAGTCCATCAACTGCTGCATGGTACCAAGTGCTGACAGCACCCAGTCCATAACTGCTTGCTCTAATGTAGCTGGTACTGGGTGCTGTGTAATCAAGTGTTAGTGACTGACCCAGTCATGTGCACTGTGCACCCGGGCTTATGTTCTAGCTAAATAATTCTGCTGTAGCTCTGTGTTAACCACCATGTGCAGAGCATGCTCACCAAGGGTTAAGCCCAGCAAACTGGGGTTTGATCAGGCTGCGTGTATCATACCCCTAACAGGTTGCAGGTTAAGAGGGAGGGCAGTGATCGCTGATGACAACTCTGTAGTCCAAATGTGTGTACCTAGCCTAGCAAAAAGTTAGCACCTGCATCTCTTTTTCCTTGGTTCACAGTAGTGTGGGAGCAGATATGCGAACGCAAACGTGAATGTTCATTTCTATCCACAAACTGCCTTTCTCTCTCGTGACATAACCCAGTTTGTTCTTATGCACTGTGGTATCTTTTCATGTCCTCTTCCGTGTTGATTCATGTCCTATTATTAACAGATGTGCAATTTTTTTTCTTCTTCCTTAGAGATGGAGACAAATTTAATTTTATCCTTTCTGCACTTCTGATTGTTTGCATTTGCTTTTCAGAAAGGCTTAATAGGCATGGATAGTGTTGTTCAAAAAGAAAATATTTATTGGAAAATTCAAATGCTAGCAAATCTTCATTTTGTTTCAATGTTCCATAGCATTAACAAAGGGATGACAAATAGTTATTTTAAAAATATTTCTTCTAACTTGTGTTTTATTTTAAATAAAATACATATTTTTATTTCTATTCTTTTAAGACTTTACAAAGAAAGATTAAGCCAAGTGGATGCAAAGCTACAAGAGGTCATAGCTGGAAAAGCACCTGAATATTTAGAACCATTGGCAGCTTTACAAGAAAATATGCAAATCCGAACCAAGGTGGCAGGTAGGCATGTAAAATGAGTATTGCTGTTTCAAAGTATAAACTTCCTATGCATTTTAAGATCAATCTTCTCTTTTCTTTAGAATTGTTGAAGGAGTGTGTTTTAAAGTTAGAAATACTGTAGCATAATTTTAAATATGAAGTAGTTTTTAAGTCATAATTAGTATGTTACTTACCTCCTTGCATAAGTTGCCTGATAACATCACACTAAAAATATAGCTTTTTTTTGTGTTTCACGTAATAGCTGCCTGTCTTTGTGTAGTATGCACAAAATTACTGAGTAAAAGCTAATAATTTTTTAGTCAGAAGGTTTGGGATCAAGTGTACACAATGGTTGCTGTTGAAGAGATATGTAGGTGCTATCTCATGAAATGCTTGCTAGCTAATATCATCACATTTTTTCCTGCTCCTCTAGTCTGTGTCTCTTCTACTCCTCTGCTCCTATCCTTCTGTTCTGTCTAGGGAAAGAGAAGAAAACCTCTTGTCCTTGCTGCTTTTCTCTAAGCTGAATTTTAATTATTAAAACTAATGTTTAGACAGGCTTTTGTGCTCATAGAAGAAGGCAAGAATGTTTATCTTCTTCTCGTATGCAACCATATAATCCAATGAAATGGTAATATTTTAGGAAGACGGTACTTCCCTATTGTAAATTTGCTTCATGTTACAGATTGACTCCTTTAGGAGGATTCAGCTGTCTAAGGGTTACCTAACATAGGCTGTGAGAGAGCCAAAAGACAGACACCTGTGATCTCTGTAGCCGGAGAAGCTATACCAGTGTCTTTCCTAAGAAAGTTAGCAGAAACATGGTGCAGGCTAACTGAAAAATGGCAGGCCACCTTATACTTTTCATAATACTAATGCTGTTTCACTACTACCCAGTATGTCTTCATTGGTACTTCTTACTTTGAGAATTTGAATCTTTTGATCTATTGCATTTCTGTCCCTCGAAGTTGTCTCTGTAATGCTTTTTCTTAGCTGCTGACCCAGCATTTCTGGATTTTAAGTTCTTAGCCCAAATTTACATGACTAGTCCTAAGAGGCCCAGTTGGGCTTTGCAGGAGGATCTCAGCTGAACTTGCAAAAGGTTTGATATAAAAGCAGCCTTAATCCAGGCTTTTCATTTTCAGTTTTAAATATGGCTGTCCGTCAGTGCTTTCATGTAGGTGGGTATGGGATATGCAACATTTTATACATTCTCCTGGTTGGTCTTCAGCACCATTGAAGAGCCTTGTTTCAATGTAAAAAAAGCCCAGCTTAAAAACAACAGTTTCCTTGAAGCTGAGAATAGAAAACAGGAGTTTTTTTCCAATTTGTCCCCAGCTGAATGAACTTGATAAAATTGTTCCAGAGAAAGCAAGAGACTGCAGAACTGACTTAGTTGCTCTTACTGTTTGAGACCCTTGACAGAAGTAGGTAATAGCAGGACTTGAGTTCCAACAGGTAACCCATAAGAACCTACTGTCCTTATGACAGAGAGGGGAGGAAGTGGTGAAAAAAACCCCAAACTAAACTATATTTAGCTAAACTTTGGATATAATTGCATCTGTGGTAGAAAAGAAACTTGTATTCCTCAGCTCTCTAAGGCACTATTCACACAAAATGTGGATGTTGACTTACAGCAAATCAGAAAAACAACTGTTTCTTCTAAAACTGTTCATACCTATATTTTTCAATTTCAGGCCAACAAACAGCGACCTAAATATGCCAGTCAGCCATAAATATTAAGAAAATAAAAGCCAACATAACATAGCAATGTAAGAAAAGAACATTTTTGAATTCTAGAACAGCTTCACTGTGGAAAGATGATTGATGCAATACTGTGTGGTTTGTTTTTCAGAGGAATTACTGCTAGTAGTATTGTTCCTCTAGTACTGTTTTCATTTATAATAAGTTGAATTATAAGAGAAGTTGGTTTTGAAAGTTCTCCAGTTGCAAGACACCACCACTGTGTGTGCAGACTTAACTCCTCAAGTTTCTAATCTGAAGCAATTTAAGTGTTTTCCATTGAATGCATTGAATATATTAAATCAAGTTCTATCCATGCTTGCCAGATATTACATTTCAGGTACCTTTCACGGTTTTTTTCAGCTGTTTAGTGGACACATTTTCAGAAATGTCTAAAAATGCTCCTAATACTTAGAAGTGGTACCCTTTATCACAAGGTGACTGTTTTTAACAATGAAACAGTCTTGTTAATTAATTTAATTTATTAAGGTCACGCATTATAAAGTAAGTCTTATTCCAAATATTAATTTGTAAAAGCTTTTTCTTTCAATCATTTTTCTAGCTGTTTTAAAACCCCAAAACCTTATTTTAAACTCTAATTAGAAAATAGAAGCGGCCATTGAGTACTAAAGTTTGAAAACAGATAATATTCAGGATAGTTTGATCAGAAATATGAAATTTTCTGAAGTTAGTGTGACCAGTGGTGTAATTTATTGACAGGAGGAGTTAAAATAACATTTCATTTTTCTCAGATCTTTAGAATTAAGGATTTGCTTGTTCTTATTTTTATTCTTTTTCTTTAAAGCAGCCAGCCACTCTAAGTGCCTAATGTAATATATCTGTATTTTCCACTGTATGTATGTGTTGGGACTTGCAGGCAGTCTTAAAATAGAATTCTGAAGTCAGATATTTGCTAAAGAAAGTAATGTTGCTGTAATTTGTCTGATTACAGGTATCTATAGAGAGCTTTGCCTGGAATCTGTGAAGAACAAATATGAATGTGAAATTCAAGCTTCTCGACAGCACTGTGAGGTTGTGCCAGCTGTTTCACATTGATAGCTAATCTCATCTAACTTTAATGTCTGTCATGCTTTTCAGGTTCAGTGCATGTTTTTATTATTGCAAGTTATTTGCTATTTGAATGCAATTGCTGTGTAATATTTAAGCCCATGCAAGAGGTTATTCAAAGCATCGAAAAATTAGAATCGTAGAAAATGCTGAGTTAGAAGGGACCTATCAAGATCATCTAGGCCATATCCTGGCCCTGTGCAGGACACTCAAGAATCAAACCATGTGCCTAAGAGGTGCTGTCCAAACACTTGAACTCGGACAAGCTGGGACCACTTTTCTGGGGAGCCTCTTCTAGTGCTCAACCACCCTCTGGGTGAAGAACCTTTTCCTGATACTCAACCTAAACCTCCCGTGAGTCAGCTTCATACCTTTTCCTCAAATCTTGTCCCTGGTCACGAGAGTAAAGAAATGGGTACCTGCCCTTCTGCTTCCCCTCGTGAGGATATGAAAGACCAAGATGAAGTCTCCCTTCAGTCTCCTCTTCTCCAGGCTGAACAGACCAAGTGACCTCAGCTGCTCCTTGTATAGCTTCCCGTCCAGAGCCTTCACCCTCCTCAGGACACTCTCTAGTAGCTTGATATCTTTCCTATATTGTTGCACCCAGAACTGCCCCCAGCACTCGAGGTGAGGCTGCCCCAGTGCAGAGCAGAGCGGGACAATCCCCTCCATTGCCTGGCTGGTGATGCTGTGTCTGATGCACCCCAGGCCAAGGCTGGCCCTCCTGGCTGCCAGGGCACTGCTGACTCAGATTCAACTTTCTGTCAACCAGGACCCCCGGGGTTCCTTTCCGTGGCACTGCTCTCCAGCCTCTCATTCCCCAGCCTGTCTGTACACCTGGGATTACCCTGTCCCAGATGCAGAATCCAGCACTTGCCCTTTTTTGACTTCATTTGGTTGGCAGTTGCTCAGCCTTCTGACTTGTCAAAGTCTTTCTGCAGGGCCTCCCTGCCCTTGAGGGAGTTGACAGCTCCTCCCAATTTAGTGTTGTTGGCAAACTTACGTAGTATTCCTTTGGGTCCTGTGTCTGAGTTGTTAATGAAGATGTTGAAGAGCTTTTTGTTAGTTTGGCTTTGCATATATATATAACTAAGGCTTCTTATTTTTCATTATCGAGTTCTTACTAATAGATTCCCACATGATTTTTTTACCTTTGTTATAAAAAGATTACCAAGAAAGTAACTAAAATATCTGACATAATTTTAGCAAAAAACACCTTACATTTTAATAACAAAACCAAAGAAATCTTTTTGAGATGCATTAGACAACTACTGATAGAGTTATCATTTCAAAAGCAGTTACAAGAAAAATGCATTTCTCTCCTTGAACATAAACATTCCTGTTCATGTATCTAAATACTGGATACTATAGTACAAACACTCAAGTACATATATGTCCAATGCTGTATGTAGCTGCTCAGATCCTGAGATTTCATCATAGTACACCTTAGAAAGAAAGGTGTTTTCTTTCTAAGTGGTTCATCATATTCCTGAATTCCTGATTCCTCTCATACCAGTAAAGCCAGAACGTGCATGTGTACTTTCGAAAAGTTTTCCATTTCCTTGACGTCTTGGGAAATAATTAGCTATTTTGGTGTTGGCTGTACTTTACTCCCGTGAATACTCTTGAGGCTGGACACAATCCTGTTAGACATGCAGGGTCTCTTATCCATGATTGAGTGATTTGCTTTGGCTGTGTATTATTCCTCTTTAAGGTGGTCTTTGTCCCTTGTATTGCTGTTAAGTGAAACATAGAGAATTCAGATATTCAAGATCCAATAAAAGTCTCTTGGGGGGAAAAACTCTGTTAAGTCAGAAATGCTGCTTGTCGTATCACTGTTGCACTGGAGTGTAACCATTCAGCAAGAATGCCTCTGATGCCTGTAATAGCTTTTCACACCTTATTTGTTACCAGGTATCGGAAGCAAAACACGTGTCTAAACACAAACACAATTTAATTTTAAAATGGTCTCAGAACAGATAACACTCATTTGTCACTTCAGATATATGTAAAGAGGCTTCTGCCTTTTAAATTCACCTGGGAAATGTGTTTTTATAATGAGGGGTTGAAAAGTATGTGAAAGGAGGTCTTTAGAATTTAAATACTTTGTAACTTGAGGGGTTGGTAAGCGTGACAGTCATTTAGTGGAATAGGGTTCTTTGTCCATTCCTCAACTGATTTGCTTCACTCCAGCAAACTAGTTTGAACACTGGTAAAGGTAAGTTTCTGTTACTGTGCTGTGGGCAAGAGCAGTTGAGGTGCAGGCATCTGCTCATTTGACTGTAGGGAGCTGCAGCTTCTGACAGAGACATGGTAGCAGATAGCTGGATGCATTGACTTGAGCTGCTTATGCTGTTTTTTCAGTAAGTCCAAGCTCTCTGTTTTCCAGAGTTGTTGAAGACATTGCTCACTGAAAATGAATGTTAAAATCTAACAATTGGCTGTATTTTCTACTCACGTTTTTGGAAATGTGCAAGCTTGTGAAAGAGCAGTAAAGTTATTTCCATGAGACTTGGAACTCAACTTAATTCCTAGTTACTCTTTTAGAAAATTTAGTGGGTTTTGATGCTGCCTTTAAAAGAGTAACTGATCTGTATAGATACTGTGTAATTTAGTATAGGAGGTAGCTTTATAAAAAGCTTTCAATGAAAACACTAGCATTTGTGATGAAAGGTGGCATAGAGGTCACTACTTTACAGTTACCCATTGTGAATAAATCTTTTCTATCCAGAAGAAAAATACTGTGTTTGTGTCAAAATACAAAGAGTTATTCTGGAGAGCTAGCTGCATGCTTTTAATTACTCTTGGTACCAATAGTTGATAAATATGTAATTATATTTTCACTTGTGCTAAGCAAGTGTGCTGTCTTTAAGGAGCTAGGATCTCATGCTAAGAAAGTGGGTGGAGGGAGATGTCATATGCTTTGTGGCTTCTGAAAAAGCTATTCTTATGTTCCTTCCACTGATGCCTTAAATTGTCAATATTTAGATTGTTGAACTCAGTAATGTAAAAATCTGTAACCTTGCTTTTGTAGAGTGAGAAGCTTCTCTTGTATGATACTGTACAAAGTGAACTAGAAGAGAAGATTAGAAGACTCGAAGAAGACAGACATAGCATTGACATCACCTCAGGTAGATGGAAATTCGGTTTGGTTTTTTTAAATTTGTTTTTAGTCTGCTGGCTACTGATTAGGTGACTGTACACATAGTATGTCTGGTGAGTTTTAGGTTATCTGTTAGAAGCTATTCAGCTGTAGACTTTGGGCAGGGGGTTGAATTTAAACTTCAACTTTGGTTTAATTGTGGTCAGCATTCCTTGTGTGTTTTGAGAGTATTAATCTATGCCTACATAATCTTGTAACACCTTTATTCTGTTTTTTAACAGCGTCTCACCAGAAAATGTTATTTTTCATTTTTGGACAATGTTTTCTGCTATAAAAAGAGCTAAACGTGTAAATGTTTCTGATTCATAGCATGTTCTTATTATATGTTTTCAGAATTATGGAATGATGAGCTCCAGTCCAGGAAGAAAAGGAAGGATCCGTTCAGCCCAGATAAGAAGAAACCTGTTGTTGTATCAGATATCCTTTTACTGAAATCATTGTTTTTTCTAGTAGTGTTTGCAGTTTTATAGCTAATTTTATTGCATGTCATTAATATCAAGTTGAAGTGATAATGCATTATCAAAACTGATTTTTGCATGGCAGACATTATTCTAATTCAGATTAGAGAAACCATGTTGACACATACATCTCATCATGAAAATTGAAATTAAGGTTCTCTTACTTAGCTACTAGTTTTATGTAGGAAATGTTTCTAAAAGTTGATTTTTCTAACTCTTAAAGAAAAATAGACTTACAAGACAAAAGCAGAATCAAGTTAGACCGCTTGAACTTCACCAACTGACCATATAAATAGCATTGGATTCTGTGAATTATGAGCTACCTTGTCATTTTAGAGTATATTCCAAATCAAAAATAGTAATACAGTATTAGGTGTAAAATCCCAGCAATTTCAGGTAGTTTGTAAAGCTAAAAATCCTTTCAGTTGTGAAGTAAATGAATTTGTTCTTTTTGATAGTAGTTTAGAAATAGTTGTGAACTTATCAGATCTGTATAAAGCAAATATCTAGAAGTTTTACACGGCTTTTGATTTGTAATTTTTTGCTATTTAGAGAAAAACAAATTTGAAAGTGGTTTAAGATTTTGAAAATTTCAAATGGAATTTTAAGTTTAAGGTTGGTCTCCATTTTAGGAGATTTTTTTTTTTTAAAACATCCATAGCACCTTTTTCCAAACTTGTTTTTCAGAGATGAAATGTGGAGAAACAAAGTAAAAAGTGAAGACTATTGTAATGGAATAGCTGTACTACCTGGAATTTTGTTTTGAAGTTCATGCATTGTTCTAATACACGTTTTTTACTTTACAGTTGATAGTTTAAGGAAGGGGGCTTTGCCTTTCTGCCTCCTGGTTTTTTGGATATTTGATATTCAAATATGTGGTGCTGACCATACTTTTCTCTCCAAGATATATGATATGGAGTACTGTAAAAATAATTATTTTATTTAAGCTGATACTAGTGTAGGTGCTGTTTTGCTGTGGTACATTGAAATTGCAATGAATTTTAATTGCCATTTGAATTATTGCACAAAGAATAACTTTTGAACTGTTAGGAATGGAATGGTTGTATCTCAGCTGTTTATCTTATCCTTATGATGAACTCCAGTAGTCTGAATATCTATATACTATTATTACCTCTTTTAATAATTCTCAAAGTGTACTTCTAGGTTGCATAATTCAAAGATGCATGTGTTTGCACTGAGCTTTTACTTCATGTTGGTACGCTTTATGTGAAAAATTGGCAGAACAGAGCTCTTTGTATCTTTCTACAAACATTAGAGTATTTTTATTATTTCTGTTTAAAAGAGTTTTCCCTAACATTTCCACGCCCTTATATAGTTTATATGTTACAAGACCTTGATATACTTGAAGACTGGACAACAATAAGGAAGGTAACATGAAAGGATGAATGCCAATGACTGTGGATTTAGTTGGGCTCATGTCTAGTCCTTTTGCTACTTAAAAATATGTAACTGGATTTCTTACATGATCGAAACACTAAACAGATTTTTATTTCTTCATTAGTCAGTTAATCCTTTCAGTTTAAGCTGTTTTATTGCTACTTCTTCTGATTCTACCCAAATCATACAGAGGAATCCATTAAAGGGCTGCAAGAGGACATCTCTAAAGTGGAGAGTCAATAATTTTCCATTAAAAAGTAGCCTAAAGCTTGTGTTAAGTGGATCTGCTTTCTCATAGTCTAGCCTAATTGGATAGAAACTATGATAGGATAGTCTGATAGGATTTTCTTTATATGAAGATTTTTAAAAATATGTGGCATGTTTTCGTATGGTAAGTTTTTTATTTTAAGAAGATTTCTGTGCTTTGACCTCTCCTTATACATTTTTTACATAAAAATGAGAAGCTGTGCTTTTCTGAGATTACAAGAGAATCATGGTTTCTAGGAGGAGAAATTTGTTTGGTTGTTTTTGAAACAGTAAATTTGAAACAACAAAAATACAAATTGATGTATTTGAAAAAACAAATTCAGCTTTTAATTGCATAATGCCTTTTTTATATCTTTGTAAGAGTCTTGAAGGATCTTGCGGTAATGAAATGCTATCCTTGCCTTGCCCCTGCAGTCAGAAACTTCCCCTAGTATCCTAGTGCATCCCAGCTTACGGAATAGCAAACTACTTAGGTGAATTCAAAAACTTGGTGGGGAATTGGCTCTGAGTCAGTTTCTATCCTGTTTTTTTCCCTGTACCTATTTCCTAAAAAAGAAGTAAAATGTGATCTTTATGTGAGAACTTACCTGACTTTTCTATTTCTATCACATCAGAGGAACAGACACAGAATATCTTTTCTTCAAATTCTTTTCTGTAGTTTTACATAATTTTAAACATTAGCAACAAACCCAGAATCCACCAGGATTTTTACCTTTTCTGGAAATAATTTACCTCCCCCTCCCAAAAAAAAAGCAAACAAACAAATGAACCCCGAAAAACTCTTGAGTGCTTTTTTTTTCCCGAGTCTGTGTGTGGTCTGGAGTTTGCATGAAGTAACATTTGTGAGCTCATAACATATAAATTAAGAAACTAGATTGTTCATATAGCATTTTATTTTTCAGAGTGAGTTAATGTAATTTTGTGTTTTCTTGACAGAATTACATAAAAGTAATTTTGAGGATTTAATTTAGAAAAGCTTCAGAGTTACTTGAAATCGAAACTCAGTAAAGAAGGTGATTTTTTTCACCCTCGAAATGCTTTTTTATTTAGCTACCAAGTCACCATTGAACACATTCTTATTTTGGAATTCTCACTGTGTTTTTTTGCGTGTAAGTGCGAGTATATACTTGCATATAAAAGCAAATACCACTGCATGTTCCTTCACAACTAAAGCTGGCAGTCAAGAAGAAAATGACTACGCCTGCTGACTAACTTTCATTTTCTTTTGTGCTTCCAGGCGATGGCTACGCTGGGGCCACACAGGGTAAAGCCAGAACGTGAGTAAACATGGTGTATTTCACAAGACAGAACTTGCTGTGTGGAATGATGCAAACTGCATCCAGGCAGATTGCATTTATTATAGTACTGGTATAGTGATGGAGGATGGGCTGAAGTAGCTGGAAGATGTGGCTTTTGTCTTTCCCCTCTCTCAGGTGCTGTTGCCTGTAGCTTGATTGCTGTTGTGTCTGTTGACACAAATTCTACAAAATTATCAACAAAAATTCAGGCTTCTAACAGTGGTTTACAGCAATTCATATTAGCAAGGTATGCCAGTGTTTGTACAAGACTAAGCAGAAAACTCAGAGCATCTGGACCTTACAGGTGCATTTCAAAGGATGTTCACATTGACTGCAAGCTACAGCCCTGAAAAAGCAGAGCTATGGGAAAGGAGTGGTATTCATATTTGGCACTGAAGTGAGAAGCATGTTCATGCTAAGTAAAATCACATATTTGGAGGTGAGGAGGAAAAGGGACAGTAGGCATGTAGGTGATACCTTCTATTTGAAAATGAAAATACAACTTTTAATTATCTGACTGGAAATAAAAAGGTATATTGCTTCCTATTTTCATGCAATTAGTAAGAGACAGACTACTGTTGGAAAAAGTGTGTATTCTGTGTAAAAAACTTGATGAAAGTGTATTTAACCTCTTAACTGATTTCTGTGAAGTCAATACTAAATAATTTTTATTACTTAATTTAGCACCTGTCAAATTAGAAAAGCATCTACATAGTGCTAGATCTGAAGAAGGAAGACTCTATTATGATGGCGAGTGGTATGGACGAGGGCAGACGATATGCATTGATAAGAAAGATGAATGTCCTACAAGGTAAAGATTATTTCGTTTATGCAGCTCTGTACATTCATGTTAAGCAATAACTTGGATGATGGCACTGAAGAGTAAGGCCTATGTGGAAATACTGCCACCTCAGTTACATTTACTAGTTCACCTTGGAAGACAGGCATTACCAAAGACGGATGAGTGCTGACTTGGGAAAGAGGCTAGTAAAGATTGGAATTCGCTGAAGGTTTGTCAGGTTAGGCTCTCACTAACAATTTAAGCTGTTACTAGTTTCTGATAGCCTTTGAGTGATTTTTTTTCTAATATCTTGGGAGTTTGTTACTTTGAGAATTTGATCTGTTGGCCCACTCAAAAATTACTTAATTATGGAAAACCACTTCATACTGTTGAAGATCAGCTTTGTTTTCCATTGATTAGTGCTCTGAAAGAAAAGAGTTGGAACTTTTTTATGGTATTTCCGTCTCTTAAGAAAGGTTTTCCCTGGGAACAGTCTAAATATTAGAGTGCGAGTTTGGTTGAATGTTTAGTTATATATAAATGTACTTTCTCTATATGGATAATATTTGTAAATTCTAGAAGTCTGAGTGTATTTAAAATTAAATATATATCTTACCTTTTACTGAATGGGGCAAATAAGTCTAAGTCCAGTGTTGATTAAATATGCACATTTACTCAGGAAAATTGACTTAATTTCGTATATCAGTAGTTTATTGTAGAACTGGCTGTTTCTCTTCTTCCTTGTGTATGGTGAAGAGGAACAAATTTTAGTGATTTTTGTGTTCGTTCAAGGCTGAAACAGGAAGGTATTTTAGTAAACTACAGATTGTGTCTGGAATTTAAAGAATTCTGAATTAATTTAGCAGAACACAGCAGTTGTACTGGGCCAAGTAAAGATCTTAGTATCTGGTGTCTGACAAAAGCCAAAAGCTGATGCTTAACAGGGCAAGCATGCAGTGGAGCTTTCCTGGGCTTTCAAGACCCCAGCAATTTCTTAAGGCTAGAGGAAGCTGTCACACTCAGTATGCAGTAGATCCTTATTATATTAACTGTTTTAATCTTTGATTTTGTGCTTTTTGTTTTCCCCATCAATCTACTTGAAATGATATTTTTTCTGTGGTTATGGGAAGGAGTTTTGGTCACTATTTGTGTTAAAGGTTACCACAAGGAGCATAAAAGCGGGGCTCATTTAACAGTGAATCAGTAAATCAGTTTTCAATTTATTTCTTATAGTCTTGGTATAATGAGTAAGAGTTGAGTACATTTTGTGCTTTAAATCGTGGCTTCAGGTTGTTCAACTTTTTTCAAGTACTTCATATTCAGTGTAATTTCAAGGCTTTTCTTGTTTTTTTACTATAGGTAGTTTATTGTTGTGTTTTCTGTGTGACTGTTGTTCTTCTAAACAGTTAAAGTATTTGTACCTGTTAGGGTTTTCTTGTGAGAGAATAAAATAGATGGCTGAAACATTAGCTACCTTCACTAAAGACACGTGCAGTTGCCAACAAATTCTGCTAGAACTATCCTTAGAGTGGACCCAGTATCTTTTGGGCCTAGCATTTACAACTAATGCATATTTTTATTTACTGTGTGGAAATACAGCTGCAGTTTTGAGGTTATTTTTAGCTTAAAAGCGTTCTAAATTCTTCTTGTTTTTCTTCCTCTGACCCTTATTCCCTCATTTTCTGTAGTGCCATAATTACAACAATTAACCATGATGAAGTTTGGTTTAAAAGACCGGATGGAAGCAAGTCTAAGCTGTATATTTCCCAGCTACAGAAAGGAAAATATTCAATAAAGCATAACCACAACTGACCATTGCTCACCGGATATGAAACAAGTGATTGCCATGCGTGATGTGCCATGGGGTGAAAATTGTATTTAATAGTGTTTTGTATTCCTTATATATTTACAGCAGTATCTAATGTGTATTGGTCGTGCTGTATGTAAGCTTCATATGGACGGCCTTCAGAAACCTGAGGAGGGTAAATCCTGTTAACAGACATTTTGCCTCTAAATTGGGTCCAGTGCCTAAGATATGAAGTATGCTCTTCAAGTATAACGTTTCAAAACTTATCATATTTGTAAAATGAAAGAAAAAAATCATTTTGCATTGGTGACCAGTTGGTGCGAAAAAACCCGATAACCATAATTACCAGCAACTCACATCATTTTCAGTGACTGTGTCATGCTTCTCTTGTGGATGTAAATTTAGCCTGCTCAGCTGTTGCTTTTGAATAGATTGTAACATGCATAAGCATTCTTTTATCCACAGTGTACTGATTTATTAAAATTATTGTCCTCAACAGCTCTGCTAGTACTGACTGTGTTATATTTTGTAAGGTTTACTCTATTGCTTGTAATGAGACAAAGCCAATATTTTGAACTATGTTTTTGAAGAGCACTTTTCTAGTGTAGGACCCTCTTCTATAGCAGACAAATCATTGGTGATGTTTTTTCTTGATTGCCAGCAAAATTTATGCATAAGGTAGACAGTGTTGCTCCAAGCTGTGTTATTTGTAGCCCACAAAGAACGACTGCGGGGATGGTTACATAAATGCTGTTGCATGGCCTGCATGTTTGGTCCACAGTTGTATGAAATACGATGAACTTTTGTTAGAAAAGGACAGTATTTCCCCAGAAGTCATATATCTGGGAGAATTTACACGGAGTTTTTCACCAAACACTATTTTCAAAATTTCTGTACCCCATTTCATCTTACTGTACACCAGAAGTATTTCATGCAGCTTAGGAAGCTGAATGTCTTTTAAAGTCTTGCTCTTTTAGCCACAGAGAAAAGTCCTAAATCCTTGATGTTACTGTGATGTGCTTCGAGCATCTAGAATGATAGACGGGATTGTTGAAGAATTGTTAACGCGTTGGTTATGTGCACTTTAATCTCCACTTATGATGAATCTTCTTGGAGAAAAAAAGCATCCATTTGCTTTAAATGATCACAGCAAATAAATATTTTTATTGTAACATATAAATTAATCGTTTCTTCTATTGCAGGGTGGTAAGTACTTTCCAAATGCCAAATCAGTTTCTGCTGAGTGATGCTTTTCTACAATTGTATGACGTTATAAATCAAATGTACAGAAAGTATCAATCGACATGTTGGCTTTTAACAATATGAACTGTATGTATACAGTTGTTTGATAAACTTTTTGTAATTAAATACTTGCATTTTTTAACTTAGTATATAAATAAATGATCTGTGGTAGTGTACATCTTTTATGTTGTTTTGCTCTTTGATTTTCTAGTCTTGTTGGACTTGCTAATATACCAAATGGCAAAGGGAAATATTTTTAAATAATCAGAAGGCTGAAAGCTTTTTAAAAACTTTTGACTTGCACTTTTTTCTTTTGATTTTTTGAGAGTTTGTATGTATAGATTTTGTTAGTTTTTACAATTTTTTACAAAATATTTTATGGAAGCTTTTTTCTGTGCCATTTATAAATCAAACATAAGCACTGTTAAGAATCTCATGGCTGTTGCCATGCTTGAAATAATTTGTATTTAGGCCATGCTGGGCACTCTAAACTATGTTTGTGATTCACCCCTTTCCTCTTTCCTCTGCCATATTTTGCATCTCTCTAGCTGCAGTTGATTATTCCTACAGCTTTTTCTGATCTGATCTTGTACAAAGCAGAACTTTGCTTTGTACAGTCCTGCACTTTGGACTGACACTTAGTGAGTGTGATTTCTTAATTCAGAATAAACATAATTCCTATCAACATGAGAGGCAATCATAGCAGTATGGATTAGTGATCAGACAGCTGGGACGTACCTGTTCCGTTATTAGAAGTACAGGAAACTGAGCTGTGGCTTTCCTTTTTGACAGGTAACCATTTCTGCGTATGTGATGGGAAAGCTGTAAGGTTGATCTTTGTTTCTGACTGGTGAATTGTTCCATGCTTAGGTGAATCATATTTAGTACATGCTTTGTATCTTTTTAATATTTGAACAGTTAATGTTTTGCTTGATCCAACATAAAATGTGAGAGGGGTCTTCCACAGATTTTAGTCCTTTGAAGGAGACGTTGTTAGCCTCTTGTCCATCTCTTTTATCTTTTACACCACTACATTAAAACTTTTCAAGCCTTGGTAGCACTGCTTTAACCTACCAATACGATTTAGATCTGTAAAGTGCTGAAAGGAATTCTGTGATATATAATGCGTGAAAAGGGAAGTAAGCGATGAACAAGAGGCACTGAGTGACAAAAATAACTTTCTATACATGTGTAGAAAAGGCTTCTCTATCAATAGTTATGGTTCAGAGGAGATGCAGTTTGATTTTTGCCGAACGCTCAGAGCAAACTGATCTGCTCATCTGTCCCACAGTGAAGTATCTGGTATATTTAGCTGGAATGCAGTTGATTTAACCTGACAATACTTACTGTGTAAGTATCGTGGAATTTACTGCAGGTATTTCGTAATAAGCAGGTCTTAAACTTTCCAAATGCATTTGAATTTTGGCACTTTGTCATAGTGTGTTTGTTTTTAAACTATAAAAATGGACTATTTATAGTCCATGAACATCTTGCTCTGTGTTTGTAAGCCAAGGCCTGTGTAAGTAGCTCACCACCCCCATCAAGTGGTAAGAGATGATTAAGTACTGAAATTTTCAGTCATTTTGAAAACCTATGCTGTCTTCCAGCAATAGGTTCAATTTGTTCTGTGTGAGGTTTTGTTTGTTTTATGTGATTTTTTTTTTTCTCTTAAGTGGAAAGAAAAAAAAATAGGCTTAGACTTTTATTGAAAGAGAGACGTGCTAATACAGTTTTCCATCTCCTGGAGAAATTCTTCAATTTTTAGTGTAGGAAAGAAGAACCTTTTTTTTCCCCCCTTTTTTTAGAGGACAAGTGAGAGAGGTAAGGAGAAAGAAACCATGTGTTCAATAGACTTTGAATTTAAATAGCTAAAATCTTCAGTGCTTTAATCCATATGAGGCTTTGAGCAACCTGGTCTAGTGAAAGGTGTCCCTGCCCATATGGGGCAGAGGGGATGGAACTTGGATGATCTTTAAGGTCCCTTTCAACCCAAACATTTCTATCAATCTGTGATAACAGACTGACAGATGACAGTCTGTTATCACATGACAAAGTAAGCTGTATTCTGAGGGCATGTGATCATTCCTAAGAAAGTGTTTGACTGTGGTGTTCCCAGGCAGTGTCAGGATTCCTGCCGGAAATAAGACCAGGTAGCCAGTATATTACCTCCGAAATGGAATTTGCAGTCTATAATTGAAGCTAAAGCACAGCATGTATGTAGTAAACCTGACATTTCCTGGAAATGCCAGCATTATGTATGCTTTTGTTTCTCTGCATGGAAAATGGTCTTGATGGATCAGATGTGAGTTCCACCATTTAAGACTCACTACTGTTTTTTTTCTGGAACTACCAGCCTGGAAAGCTGAAAATTGATGTTTCAAGCTGACTCCTGTTTCAGTGTGCTGAAACACTTTCAGTCCTGCAGACCTCACTTCTAGAAATTTAACTTTCCCAGATGTTGCATGAGGGGTTTGAAGGCTGAAAATAATCTGACATTCACTAGCAGGCAGAGGACCTGAAGTTAGGTGTGGTGCTGAATGCAATGTTGAAAGGAAGAAATTCCTACTTTAAAGATTGGATGAGTAAATGGAATAAATGAAGGGATGAAGTGTGTTAAGCACTAGCATTTAAAAAAAATTGGTAAGATGAGTAATTTAGCCCTAGTTATTCCAGGCACTGACTGAGACAACATCAGTTTCTCATAGGAGAAAATACTTTATGACTTTGTAAGTTAGGATTGTTTCAGATGGTTACGGGTTCAAAAAAAGGCCTTGTAGGTAAATTTTACATTTGATATTTGTAAGCTTTACAAGTGTCAATGTTGCTCTTTCAGTTTGGTTTCTATATGAAAGAGTATAAATGTGTAGAACTTAGGTCATTTAGTAAGGCAGTAATCTCCAAATTTTCCTAGAACAGGTATTTTAACCACAGACATGATATTTTTTGTAAGATTTGACTGGCTGGATTTTTAAAAAAAATCTGGCTTAAATTTTAGAACATAGTAATTTCTTTGAAAAATAGGAGAATACAGAAAGCAGACTGTTCAAGAGGTGGTTAGCAGCGGTAGAACTTGTGTCCTTTATTACGGTGTCAGTTCAGAAGGAAAATTTTCAGATATCACCACTGTATTCACGAATAGAAGCAAGCTGGAATAGGACAAAAGAAATTAAAATAATCTGCATTATTTCATTAAATAGGGCAACATTAATGGGTTCTCCTTTTCCTGTAAGTAAAATAAATCTGAATCAATTGCCAGAGTTGAAATGTCAAACTTGCTTTGCCTTCGTCCCCCTGCTCCTGTGCTCTGGAGATCCATGACGGTGAAAGCCTGCCTGCAGGTGGCAGTAAATTTATGCTAAAGTTACTTCATGGTAGTTAAACATTTTCTGTCTAGATCCTGTTAGATTTTTTTCCACGGTTTCTCTTGGTTATAGCACAACTACAACTGGTTTTAATCCTAATGCATACTAATTAAGAGATATTTGGAAAGAACAGTGCTCGAAGTTCTAAAGGAGGATTATCTTTTGCTACTATACTGTGAAAGAAAATTGCTATGTAAAGGCTTAGGAAGAAACAGAAATGGATTAGATTCTGTCTAGTTGCCATGGAAACAAAATATGTAATTAAACAAAATGAAATATATCTCTTACACTGATGAAAGTGCTTGGGAAAGGTGGGACAATGGAATGAGTGTTTTAACCTGCAACACCAAACCCAGAAATAAAAAGAGGGTTCAGGTTTATTTTTCTAATGCAATTTTCACTTACTACACTTTTTGTACTTGGTTCACTAAAACCAAAAATGTTTCGCTTCCTAGGGTGAATCTATAAAAAGGAATGTCAATAATAATCAACAATAAATAATGCAGTGCAAATTTACGTCGATACTGTTGTAGTTTAATAACACTAATATTATGTGATACTAATAATACAATTAAATGAATCTTGAGCACATGCCTTTTTTGGAAACAAAACAAACAGTATGAACAGTTTAATTACACTTTAAAATAATTTTTGACAGATCTCTTCAATGCTTTTTATTCTATAAGATTATAGGAACAGTTTCATACCTTTGCTCTAAAGCTAATAAAGACAATTTCTTAATAAAAAATGTGTGTCAAAAGAACTTCCTTTTAACCAGATAGTTAAGCCCTGCGGGTTTAGAGCCCGCAGTTAGTGCCAGGTGCCAGGAGAGGGCACTTTGAGGTTTCTCTTGAAAAACTCTTTACTTTTAAAAGTTTACCTCGAGTTCTCAGACTTTTATTTCTCATTCTTCTGCCATAAAATTTCACGGCTTAAAGTTCAGAAATGTAGCAGTGATTGTTACTTCTCTTTGTTAGCTTAGCTCTGAAGGTGACTACATTCTGCTATTTATAAATTGAGGAGGATTATTGCCATGGTAAGATCTCTTATTTAGTATGTCTCAGTGTGTGGCCCTGGGAGGTAGATGGAAATAGGTTGGCTTTGTATTTCCCACTGCCAACACCATCCTTCAAAAAAAAAAACAGAACAAAAAAAAACCCCAAAAAACCAAAAGGGAATTATGGTGTGTGATTCTTACCTTTATTGGTCAGAGCGAAGAAAGAAAGGAAAAGTAAAATCCTGCACTCAGTTCAATGTATGACTTCAAGTTCAGGTGATTGTGCCAAAACATGACTAAAATATCAGAATCTACCTTATACAGACACTGCTGACCTTAGAAGCCTGGCAAGCAAATGCAGATGTGCCACATAAAGTACTTCCATGTGGAATGAATAATTTCTTGCAGTCCTGCTGAGGACATGGCAGCCTTGATTTAACACACCTGTTCCCAGGGCTCCGCACCTCGGGGTGGAAACAAACAGCAGGAAACATGAACAGACACAGAGAGCCAGCTCTGCTGCAGAGGCAAAGTGTGTCCAACATCCCTCCTCAGTCAAAACCAAAAGGGAAATAGAGAAAAGTGGAGAAAAGGGAAAAAAAGACTGAATTCTTAGAATTTTCTGGAGTAGGAATTTATTTGAGATCTGCCTGCCTTTTATTCCTCAAGCAACCGGTTGCCTCATCCTCAGGTGTGTGTGTGTCGTTATGTTTGGCTATATATACACTGATTTCTAAAAGCATCTGAAGCATTAGTCCAGCTAACAAACCCTATCAGTGTAAGTATCTTTAAAAAAATTCCCCCTAAACCCTAGAAAAGTGCACTGATTCTTTCCCTCCCCCCTATTTTGGGGGATGGGGAAGCAAGGTTAGGATTAGGTTGGGGGTGTATAAACACATTTAATTCTCAATATTTTAGGATACCTGCCACTGGTAAGACTTCTGAAGGCACAGTTTTCAGTATTTCAACAGACAAAGTTGGAGTTTTTCATAACTACAAAGCCTACTGTAACTGATAAACTGTTTAAGTGTTATCACTAGAAATTTTGTATTATCTTACAGTAATGAAAAATTGTCACAATTTACCTTTTGCCTTAAATGAACACCCTGCTGTGCTCCAACAGTGTGTGCAGGATCTGTAAAATACCAAATTCCTAATTTTCTGTGGCTAACACTACACCATTGTTCTTATGCTTACTAATGTTATTACGAATTACTTGACTCCTAAAGCATCTACGACTTCCTAAAGGCTGAGACAATTCAATGTTCTTGTGAGCCCTGACTTTGTTTTAACCGACCAAATAATTTCCAAACTTTCTTATCTTATAAAATGAGAGGTAGAGAAGGGCACATGCCAAAAACCTTGGGGGACCAAAGTTGAAGGTCCTTTTTCAAGCCTCTTTTCAGCCTCTTTTTTGAGCCTCAGGCAGTTCAATCTGTTCTCAGTGCAGCCGCTGCCCTGCTAAGTTGCCTGGTGGTGCCCTAGAAAAGGGAAATTTAGGGCAAGCCCAACTCTTGAAACGTGTGGGGTTTGTTTGGTTTTCTGTTTGTTTGTTCGTTTCCTGCCTAACCCCGCGTGGCTCGTTCTTACCTCTGCTGCCAGGCTTTCTGAAGCTGGAGGCAGCCAGCAGAAGGCATTGGCTGCTGTCTGGTGGCAGAACTGTTCCATACGCAGAAGGTCTGCGTGGTGGTGCTAAGGACACGCTGCAGTGCTTCTAGCAAACGTTAACGATAACGAATGCAACAGCTTCAGCAAGGGAAAGCCCCTGGGATTTGGTGCTGAGGACATTCCCTGCAGGTCTGGGACCCGCAGCTCCAGTACCTGTCCAGAATTCAGTGTGTGTTTGAACCAGAGGTGTTGTAGCCACCTGCAGGTGATGACTCCGCCCGTGTGTTTGCTCTCGCCTCAAAATGAGGCAAAGCTTTGCTGCTCGGTTCGCTGCTACTGAGAGTTTGGCTCGTCATCTCTGCTCTCGTCTGTCCCCACTTGTAAAACAGCACTTCCTTCAGGGGAAGCCATGAGGTTTAAGGTGTTCGACATTGATTTATCAGGTTATTTGATTGCAAGGAACCCTAGAACTAACAAAAATAGGCAGTTATCTTACCCAGAATGTATTTTGAGCCCAACACAACAAAGAAGTTATTTTGCATTTAAAATTATGAAGAAGGATCCAGTTTTTAATCATTCAAGAATTATTTTATCGGCATGATTATTGGATTGAAAAAAAAGAATAACTTCAGTAAGGCAAAATCTGTGCATAGTATGTAAACAATAGCTGACCTTTTCAAGTTTTTTACCATTTTAACAGCAAGAATCAAATCCCAAATCACTTTTGTGAATGTATAATTTCTGTCTCCAAAATTCACTTGTGATGAACAGCCTGAAACTCGGCACCTATGAAAAAAGTTGTGAGATCATGTGATAAAATATATTATTAGTTGCACAACAGTTACTAAATTCTCATCTTTGTCCAGGGTCTTTCATTCTCTGATTGTGTGGTCTTGCTGCTTGTATGACTGAAGTATTCATTATATCTCTAAACAGAAACCAAAGGAAAGCTTTTTGGGATGAAATGCATTTTTGTTTTGTTTTGTTTTATTTTGTTTTGTTTTAATTCTTCCAGTGTTTGCATTTTAAATAGTTTGAGATGCATATAAATATTCCTAATGATTAGGCAGTAGTCAGCCAACTCCAACTTGCCTACAAATGAACATTTTTAATCAGGCTTCATCTGAATGGGGCTCTATCATAAAAATTTCACACACAAACTTGGAGAAAGCTCATTGTTTCTCATTTTAAGTAATGCTCATTCTTTGTGGGTTTCTGGTTGGTTGGTTGGTTTGATGGTGGTGATGTTTGGTTTTTTCCCTTCCTGGGATATAAATAGCCCAGTATTGTTTGAAATTGTATAAAATAGTCTTTTTTCCTTGCTATATAGGATTCAGGGTGTGGGTTGCTTTATTATTCTATTTTATAACACAAGAAATATTTTTGTTACAGTGGACTGACCGTATCCCACTCATATTTTATTTTATGAAGAAGGCTATAACAGCAGGGGCTATCTCCTGGTATCTAGTATCAGGCTAATCTCATTATCTCCAATTTTAACTTCGGAAACATACAGAAACAAGAATTTAGCAATCACATTTGGTGATAATAATTTGGAAAAACTTTCATCATCACCAGCTTTTGGGATTTGGCATCCCTTCCTCAGAAGAAGCAATTCCAATGCGAGTGGGCAGCCACTTCCCTGGCCTTAAGGTTACAACCCCCCAGCCAGCACTGGGCAGCAGAAGCATTCCTGATGCTTTAAAGGCAAAAAGTGGAAGATGTTGTAGGTGGTGGAAGAAGAGCAAGAGTGACGTTAGCCTCAGCCCTCAGGTCTCCTCTAACTCCCTCCAAAGGGAACAACAACATAGGCTGTTACCTCCCAACCACGAGTTCTCACTCACTGTAGCAAAGTGCTTTCTCTGAATCCTCTTGCTGCCTTGTCTGATGCAATTAAAGATGATAAAGACCATTTTAGAGTGAAAGGACTGATGGACGAACACAAGGTGTAGTTGAATCAGTCCCATTTGCATGGAAAACTACACTAGGTATGTGTATTTAATATCTAAAATAGTGAGTAAGGAAACCAAAGCCAGGAATAGGGTTTTGTTTCTTTTGCATTTTTTTCCATAACTTTTATAATGCTTTATACATTAATTATAAATTTAATCCTAAATCCTCATAGTACTGCCTGCTATTTTGTAGATATCTTGTGGTCTGAAAGTTCCTACAGAATATGTCAATTCTTTTCTAACTTTCTAGGAAGTAATCTAATATAATTGCAAAAAGAGTATTATGGTCATATTTTAGGGTTTTCTGTACATATCAGCATATTTAGAAATTTGATTTTTATCGTTGGTGCAACAAGTTTAAATGTTTATAACAGATAATTATTTTCTTTGAGAGTTTTTTTGAGTGCTGTGAAGAATTCGTTAATAAAGCAGAAAAAATAAACAGGGCTTAGTGATGCTTGACCAAGTGATGGGAGTTTTCCTGAGGAGCTGCAGGCCTGTGCTGCATTTCTTTAGGAGCTTATATACTGCATTTATAGCTTTGCTTTCAGAGCTGCATGTACACCTTGGCCACAGGACAAACGTTGCCAGGGAACTGTGATGATGGAGCATGCAGGCAGCTCCCAGTCGGTGCCAGTGATCACACCGCCCAGGTGCCCATGTCTTTACCTGAAAATGTGGCAACAAGTTCTCTTGTGAATGCTCTTTTTGTTTGACAGTAGAAATGAATAGAAATGTTTGAAGGAAATCCCATGAAAGCTTAAAAGCACCAAATGGGGTAGAGATCAGCATGCTCAGCAGCATCCAATCCACTGATTGGATCCCTATCAGATGCTGTGCAGCTCAGGATTCCCAGTATCTGAAGAGATGTAAAATCCTTTATGCTATCCTCAGCTTTTTTCATGGTGTTAGCTCCACTAAGTGGTATTTTAAGAGATAATTCAGAGTGTCTGAGTGCCTATCTTACCAGGATCATAAGAAACCAGGACCTCTTAGTGCAGAGCAATGGCACACTAATTTTGAGAGAGAAATGTAAACCCACAGAATACCAGTCTGTGTTGCTAGTATGACTTGCAGAGGGTAAATGTGAAGAGAAGAATACTACTCTAGTTGTTTTGAATGCCAGGCATTAAAATCCAACCATTTAGCTTTTATTTTTTTATGCTGTAGATAAGTCTATTGATGTTATTTTAGCTCTGTACACGTTAGGCACTCTCAAAATAGGAAGCCTATTCCTTCACACCTGAGAATACTGTTCATGAACTTTGCACTCCTGGAAGGTCTTGCTTACATGGAAGTAGAACTGCAGAGTTATAAAGTTGGCTTTTGTACACGTGCAGGTTCTGGAGGATTAGGCTTTTGGTGTTTAAGAAAGAGGGAGAACAATCTGTCACCTGTCTGATTTTATATTTGGAACTTCTGTGCTGCTGTAATACCAAAGCTACTCTTTGGGTTATTGGTAATATCCCCTCGATGCTGGTAGGTACTGGTGTGAGCTATGGCATAAATCAAAATTTCTGTTGACTTTGAGTAAGATATAGTTTATCTTTTAATGCTTTGCATTAGATCTGTGTAGGAAAGCTGTGGGCAAACTTTTTCTTAGTGGTATGCAAATTAAAACAAAAATATTGCCAGTTTTACACACGCAAACAGAAAATGTGGAGCAGACTAGCTGTAAAGGGTGCTCAAGATCAACTCTTCCGTGAATTCAGGGTTGGTTATCAGAACCTAGAGGAGTGCAGAGTCCTGGCAGTGTGGTGGCCGCAGGACCACATTTCCTTCTCTGATTTATTCCTCCCTTAAATCAATTGCTCTTCGCAGCTTGTCTCTGAGTCTTGTCAATGCTGAATTAGTACAGTGAGGAAAATGGGAAACCAACTCCTCACTGGCTAATGCCTCCTTCAATGTGCTTCAGAGGACAGCCTGAGGCATCTGAACTTGGTGGTCCTTAGCTAAGGATTTTGGAGGAAGCTCTGTGTGCATTTTTAAGAGCTGCATACTAAGTTTAATTCAACTCCTCTTTAAGTTCTTGATTTTGTGAAATGATGGAAGTGTTACAGCAACTTCTCTTAATTTCAATTATTGAATTAAAAGTGAAAATACACTTGCAATTGGTACATTAGCATTTGTGTATCATCCTTTTAAAACTATTTATTTTTCAATCTCAATTTGTGTTGAGTTAATACCCACGTTTAAGCAGCTTTTATCTGCCACTAACTTCATAATAGTCATGACCTGTAATACTAAAACAAACTTTGCTATTTTTGGAATAAATGTGGCTGTGGACTTCCTTAAGGTAAGAAAGAATACTGGACTCCTGGTATTTTGAGCATAAATGGACACTTGATTATTTGGTTAATATAAGAAAATCTGATACTGTCATTGTGCAATTTCCTTGAGCTGCAGACAATACCAAAAACTGGTAATTTCTTTCCTGTGCTTTTGCAGTATATAAGTGATAAATGTGGACTGGCGTTTGTTAGTAAATCCCCAGATGCTCAGTACAGTGTAACAGCCTTGTTTTAGAGGCAGCTTCAAGTGTAGTGCACTCTTAATGGGAGGGAAAGCTAATAAAAGCTGAGGTGTGTGAGATTCGCACCACTACAGTGACACCAGGTTTTTCTGGAATTTTATACACAGAAACTGTGAATTAAGCCTCTGTATTTTTGTCTCAAGTGTAAAAAGCATATTATGTTTCCAGAACCAAAGATGAAAAAAAAGCCCCAACCAAAGAGACATTACCTTTGAGTTTTCATAGACATTGAAGAGATGCCTTTTGACGTGTAGTGATTCTTGTCTATGCAAATTTTTTTTTTCTAATAGCAGAGAAATATACATGTCTATTATCAACACGTTTTTAAGTACTAATTATAAAAAAACAACACCTTTTTGGAGTGGTATTCAAGCTTCTCCATCTTTTGGTCTAATTTACACTGAGATTACAACATATCCACACAGATTTACACACACAAGCAAACATACATTTATATGCAAATATAGACCAGTCTCCTCAAAGGAAGACTACAAACCTACTGTGCTACATCCAATGCATCCAACTCACTCCCTAAAATGTTTTTTTTTGTTCAGATTTATCACAGCTCAAAAATAATCTTATTTCAAGAAATGTAGTATTCTTTCTGTGACTGCATGGTGGTTCAGTACATTATTATCAAGCCTATTTTATAGGCAGAGTTACTTGGTGCAGGATGTGCTCACCTGTAGCATCAAATGCTTGGGTGCCTCTTGGTGGCTCCATAGCAAAATCCAAGATCTCTTCCCACAGGTACCTCGTGGTGCTTGGCCTTTCAGACAGGCTGAGACATGAGCCCCCACCTGGAGAGACGGGCAATGGGAATGGTGAGCTTTCTGCTGCTGGGTTTGTCACAGGTGTGCTGTGGATGCTGTGGCAGATGTGGAACGGCACGGTGCCCAGCTCCAAGGGGGCAGCAGATCTCTGCCCTGGCTGATGACTATGGCAGGAGCACAGGAGCCTGCTGGGGACACGCTGCTCTTACATGAATCCACACTAGAGGTGCCACCACTGTACCAGGCTGCTTGTGCACAATAAATGCACTGCTCATAAATCTAGATCTGGTAAAGGAGGTAACCCTGAGCTAGACACAGTTGTAGCCATCCTTGCCTGGCTCTAGACTCTCACAGGCAAAGGCCCAGGCTGTGA
Organism: Callaeas wilsoni; assembly: GCA_013398955.1. Classification (NCBI taxonomy): domain Eukaryota; kingdom Metazoa; phylum Chordata; class Aves; order Passeriformes; family Callaeidae; genus Callaeas; species Callaeas wilsoni. The sequence continues at coordinate 176,710 of VWPU01012509.1, forward strand.
GAGGGGCTGTTTTCAACACGTTGGATGATATATTGCTGTACAATGTGGTAAGGGGTGTTTATGTTGTGTTGATCTCACATTTTTATTCTTTCTTACCTTAAGAAAGTTTTAACATACTCTCTCATCTTAGCCTTACCTGTACAAGCTAAAGGTACATCCTATGTATAAGTGTATCTGAAATTTACTCAATCATCTGTTGGCAGCAAAGCTCATGTGTTCTATGAACATCCCACTCCTGGGTGCAGTAGACGACTTTAAAATAGAAAATATCCATATACATAGGACTTATATTGGTAATTTATAGTTTAGAACAACAGTATGTGGCAACTTCATACTGGAAAAAAATGAAGAAATACAATATGCGTGATAGAGCTCTGTATGTGTTGGTCTGTTTTGCTCTTAGACACATGCTTTTCCTTTTTAGAACTGTTTAATTTTAACAGCCAGAGCACGTGCTGCTGCTCAGCTAAAGAACACTTGAAAAAAGTTGTGTGACACAGGTATTCTGATGGATGACTTTTGCTACTTTTTGTTATTGGATGCTGTATTTTCACCTTTATTTCCAGTACGTATTTGTATTACAATGGTTGCACTTTTCTATGAAGGACAACTAATGTACTAAGCAGTCAAACCCAGGGCAGTAATTAGTCTGCAAGAGATCTGCTCTTCTAAATCCCAACAATTTGATGGTGGTGAGCAAAACCTACAGTCTTTCTTTTGCCTTGATGTCCTATTAATTTTCACTCTTGTTTGCTGCAGAGCAGCTGCTTTCTTGTCAATCCAGTGCACTGCTTGAAAAAAATCCATTTGGATGTAAGAAATGCAATTTCAATGGGCTTAGTAAAACATCTACTCTTTCACTTAACCTTTGTCTTCTGAGACTGACTCGCAGGAACAAGAAATTCCTTGAGCAAATGTGTCTCCAAAACCCATCAAAACGCACTACAGGGGGAAAGCGTGTCTGAAGCCAGTGACATGTTCTGAGATATGAATTAGTCTGAGTCTTTGCTGAGTGATAGCACAAACTGTGTGTGATTTAAAGGGGGAAAAGAACAAGAGTGAATATGAAGAACCAAATATGCTGATGAGAAGTTGCAGGGCTGGAATGGTAGTATTAACAGCCCAACACTAGTATTGTCAGCAGAGAGATTTCTTCCTTAATGCACTCTGCTGAGCTAGATGATCTCTTGAAAACTATTTCAGCTCAGAATTTTCATGATTTCAAGACTTCAATGATTTGATTTCATAATTTGATTTGATGATCTCAATATCTCAATATTTTGGTTGCTACTTGAAGTCCTGGTCTCTCTCCTTTCTCTGCCCTATATTGTCAAGTGGGTAGGGCAAAACAAGAGGTTTGAGTCAAGTTCCTTTTTCTTAAAAGCAGAGGCTACTGCTGCACTCTGCAAGAAGAAAGACGATGGGAGCACATCTGTGTTTCTGTCTGGCGTGAATGTGAATGGAGAACGAGGTGGCAGAAAAGGAGATCCTTGCCCAACAAGGAGGAAAAGGTAATATCACCAATAATCCCAATGCTCCACTGAACACTATGGGAGGAAGTGATGGAGGGAATTTTGCACACTGGAGCAGAAGGTAGCATGGAAGTTGCAGGATGCCTTAACATGAAGTGGAATAAAATGAAAAGAGCATCACACTGCAAAAAGCATTCCATGGCCATAGTGTTTCCTTCCCTTTACTGGTTGTCTCTCCGCCTGTCTAGTGAAGAATATTTTGGTCGTCTCTTGCTTGTGAGTTGGAGAAAAGAGATGGGGATGGCTTCTCTATGGGCTTAGACCTCTGCTACTACATGCTGATCTGAATTTTGATCCCTGTGGGATTCTCCCACTCTCTGGTTTTATGTGAACTGTTGGTAGATTATAGAGACAGTTAAAAGCTCTCCCCCCTTGCCTGACTGGAAAACGGGTCAATAGCTTGCTAAACTAAGACAGAGCTTGCTCGCTTCTAGTATTGCTGGAAGAACTCTTATTCACTCCCAGATTTAATTCTTGCAGGACAGAGTAGCTGGAGTCAAATACTTCTCTCTGTTTCAAGTTTGCACTGGAATAAGAACCCGAAAATACTAATAGTTCTCAGCGCAGTACATGGAAAAGCCCTCTGGTCATCATATCTTTCCCACAGAGATCTGGGACCATTTAAAAGTCTGCTCATTTTGTTAAGTATTTTGTGAATGATAGAAATCCACACGTTTTGCCTACAAGTTATCCATAGACATTCTTTGCAACAGGGTTTTTTTTTGTTATTGTTCATGCCTTTGTATTACAGAATGTTTGAGAATGTGCTCAGCCCTGATTTGACTGATCTGTGCTAATGGGAGAACTGCACCTTCCCCCCAGTCTGCAGCATGTTGGAACATCCTGGAAGGCCAAAAAACTTCTGTGTTCTAGGCACTGTCAGGTTGGATACAATAGTTTTTCGGTTGGAGTGAGGGGTTGTTTGTTTTGGTTTGTTTTGTTTTCTTTCCCATGGAATGCAGGTATTGTTGTACACCATTGTCCATTGTCCGTTGCACCATCAAATGCTGGGGCAGGGGTTATTTTCTTGCTGTGTAACAGGTGGGCTGACTGAATCCTTACAACACGCAGACAAGCTGCAAATACAGCTAAATGGAACTGAACTCTGTCACCGCAACTGCTCTAATGGAGGTTGTTTCTGCGGGGATGCTAGTTGTCATTTTCAACTCATGAGCAATCTCTTTGAGATTAATTTTTAAATTACCAGATAATTGTAAAAACATTTAATTCAAGTAGCCAAAATCCAACTTTTTAAATGTGATATGAAGACTTTTAATAACACATCTTTAAAAAGGAGTCCATTTGCACTAAACAAAAAGCACATTTTCTCTTACTGCCTAATTTCTTTCACTGCTTCTATTCTGAACTCCTTTGAGGTGACAACGTTTGAGATCTATGTAAAGCTCAAGTGCTGTGTATGTTTACATGAATGATGTGATATTAACTGGTTGACCTGCCTATTATAGATTTTGTAAGGCACAGAATTTTTTATTACACAGTGATAAATGTCGCACTATGGAGAACTGAAGATGCTGCTTCCCAGTAGAAATGAAGCCATTTGTAAGCCAGCTGTAATATTTTAAACACAAATATTCTTTGCTTTTTTACTAAAATAGAGAGAAATAAATCTCAATTTTTTCCCCTCATCTCCTCAAAGTACCAATCAGTATTGAAGAAACTTTATATTTATATCTATATTTATATTTAGATCTATAAAAAATATATTAAAAAATGTAAGAAAAATTATTCTAGCCAAAGCCTGCTTTAGTTAAGTGAATTACTCCTTTAAGTCTAAACAGACAGTGTTAAGCATGTTTGTAGGGGTGAGACAATACACATACAATCTTCCAGTCCTCACTACATGTTCTGTTACCACATAATGTAGTGAGAAGACCTGGGTGAACAGAAGCAACCAGCACTGTAAATCCTAACATTCTGAAAAGCAAGCAGGAGCTATTAGTTGTGAATTTCAGAAAGATTTTAAAAAATAAATTAAGAAAATAAATGTTGTCCTGTAAAACATGTTGGCATATACATTAAGACCAAAGTTGTGTAAAAAGAGCCATTGTACCAGCTGGTACTGAAGCTTCCTGCTCATTCCTCTGGGAGAGGCAACAGGTCAGTTTGCTGGCCATGAGGAACAGCAACACGAAAGGGAAATTTTTAGAAGCGTAGAATTGGAGACATGGAAGGAGAAGGCCAGCTGTGAAATTATTGCAGTTTGTGGTTTTGTACACATTTATAACAGCATGGAAGACTAAGTCATACAAAACAGCAGGAGTTTCTTTCCTGATTTAAAGTTCCGCAGAGGTATGCTGAACCTTTATGGTCATAGGCATAGAGAGAAAAAGAAGGCAGAAATAATGAAAAGCAGGTGATTCTCCACTAAGTGAATGTAGTTTTCCTTGGGGAAGATTATTTTGAAAAAGTTTCTTGTTGTGTTATTCTGGTAGAGTCTTTTATGACATCCCTTTGAAATTGTATAGCAGCATTTAAGGTCAAAACATGAAAAAAAAATTCTGGATTGAAAACCTCCAAGAAGTTCCAACTGTAATGGAAGTTATTGCAAAATGTGTAATGATGATGAACACTGCTTAAAGGGTTCTTGAAGTCTGCAGGTTAGACATCTTCTTAGACAAAATTCCTGTTAAATTTTCTGGAACATTTCTATGCTGAAGGTGAAGTGGAATACAGGTATTATCAGTTAGCAAACAGTACTAGGGAAAACATTTATTTTATCATGATATATTTTCCATTTCCTTTCATCTTTTGAAAGCTTAGAGAAAGCAAGCAAACATATTAAGTTTCATGCAAAGGGCCATACAAAACCTGATGTAAATGGAAATATGTCTGTAAAGTGCATATAAAGAGCATATAAAAATATGCTCATTTGTACCTTATGGTAATTTCTCTATATATTTATAGAATTTATAGCAAAACCTCTTTTTATATCAGTAGACCTTCCTACTGCTTTCAATAGATAATCATATATCCCACAGACAGGTTGATTTAATGATTATTTGAAAATGTTATTACTCTGTATCACAATTTTTAATGTTATCAGCCTGAGGTTGTAATAGCTTAGTTATCCATAAGTGAAGAACACATCAGTACGTAATGCAAATCATATCCAGACTGTTAAACATAGAAATAAACTAAAATACTAGTTCAGTGATTGTATTGAAATAAAGAATTCTTTATTTGTAATAATGTATTTTGAAAAAAGTTACAGCAGCTCAGGAAAAAACCCACCTTCTGATGGTAAATCTGTGCACCAGACCACATGATGCCAATGGGAATATCTCACCTGTATCTCATTAATCTCAGCACTCTTTCTCAATTCTGTCATTATAGTGGATTTGCTTTGCACTGGAGTGGAGAAATGTTGAATCTGTTTCTTGTGCAGAACTGTCTACTCCCTACTTCATATTTCTGGCCCACAATTTCTCTTCTGTCTCTGTAGAGTGGAAGGTGTCCCCTGCAGGTAAGCAGGGGATTCAAACAAGACCCAAAGTCCAAATAAGAGATTTTTTTCACCCAGGTTGGACTGCTAGGGAAGTTTTCCTCTCATGTTTGTAGTGCTGAGCTTAATTCTCTTCCTAAAATCATCTGGGAATTGTACTTGACCAATTCACTGTAGAATAAAGACCTAGAACACTGGCGTGTTCTTCTATTTCTCTGTGTGACTCAGGGTCCTGGGTTTTCATTTTTGGTTAGTTTTAGAGTTGAGCAAAGCTCTCTGGTGAGTGGTCTGCATCCATGACCTGTGGCCTGTCCTGACTGATTGCCTGTAATTGTGGGAACCCCTTTTGGAATGAATCCTATCTCAGACTCTTTGAGCGATGGAATTTCCCAAGGCAGAGGAATTTTCTTTAGTGTTTTTGTTTTCTCCCCTTCTGTCTCATATGAAGGATTTGAAAATGAATGCAAGTCTTCAGGCCTAAGCAAGGAAGGTGTCTGTCTTGTTCAGAAGTAATGTGTTTTGTGGAGATGTTTACTTCCCTTCTGCTGCACATTTACCACCTACTATGAACACAGCAATGGAAATCCATAGACAAAGTTATGAGTTGTTAATTAGAGCAGAAACTGTGGCAGTTCTTTGCCTCGGATGTGCTTTGCAAATTCACTTTGTATAGATGCTGCATTCAGAATTGTTAGGAGCCCTGTTTTTATTGTGTTCAGTTTTATCTCTGAAATATTAAATGTGAACATTGTACTCAGCTTAGAAGAAAAGATATTCGTGCTCACAGTGGATGTGAGTTCAACTGTTTTGATTTAATTCAATTTTTTTTACATAATCAAAATAACTTAGTGTGCCCTCTGAGAATGAATGAAACGGTGTAATAATGTTTCCTGCACTGTTGTGAATACTGAAGCAGTTTCCATTCTTGCTCACAAGGTCCAATCTTGCAGCTCAGAAAACGTAAGGGAATTTATTTATGTGTACATTAAAACCCAAGTTTTCTGCTTCCCACAAAATGAGAATTTAACATTGCCTACAGTTGGTGTGAATAGTAAAAGGAACAGGAAACAAAAAAGTCCTTTGGAGCTCGGTTGAAGGGGGTCTGACACACTACAAGAGATCCACATGACATCTGCACATTTTTCTGTACGTTAGCACTGGGAAGAGGATAGAATTACCAGGAAATGTTGCCCTGTGGTTTCTGTATTGAAGTGGCTCCATCTGTGCCACCTGTGGATGACATGATTGGAGCATTAGTTCTTGCTCTGCCTTAGCACTATTGATAACTCTGCTTAACATCGCCACAGGGGAGGCTTTGTTGGAGGCTGCAGTCACTTCGCCTGAGCAATGGTGTACATTGGCTCCTCCATTCAACCCTTTTTTCTGACATTATCGCATTTGAATGGGCCACCAGTGAAGCCATTCAGTGAGAACATGCAGCGGGGCTCCTGGGTGGCCCGGGACTGAGCCCAGCACCCCTGTTAATGGACTGCCGGCCACAGCCCATTGAGCTCCATGAACTCCGTGACCAAAGAGAAGTGAGACAAAGATGTCCCTCAGCACAATGTGTAGGTCAGGGCTGGACAAAAGCAGATAGTGACAATCAAACCTGTTTGATTGCTCTGCTAAAAGGGGACGCCTAATACCATGGACCACCGTTCCTGCAGGGGCTGCGCCCTGCGCTCCTCTCTGCCCGTCACCTGGGCCGTGGGGCTGCACGGGCATGGCAGCTCTGAGCAGCTAACTGAGCTCTTGCTCTGCTCACAGCAGGCTTTGCATTCTCCTGAACCTTGCAGTCGATGTAATTATCACTGCAGTTTGCTTCTAAGCATGCATGTAACTCTATTGTTTGCTCACCTATACAGTGCACACATCCTTGTTCTTGCATGAAATGTCAGAGGCAGCTGAGTGAGTTGAGTGCAGGATGAAACTTCTCTCATCTGGCTATTTGTGCATGTGATTTTGATAGAGGTAGCAATCTTTTTCAAATTTTGACCCAAGACTGGTGGATTCAAGATGGAAAGTGGCAGATACTGTATTGTATCTCTCACTCCCTCATATAAAAAATGTGTTCAATATAAAAATCCCTTTTGTTGAAAGAAGGTTTTTATTGCGTTTTGCTGGTGATTGCAAACAATATTTTAAAAAATTTTGTGATTGTTGTTTTACTTCTAGCTTATGTCTCCTGAAATTAACAGCTGCTATTTGCAACTGTTGAAACTACTCTGTTAAATTAGTTGGACAGCAGGTAGCGAGAGCTTTTTGTCCAGCAGTTATGGAAAAAAGTTGGAGGCAGGAGTTGGAGGCTCTGAGCTCTGTGCCGGCCTACATCCGAGATGGCCTGATTTGGATCAGTGCCTTGAAAACTGCCCCTTGACTTGGAATAGGGGTAGCATGCAAGACTACACCTGTCCTTGCATCTTTGTGGGCTCTTGCTGCAGTCCTTCGGACAAAGGATAATGGTTTTCCCTGAAGATTAACAGAGCTGTGTTAGAGCAGCTAATAGAGCTGTGAGAAACATCCTGAACTCCAAGCAGGGCTTGCGAGTTCAGTTGTCAAATTTGCTCATTTGATGAGCTGGTTGGGGATACAGCACTATTATTTATCTGTGTGTGTCTTTGCTTTCAATGTTGTGAAAATATCCCCTCAAAAATTTGTATGGGTGATAAATGTCCTGCACCTAGGGGGAACCATGTACATGCCACTTTATGATACATATCCTGCACCTCATTTCCCACTTGCTTCAGGAAAAGCCCTTGGGACTGAGCTGTTACCCAGAAGATGTGCATTTGCTTGGTAATCCATCTCCCATGGAACTAACCTTGCCTTTTCTAGATCACTTCTCCTGCCTTCAAGGTGCATGTCAGTTTTCTGCAGCAGCAGATAATAGGACAAGCTCTCAGGCTCTTGTAAGTATCAAGTTTCCATTTTGATTGAAGATGAAGGACAGGAAATAAATGAGTAATTTTCATTCCTTGACATTATAATGCCTTACACCAAATATCCTCTACCAGGATTTTCTTCTACTTTTGAGTTTTTACCAAAATAGATCTAGCCTTAAAGACCTCAGAGAGAAAAAGGGAGGAATGCGGCTGTAGAGGTGCGAAAAGGATGCTGAAGTGGTAAAACTTAGCTGAAAAATACTGTGGGCATCTTAAAGCCACACTTCATTAACTTTGAATACACTTTGGTTTCTGGACTGTGAAACATACAGTTGAAATCGACAATATGAGAAGAGAGTTCTAGGAAGACGACAAAAATTGAAAAGAAGTCCTTTCAGAATTCTGGAAAAGACAAAGGGAAAAGGGGACTAAAATAAAGAGAGTGAGACAGATAAAATGGAGGAGATACTTCAGACTTATTTTGTCGGAGGAGATTTGAGAGATATAATGAAAAAATGAATATATGTAGAATGGCAGGAATGGCTGAGCCAGTGTGTCAGCTGTGTGTGTTTGTACCTAGAGGTCTTACATCCTAGCCCTGTTTCTTTTAGTGATAAAACTATTTCCTATACTACATAAACATCCATGACTTTGTATACCTTTTGGTGCCATTGCAGTTGTGCAAAAAGCATTTATTGCTTTTTTGAGACCAAACAAGAACTCAGCAAGAGAAGCTTTGCAACAATGAGGGGGAATTCTTCCTCACCTTGGTATGTTTTGATGATTGCTAAGCAGATACGATAAAGTGCCATCAAATCTCTCATGGTATTATTTTAAACACAAACAGAAAAAGCAGTATGGGGAGCATGTGATTCTGTATGAGAAAACAGTAAATATAATTTTTTTTTATGACTGCAGGTAAATTGGTACCTTCAGATACAGAATAACAAAAAGCAGAGGACACTGCATCTATCTATTACCTTTAGAATAAAATTTCAGCTGCAGCAGTAAAGAAAATTATTCCTTTCTGTCAAATGGCTGTTGAAGCATACAAAGCTCAGAACTGATTAGATCAGAGCTGTTTGGGCCAAGGGCAAAGCAAGGACGCAAGATTTTGCTGTCAGTACTGGAAAAAGTCAATGTTAAGAGAAACAGTGCAGTCTCTGGGGGGCAGCACACTACCACCTCCCGTGCCTGGATCTCACAGCATTCCAACTGCACACATCACCTTAGAGGAACAATTGCTTCTATCGCTAAGTCTTCTGAAAACTTGGCTTCGATTTCACCACACTTCCTACAATAAGTACCTGGAATTTATTTTTAATACATTGATTGTAGGACTTTGTTACTTAAAATCTAGTGACTTTGCAAATATTACCAATTTTATGCATGCAGCAGTATCAGTTTAGTTCTGATATGCTCTTGCCTCCTGTAACCCCTCTGGTATAAAATTACCTGTCAAAAATGTTTCTTGTCATTTTTTTCCTGCTTCCTGACAGACTTTTTTCCATCAGGGTCCTGACATGTGGAAAAACAGTCCTTTAGAAAGGATGGGGTTTTTTTCACTTCTTGCCAAGTGGTTTCTGTATTGGGTGTTATGTGATCTCTTCTGCACACATTACTGGAATCCCAGAGGAGCAGTTTATCTGCTTGACACTCCATAAACCTAGTTAGAATCAAATGGGCCTATGGGATTCCCAGCATATATTTGTTCTTATGGTGTTATCAGTAATCCAGAACTGCGCAATGAATAAGGAAGGATCCAGGGGCTGATTTAAGTCAGTTTTCTTTGATTGTTATTATCAGCTACAACTGAAAAGTACAGGAGATTAAGGAGGAGAATTCCTCTGCACCCTTTAGTATTTTCTACAGTAAAGCATCCTGCTATAAAATACTAGAACTGTCTCTGTACCTAGAAGATGCTTCTTCAATTATTAACCAAGGTTCTCAAAGCTGAAAATGAACACTAGAGTGTTGTCTCTAATTTGAATAATAATTCATATGCCAAATAGAATATTTTTTTCAGTAGAAAGTTTCAAGTGAAAGGAAAAACTTTGCGCACTCCAGCAAAATTTGATCCACTGGTTTTGGTTGAATACAAATTTTAAGATGTTAGGGAGCTTTCACAGGAAGAGCGAGGAGAGAATTCCTAAAACTATTTATAATCAGTAACCAAGACTCCCATCAAGAATGTAGAAACCTACATTCCTATCTCCATGATGTTTGATTTAGGAAAGAGGCTGCAACCCAGCTCTCCTCCATTGGAGACCTCTTTAATACATGAAAAAATCCCTCTTGCATATATGAATGCTACAGAGATTTTCTTCAAAAATGTGATGGACTCAAGAAAAGACTTTTCTTTCAAAAAATATTGCATTTCAATATGCAAATTAATTTGAAAATAATTTTAAACTGAGTCATGTAAAAATTTCTGCATCTTTTATTTTTCTGTGAATGACTATAAGAATACCTCTTCTGTTGTGAGATCAAGAAAACATAAAAAATTAATTGTTCTTTAAAAATTTGATTTTATGTGGGCACAGGAGCACTAAAATCTGTCATCATCAATGAGCCCCTTTTCAGTTGTGGAAATTTTTTATTTTCTCATGGTCTGCCATAGCATGTACTATTATACCTTTAAGAACAAATTCTCAAAAGGCTATGCTAAAACTCTAATCTTCAATATCACTCCATGGAATATCTGCAGATCTCTTAACTTAGCCTTGACAACCATATTTGCCAAATCAGAGTCTCATTATTATTAGCTTGTGTTACTTCAGGCCAGTGTGTAAGGCCCTTCAATATGAAAAAAAAGGCTTATAAAAATACCCTAGATATTTTCACATATTTGGATTTATTTCAAGTGTGATCTACTCTGATTTTCCAAGGGTTTATAAATCTGGTTTTTAGAATGGTTACAATTCAGCCCTGTAATGATTTTACCCCAAGTCATTGCATCAGGCATCTTAACTTCAGCTCCATCTTCCTGGAGTTTTTATCTGTCAATAAGCATTGATCTCTGCTTCAGAGAGAGGTCCAATGCATGTTGATTTATGTATAGTTTGCAGCATGAAACCCTACATTCAAATACAGCAAAGAAATGAAGACAACACAATTACATACAAGCTTTTATAAATCTAGACTCTGACAACTCCTCGTTGCTCAGCACCAATCTTGAGTACGGAACTGGTGTTGTCCAGAAGTACTTTTTACATATATGTTCTACGGTTATTAGCCAAGACTTCATCTTTAAGAGCATGTTGAGGTGTGACTTAGCGTTGTGAGAGCAGACATATGGTAAAGAAGATGTCTGTAGAATGTGTCAGAGAAGAAGGCTATGTAAGGCACAGAAGTTAGACTAGCAATGTGAGGAAAGAATGAAAACAGGACTAGAGAGGGTTTGAGAACAGGAACAGGCAGCAATCAGTATTGCAGGTAGTTTGGGAGGGGTATCTATAGGTATCTACACTGGGAAAAGATTATGATGCCAGGTTCTATCACAGTGGAAATTGGAGCAAGCAAGGTAACCCAGAAGTTGTAATTTTGGTTAAAGTAGGGAGACAACAAATGAACTCATTACTGAATTAGCAACTTTTCAAATACTAAATCTCGCAATTCATGAAACAAAAATCCTTATGAATGCCAAACAGCTGGTAAAGGCAATTATTTTTGCAAACAAACCCACAAAACAAAATTTCCCAATCACCTCAAACTACTGCTTTGTGTAAGCCACAAAGGCTGGTTTTAACAGGCAGCCTGCCAGTAGGGAGAGCCCCAAAGAATGAGCATAAAAGATTCAGATGTGTTAGTGTGGTAGTTGCAGGTTTTTTCCAACTGGAGACTTGGTGAGCCTGACTAATTTGGTTTCCAGCTCAGCTCTGGCTCATGGTCACAGCTTGGCCCAGGTTTTGGAGGTGCAAATAATAAAAGCTGCATAGGATAGTTTGGGAGAGCTGATCTGTAGAGTCCATTAGCTGCATTTAGTATTGCACACATTGTATGAGACCGAGAACTTTATTTTAAGCAGGGATTTCTTTGCCATCTATGCGGTGATGATATGCCTCGGGATGAGAAGACAAAGCACTGGATCCTGCTGGAAACCCTGGTACCCAACAGTACTTCTGTGAGGGGCATCTGACAGAGGAAATGGTTGGTAAACGTAAGCCCTGGGTGCCCACAACTTGGGGCTCTAGAAAAGCTCTGCTAAGCCAATTTGTGGGGTCTAAAAGGAACTGGCGCTTCTCATTTCAGTGGAGAGGTTAGAGTGTCTTTGCACCGAGATAAGCCCGTGCCTGAATTCAAAACCACCAATAAGTCATGACCAACAAGCACACAAAATCTGGCCTCCACCACATACTTGAGATGAGCTTCCAAGAGGAGGCATAAGGTGAATTTTGTTTTGCCTGTCCTTGGCACTACCTCAACAGCAACGTATGCGCAGCGTGTCTGAGTGCAGCACTCCTGGCCCATCACCGGCGCACACATCATTTCCCCGTGTAGCAAGATAAAATGTTTCAGAAAAAGGATGTGACATCAAATGCCATAAGACAAACAGGATTCACGGACAGCTTGGATTCTGGCTTCTGCATCTCCATGCTGGCTGTCTCTGCAACACTCACTGGTGCTGCATGGGCATGAGGACAGCAGCATGGAACTGTCTGGGGGAGTACAACAGGGTTTGCCCTCCTAACTCTCCTGGTTTCTATTGGACAAGGAAGTCATGGCCTAAAGATTCTTTCTGTGGACCATTTCTGATGGGGGAGCAGGCTCACACACAGCACTCTTGCAGATGTCTAGCAAGGAACTTCTAGCAAGGAGCTTCTAGCAAGCTTTGGGACACTGTCCTCATTTAAGAAAAAGAAAGTTAACGTATTTGTTATACAAAACGTTCTGTGGCAGTCTGGAGAATATGAGCTGATGTTGTGGCACTCTAGTCTTTTATTTACGTTAGGGAAGTTGGGAAAATCTCAAGCAGTCTAGTTTTTTTTTGGGACAAGGAAGCCACCATAATCCAATTCTGCAGTTCAGGGTTTGCAGAGGAAAGAAAAAAGGTGCCAAAGCTCCTTTGGGACAAAGTCCTTGAGTGGATTTGCCATGTCACCACCCCACTGTGCTGCACAGGACTGATGTGAAAGGTGGGTTGACAGAGCAGCACAGCAGACCAGGTCCTCAGCAGTAGGACCAGGTCCAGCAGACCAGGCTCTCAGAAGGAACATGGGCTCAGGAGCACCTGGAGGAGGACGGAGTCAGGAAAATTGCTAGAGGCTCTGCTGGGGCGGTAGTGATTGGCTCTTGTGAATAGGTTTTTCCTTTTCCTTTTTCCTTTTTTTTTTTTTTAATTAAAGTCTGTTTAACTCTGCATGTCCCACTCTGCTTGACAGTGAAGGTGGATTATCCAGAACCCAAATAGTCCAGGATGGTCAGGATAATATTGGATGAATATTCCCTTGCTTCCTGTGTTGCAGTCTGCCCTGCAATAGTTTTAGCAGCTGTTCATGCATTTCTAAATCTGGTGAGATTTGGAAACTAAAATAGATGTTTCGAGTGTCAGGATAGCTGTTTTCTTGAACCCACTCCTGCCTGGCCCCAGCAGAGCGCCCCAGTGCCGCTTGGAGGAAGGAGCGGGCAGGGGTGAGCCTACAAGGCACGGGAAGGGCTGCACATGGCATTGTCGCTGCCTGTCGAGAGGTGGCCTTCCTGTGCCAGGTTTCTCTGGAACACAGAGCCAGTCTGGATTGTTTTTAAGTGTCTCAGGGGTTTGAGAATTGAACCTGGCCCTTGTGGCTGCCAGGCAGCGGTGTTAGAACGATTACACAGAAAACTGAATCACTCAATGGAAACGGCTCCTGAAATGGTTTCGTTCCTCCCGTCAGTGCAGTGGGAGTGAGGCAGTAAATACCTGCTGTAAAACCAGAACAGAAGGTATTTGAGGGCAGAAAAGTTTGGATTTTCTCTCTGATTTACTGCTCTGTAGTAGTGATGGGTGATGTTTTGCCCATGTTTGCCCATTGCCATCTTTGATCTGTTCTGAGTAAATTGCTGCTGCCTGCTGAATCATGAGTATAAATTTATTTTTTATGACTGTAACCCTAATTTTTTCCATCTAACTCTTTATTTGATTTAACTTGTTGAACTGTTATTGAATTTGTACTATGTAAACACCTATCTGTGGGAGTCAAATCTGACAGAAGAGAAATCAATTAGGGTAGGAAAAACCCCCATACTTGAAGAAGTCTTGAAGGACACTCAGCTATATTTAATATCCATTGCGGGCAGGGAAGCTTCTGTAAGGTGACTGTTCCCTGACATTGGAAGTGTATTTACTATTAAATCATAATTGGAATATGAGACAGTGTTTTATTACCCAGATCTGTTAAAATGTAGAAAGGTTTTATTTCTACTGCAGGTCAGAAAGGTGTAATAGTAGGTCGTACATTTTGGTACATTAATGTCTTGAAAAGAGTAGATAAGAAGTATATTTTAAACACTTTTCTTCCAAATACTATACTGAAGCCAGTGTTATCCTAGGTTCATCTGTATTCACAAAAGGGCTGGATGTTTACTTGAAGATTTGAATTTGCATGGCATATATCCTATGCAGCCTTATAGAAGAAATATTTCCATTTTAGAATTCAACTTTTGTAACCTTTGGCAACATGTAGTATCAATGGCTCTTTGTTGCTTAAAAAAAGTGAAACTGTAAGCTATCCACAAGGATATGCAGGGCATTGCTATAGCAACACAGCCTCCCTTCCAGCACTAAGAGAAAAGTCATGAATAAAAGATGGGGTTCTAAAGACAACAAAATAGAAAAGGTTGTTTCAACCCTTCTAATACCTGACATTTGCGGTTATTTTGTTAAATGCAAACCAAAAAAAATGTTAGGAAAGGACATGCCGTTGTTGGAAGTATGCATTTATATATTGGGAATGTCACCAAGTAGATATACACTTTTTGCATTTATCAGCTCAGAGAAAGGAGTAGAAAGCATGAAGCTGACAGCATGCAGTTTCTTAAAATTTGTATTAAAAAATAAACATCTTAAATATCTATCTGACTTGAAAAACAGTGTTTGCTTTCTATCTGAATTAGCATAACGAGAATATAATGTTGGAAAAACACCGCCATTTTCTGGTGCATACTTGAGGTTTTTAAAAAATTGAAATGGAAATTGTACTTCAGAAAAGGAAAGATTCCCAGCCTCAACAAATTCATATTTTCATTTAGCTGAATAGAGATTATAATGAAAGTGAAGCTCAGTCTCATTTTCCTCTGTGCCCTACTCCACTTTCTGGCCCTTAGTATTTTTCATGGAAATTATTAAAGAATTAACTGTGAGGCATAAGGACAGCTGTATGGTTTGAAAGGGTCTTTTCAAAAATGCATGTTATTTGTTACTGCATTTCAATACAGATTAAATCCGAAAAGGATGACAACACTGTTTCATGGCTATGGTCTTGTTTACTAAAAGATTCTTATTAAAAATACCCTTTCTTTAGAAAAAGAATGATAATCTTGTTTTATTTACTCTTTGGAGTAATCTGCAGTGTATATCTGCACCAGGACTGTTTCTATTTGAAATGCTACCTTGGTGAGAGATGACTGTTGGTTATGCTGGTTGATTTTCACTGAGTAACTGTAAATGTGATGCCGGGAGCAATGTGATCCAGTAGTGTTAAAACTCCCTCATCTGTCAGTCCCACATCTTGGCTTCAAAGCTGGCAAACTCACTTCCTGCAGTGCATAAGTTTAGTTTGCTTTGGGGATACACTTTGCTTATAATTGCATCTTTCCACTGAACAATAAAAGTATGAAGAAAGATATAGAATAACATTGCTCCTCACCGCTAGAAAACCCAACTAATTGTTTTTTGTTTTGTTTTTTCCCCCCATTCTAATCTAGTCACTTTCCTGCACTTTGATATAGAGCAAACGGATGAAATATCATCCCAGAGGATCCTGAGAAACGCTTTAAGCAATTTTATGACATTTAAATATGGCATTAATGGTCCTTGGGCTTGCAAAGAAAAAAAAGCTTTTGCAGGGAGATGGTGAGATAAGTTCCCCTTTGCATCCCTGCTGCTGCAGAGCTGCTGGTTGTTTCCATTCTTCAAATCCTCTTTGTTCTGCTTGGTGGTTCTGTGGTGTGTCACATGTTGCATTGAAAGCCTTGCCTTGGCAAGGCTTGAGGCTCTTTCACAGCCCTAGACATAGGAGCAAAACTCAGTCCTCTGTGTTCCTGCAGAATTCTGATTTCATGCAAGAGACCTGCTATAACACAAACTGGAATGGAAAAAAGGATTATCTGCATTTAATAATTCTGGAAATATTCAGCCAATAAATTTGTTTCCATTTGGACATCTCAGGACATTTCCTTTAATCACAAAACTTGAAAAAGGTGTGTTTTCCCAAAGAAATATCTCACCATCTATCACAGATAGCCAACATTATCGAAGTTTTTCTAAATGAGAAGAGGCACCTCCCATCCAACTCTGTTTGGCAATTTTGTTATGTGACAGTATTACCTTGGGAGATGAGGGAAAGACAAAATATCACTGACAGGACTGGGGGGAGGGGGAGGATTAAAATCTGCGGTTGTTAGCATGCTATTATTCTGATCAGCGAAACTGTGCAGTGCCACTGTCACAAACAGTTACCAACATGATCCCCTGGCAGTTGTTAAGGGTATTTTAATACTCTGTCTAGTGTAATTTCATAATGATTCCTTTCTCCAGCCCTCCTGGTGACCAGGCATGCTCAGACAAAGAGCAACTATTTCATGCCACTTTGAGCAAACCCGTAGTTATCTAATTCCACCATGCCATGTTAGAATTCTTTGATTTTTGGACAGCCCAAAGAGACTTTCTTGCTAAAAATGTCAAAATTAGCCTGTTTAGACTATGCTGTTGAGATTTAGTTTTGTTTTGAGCAGTTGTCTGTCTAATGCACCTTAAAAATTATCTGTTAGTTTATTTTTTTCTCTGGAGATAACGAGAATGTTTTTGTGTTGATCTTCTTTTTTTTTTTTTATTTTATTTTTACTGCAGCTTAAGTTGCCCATGCCTGTTTTGTGACTTGTTATAAAAGAGATAGATATTTTTCATCTTCTGGCCTGTCTGTCAATACAAGGTCTCTTTAGCACTGAGAATGGTCACTGCTCTGATCCCACTGTCTGTGTACTTGAAGACTAGGAAAAGACAAGACAAACTACCTGTAAGCATTGAAGTGGACTAGCAGATCCTTTTTCATTAGCAGTTGCTGCACGAATTGCTTTGGCAACTCTCTTTGTGGGAAAAATGGTTAACATTCATCAAACCATTCCTCATTGCTACTGAGCGAGCCAGTTCTAACCTGTGTTCCAATAGTGCTTCTTAGCTCATGAATCCCTCTTGTAGTTTTTAGTGGCTTGCTGTTGAAGGCCTTTATAAGATGTAGCATGGTTTACCCATGTCTTATCTGTCATGCTCACTCATTTAGCACCGAACCCCTCCTCACATGGTCGTGTGGAGCAGTTGCTTCCTCCTCTGGGTCCAGGACTCTGCGCGTCCTGGCACTCTCGACCAGGGCAACTTTCTTCCTGCCTCCTGTTGGACTTCTAGGTACATCACTGCTTTCTTGTCTGGTGGGATACAATAAGCACATAGCCATCTAAATCAACTTTCATACATAATAAATAACACAGGAAACTAACAAAAGATTTTTCAGAAATGTTTTATTAGTGTATTGGAAATCATGTTGCCACATTCCATGGATTGCTTCTGCTTTCAAGGCCTCAAAATTTTTGTTTTAAACATGAAACTCAAAATAAGTCCAGAATTAAAGTCTCTGTGGGAAGCACGATGTACTTTTCTCTTTGCTGCTAGACTGCATCGGAACAGAGGATGATTATTGCTTCTTTGTCATGGCATGTGGCTTCACTTGAAGAGTCTCTAGACAGAAAACATGCCATAGCAAGTAGCAGAGCAGCCAAAAATACTGCAACCCAAAACTGAAAATAGACCACATTTGAACTTAAGACTAGGTGGAACAATGGGGCATAACTTGAAATGTGGCAAATATGTACAGGCACCTACTGCAAAGGTAAGTGCATGTGGGTTTTCTGCTGCATCAGGACAATTCTTTACCAAAAGTATTCCAAAATAACTGAAAAGATCCCATTATATCAACATAGAGGAAAACTAAATGACAACATAACAAGAACCCTAAAAAGAAATGTACTGTGATTATTTAATCAATTAGTAAAGAAATTTATTTATGATTGCATAAATAACAAGTAATAAAGGCCATACAGTGCAGAGTATTGCCCTAACTCTCAATGGCAAAGAAATTTCAGTCAAAAAAAGCTGGACAAATTTGCAGAGAAGAATTAAAAAAAAACTCACCTGGCCACAAAAAAAAAAAAATTCAAAAAGGGAATCAGTGGCAATCCAACACTTCAACCAAGGTATAGGCAAAATAAAGCAAGAACTCTGTTCAAGGAGTTTATCCACCACTTTATTGCCCAAGTGGCTAACAACCAATCTTGTTATGGCATTTGCAGTTTAAGGTACAACTTTGATGTTTGTGGAGGTTACAAATCTATTAACAAAAGATTGGGCCAATTATTCTATTTAAATGGCTGCATGGAATGGCTTGATTTATTAGTAAGTGTCAACAAATAAGTGATTCCCAACAGAATTCATGGTTATTTTTGTTATTAATTTAAACATTTCTGAAGAAGAAATCTCTTACTTACAGGAATTTCATGTGATCTTTTAAAAAAATGCTACAAATTAGATAAAATGACAACTATAGTAGTATTCTGATTTCATCCTCTAAAAAGAGTACATTGTTATGTGTGTCTTGATTAATGATTTTGTGGGTTTTTGGCTAAGAGAAGCACTTTTTCCTAAATGTAAACAAATGCAGAGTTTCTCAAGCTCATATACTTCTGAGATGCAGAACTTGTCACAAGCTAAGGCAGAATTTTTTTTGCAAGAACCTCATGGAGAAATGATTGGCAGAGTATGCTTGAGAAGGCTTCATGAATGCTTTGCTATCACTCCGTTAAAAGAACCTCCTCTTCTTATCAATAGATTTTAATAGAATTGAAGGTTAAACATTTAAATTGCAGAAAGTGGAGCAAACACCTGTTAGCTTCTGTGAATAGATGTATATTCAACAACAAAAACTTTTTCATTCTAATATTTTATAGACAGACAAAATCTCTTCAGAGCTTCACAGCCACGCATCCCATTAACTACACTGTGAGTTAATTAGAGGCAAGAGTACTAGGATGGAGTGTTGTCCTTGAAAACCTCGTGATGTTGGCAAGAAAAGATGTGCAAATGATTGTTTGATTCCTGGATAACTTAGCTGGCTTTTGTCTCAGCTGGAACCTGGGTTTGTATTTGTGTGAAGTTTTCTGAGGACTGTGTTTTCAGGCATTTCACTGATGTTAACACTGCTTAATATCCATCACAGGCTGTCTTTTTATAAATGAATTCCACAGAACCACAAACAAAGTTCAGTGGTGAAATTGTAAAATAGGTTTTGCAAGACGAATGTGGTTTCCATTCCTCTTTCATGGCTCCATGTTCTCCTGGTTGCTGTGTGGGAAGTACCTCTGTTACAGGTGAGCAGTCCAGCATGGCAGAGATGGGAGGAGGAGATAAGAAGCATCACTTGGAGGAAAGAGACAACCAGCTTTATTTTATTTTTATGACAACATAATATTCAACAAAACAAATGTAAAACCAGAGAAGAAAGAAGATCGCACAGTAAGATATTTATTGTTTTCTATGAATGCAAACAGGTTTAAAGATCCCTAAGCCATTATGTTTCCTATTCTTACTATTTTAAGACAACTCTGTGACAAGATTGTACCTGGATACTGAGGTATCAGGGGAAATGGCCTTTATTCTCTAGGTACCCTCTTACGAAGGAAATGTGTGTAACTTAGCTGAGGTTGGCTTAGACAGAGGCTGTGTTCCAGGCACAACTGCTATTTGAACACAATGAAATAAATCAAGAGAGGCTAAAAAGAGGAAGGAAGAAAAAGAGGTAGACAAATAAAAGAATGCACAGGGATACGGAAGAAGACAAAAAATAATCTAAAAATGTCAGGAAAAAGTCAACAGAGCAAGGTGTAGAGAGCTGGAGAAAAAAAATTGTGTTAATTTTGAAGAGGGTAAAGAAAAAAAAGATTTTTTTTGTTTTCTATTAATAAAAGTTTGTTGCAAAAACAGTTTTACATGTAGCTGAAGTTATTTTCAATGTTGTGTCTGTAGATTTGTGGATGCTTGTCTATATCTTAGATTGACTAAATCTGATTTCTCTGCATTCGTGCATAAGGTGGTTGTATGCAATATTTTGTTGTATTTTAAGTATATTTGAAAGAAAAATATTGCTTTTCTAGTGTGAAGTGCATAGAAGAGGGCTTTGGTTGCAATCCATGTAATTACAAGACGGAAAATTCCTCTTGGCAGTGGTGCTGACATTCTTCAGCTCCTATCATTTAAATTTCAGGCAGTCCTGGAAATTGTTGCTAGTTTCATACTCACTTAAGAAAGTAAGAGGCCCAAATATAGTCTTTAGTCACCTTTATTCATCCTTGAATTGTGTTCAAAATTTGCTTCATGGCACAGTGGTTTTAGATCATTCAATACATGTTTATTTATATGATCCTCTTTTCCCACACACTGACTATTCCTCACTGTGCTGGGGTGGCCTTAGTGAATTTATCTCTGGGTTAAAAAAGTAAATCTTCATTCTGATCTAATTTCAAGGGAGCTCACTGAGCTGGGAAAAAAAGCCCAAAACCAGGGTAACAAAAGACATTGAGAAAAAATGATCAAGCACTATTTGTATTCCTGCATCAATTTCACCGTGATCTGGGTGAGCTGGGTAACTGGGGAGGCCCCAGATGACTGGAAGTTAGGCAATGTGATGCTCATCTACAAGAAGGGCAGGAAGGAAGATCTGGGGAACTATGGGCCTGTCAGCCTGACCTTGGTGCCAGGGAAGGTTATGGAGCAGGTTACCTTGAGTGCATCGCAAGGCACGTACAGGACAAGCAGGGGACCAGGCCCAGCCAGAACGCGTTTAGAAAAGGCGCGTCCTGCTCGATCAGCCTGACCTCCTTTTATAACCAGCCGATCCACCTAGTAGATGAGGGAAAGGCTGTGGATATTGTCTACCTGGACTCCAGAAAACCCTTTAATGCTGTGTCCCACAGCATTCTCCTGGAGAAGCTTGGACAGGTGCTCTGTTCGCTGGGTCAAAAACTGGCCGGATGGCCGGGCCCAGAGAGCAGCGGGGAAAGGAGCTCCATCCAGTTGGCAGCCGGACACCAGTGGGGCTGCCCAGGGCTCAGTACTGGGGCCAGTCCTATTTAATACCTTTGCTGATGATCTGGGTGGAGGGGATCGAGTGCACCCTCAGCAAGTTCACAGACACTAACACTCAGTTGGGCGGGAGTGTTAATGGGCTGGAGGGCAGGAAGGCTCTGGAGGGATCTGGACAGGCTGGATCCATGGCCTGAGGCCAATTGTGTTAGCTTCAATAAGGGGAAGTGCTGAGTTCTGCCCTTGGGTCACAACAACCCCAGGCAGTGCTACAGGCTGGGGGCAGAGTTGGAGGATCAGAGGGCGGCCCAGGGAAATATGCCAACAGCTTAAGGGAGACTCCCCAGCTGGTCTTCCTTCTTTTTGACCCCTCAGTGGGTTTTCCTCTTTGTTTGCATGTGTTACCCCCTGTCAGCGACTGCCAGCACCTGTGAAGGACTCACGCCAATAGTTTATGGAATAACACTCTTTGTTCATATAAAATTGTGAGAGGTTAAGGTTCGGGGATTGTTGGGGATAGTACCTGTCTGCAAAAACATATTTAAAGCAATACACAGACAACTCTAATCCTCAGTGAAAGTATTCCACATGCATAGACTATGATTGTTACCCAACAGGCGTCCCTGTGGGGGTGAAGACAGGCTCAGCCTATCGACAGATCCCAGCAGTTACAATGGAGACTTCCCTAACTTTTCTCCCATTCTCAACTTACTTTTATACTATTTCTTTATGTTTAGGTGGAGCTTGAGTGATTTGAGTCATAAATACCTTTGTTACTGATTGGTGTAAAATTCTCTTGCTTTGCTTTTAAGGATACAGTCAAAACAATATAGAGCACACACCCAGTGAGGGGTGGCTGTACTGCTCGTACCTTGGGGGAGGGTAACTTTGGGGTGGAGTGTGTGTTAACGTTACAATTAGGCTATAATAAACCAGGTTCATCTAAGGAGAGGGATTTTGCCACAGCTGTTGGCTCAGCAGCAGGACATCTCCTGTCTCCCTTGGTATGCGGTTTATCAGCCACAAAGTGCCATCGAGTTCCCCTCCCTGCAAGGATTTCAACAGAGCCTGGCCCGCGGGGCGTCCACTCTGCTCGACCCTCCATCCCACCCCCCTCAACAGGTGCTTACAGTTGTATCAGGAATCATCATGGAGCGTGCCAGCCGCGTTCCATCCACGGAGTAGCAGCTATATTTTACCCTATAATTTCTGTACAGTTGTAACTCCTTTTAGGATGTGAATATAACTTCTCAGTTTCCTCTGATTTTACTGCCAGCCATCTTCCCACAAATGGGATATGGAATAAACTTCTTGAATTAGCAATGGGTTAAAAAAACCAGGAAAAAAAAAGAGAATAGGATAGATAATTGTTTTCCAAAAGATTTTGTAGATTAGTGGATGGAGCTGTATGCCACTCAATATATTCTTAATTGATCTAGCAAAGGGTGCAAATAATGAGACAATTTTGGCTGATATGAAATTATTCAAGATAGCCAATCTTAATGTAAAGAGTTGTGTAAGGAATTAGTGTTGAGTGGTTGGGTGAGAAAAGACTAAATTAATGCTAAGTAAACCTCCTGAGGGAAAAACAGTTTTAATGATGAAGCTCACAGTGGTGGACTCTAAATTAGCAAAGATCTCAAAACTCTTCTGATTAATTCCTTTAAGACATCAGCCCAAATCTCAGCCACCATCAAAAGAAAAATAGAATACTAGGAAGCACTGGGAAAGAATAGCAATTAAAAAAAAATCATCAGAAAGCTTGATTATGTGTATATTGATGAGATGGAAATATAGTAATGGTTTGTGGAAGTGTAGAGGCAAATAGACCTGAAAAGAGGAGGCAGAAGAGCAGAGAGGGAGGGTTGGAGGTATGGGACAACTTCTGTCAGACATATAACTGTGCAGCAGTACTCTTCAGCTGGGGAAAGAGACAACAAAATGTGGGCGTAAGAGAGGAATAGCAAATTATGAGTGACACGAAGCAACTGAATAGGGAATGATTACTCACTGTGGGGAACCCAAGGAAACTATTAGGCAGCAGGTTGAAAAAAAACAAACAAAAGAAAGCCCTTTCCCGCATAACAATATTACATGTTGAGATTCATTTTCATTGGACGCCAAAATTACAAATAAGTTCAAAAAATGATTAAACAATTTTGTAAAGGAAAGACCGTGAGGAGCTATTAAACATGTGATGGATGATTTGAAACAGAAGTAGCTGGCAACTACTGTTCTACTTTCCCTCTTTCATATGTTCTTTTTTTCTTAACATCAGCTGTGGGCCACTAGCTGAGAAAAATCTTTTGGTTTTTAGTTTGATCTAGCGTATCTGTTTTTATGTAAAGCAGCCTAGAAAAAATGGTTTATTCAATACTAAATATGTAAGCTCTGATTCTGCTATCCTTTATCCCAGCCTATTGTCAATATAAAAGCTAACCTGGTTTCTTTTGGGCGGCATGATTAAATGTCATATAACTGAGCACTTCTGAATCAATAATATGTCAATAATAATCCAACCAAAACCTTCTATTAAATGATCTTTTTTAGACATTTATCATGTATGTAATGGTATACAAATATTTTCAATGTTGCTAAGAAAAAGGAATAAATATAGAATATGCAACCAGAGACTCAATAAGTATTGCATGGGTTAAGGACAAATGAGAGAGATATATCTCCACAATCTAGCAAAGGATGCTAATTCAGTTTCTCAACAGTTTCTCTAATTTTGCTTTAATGAAGCAAAATTAGTAAGGAAGGAATGGCTCAGTATTCGCAATATCTTTATGTTTACAAAATAGTACCAGAAGAACAGTAATCCAGGTGGCTTTTGCTCTTTATTACTGCATGAATGTGGAGACTTCCATTTATTTCAAGGGCTGCTCTCACTAAATGTGTGATTTCAGTGGGAACAGAAAACAGCCTGGTTGTCCTCACAGATCTTCAAAGCTAATGTGACAATGATCGTTTCTCTGTTAAGGCCCAACATGAACAAAACTGCAGCTTTGGAATTGGCACATGGAAAGTCTACAAAATTAGCAGAGTTGTTGCTGAGAGAGAGGGAAAAATCCTGAGAATTTTTTCTGAGGAGAGAAAAGGAGATTCTCCTGACTGCAAAGCTGAGAAGGATACAATTTGAATTTGCTCTGCTGGTTGAAAATATTGAGGGGGGAAAAAAAAGCCTTAAATATTTGAGGAAGAATGAAGCCCTTAGAGCCCATGCCATGGGAGAAATGAGAGAAAATGGAAAGGCTGGCTGTTAACATTGCTATCAACAGCTGAAATACTGGGTTGAACTTTCAAGAACCAAATGTTCTCCTAGTAATTTCAAAATTATAAATAGATGCTGTTGTATTTTCTGGAATATTCACTTCTGAAAGTTGAAGAATGACAGAACTCATTTGAATGGGCTCCCTGCCACTCAGGCAGCTTCCTAATGGAGCTGGGACTTGTATTGACATTTGTTTCCAGGATAAAAGGTCTGGCAGCATTAAAGGGCACTGGCTTCACGAGATGATGCGTGTGCTTCTGGACAGGTTCCAACTGCAAGAGTAGCATGTCTGCTGTGTCAAGTTGGACTGGCTGGAAATACCACGTGGAGGTGGATATTGGTGGTGTCAGATAATTGCATGATGGCAATGGGCTGAACGGTCCTGTCAGGTTGTAAGCCTGTGGTGTAAGAGAAGCACCGTCTTGAACACTGCATAAACATCCCAACCTTTGAGACTTGGACAGACTCTGAGAACATTTTCTCTTTCTCCCTAAACAGGGCTCGGGTGTCATTGCATATGCTTCAGTGTCCACATTTAGGTACTTTGAGGAATTAGTGTCAAAATTTGAGATGCAAATTGCATGCAGGTATCAGTGAGGATTAGACTTCAGAATTACTGTCTTGAACTTTTCACATTTTTCTCATCCGCTCTGGCATGTCTGATGCATCATGGTCACTGCCAGTTGCTTTCTGATTATGTTTGACATATGTTTGCAGTTGGTAGAATCAAGTACTTATTTGCAGAACTGTGCTGAACTCACTTCTTGAACTCCTGGAATAACAGTTCGATGAAACCAGAATAAAAATGGGATCTGCATTTATACTGGAGTAGGAATATTCAAAATGGAAAAATTCCTCATGTGCAGTCTATGTGAGATAGTATCCGTGTAGATTTGTTTTCTGTAGGCTAGTGAAGAGAAAGTATTGAGTGAAAAGAAATAGCAGGATTCAGTTCCTGCTGTTACTCTGAAATTTTAAATAAAATATCCAAGACCCACAGGCTTCGTTTCTTCATGCTGTTAAAATGCAGGTTGTAAACCTTGACCATACTTGAAAATGATTTTGTATTTAAAGTTGATAATACAATTTGGAAATTATTTTAACAAAAAAATTAATATGAGGGGAAGAAATATTTCCTCAAAACATTTGAGAAAGGTAGAATAGAAACTTGTCTTCTTAGTTTCTTATCCCTTCTGGGCTTCAGAAGTGAGGCTGTTTTTCGTTTTGTACAGCCACAAAATGCTGGTCCACTGAAGTGGGTCTGATATAAGTAAGGTATAAACAATAGCTCCTTTCTCACCTAGGAACAAAATACTGGAAAACAGTTGTCAATTCTTTCAACAATATTCAGACTGTAATATTTTAAAATATTTGCTCTCTTAGCAATACAGTTTCTGCAGTCAGAATTAAGATTTTTCAAGTTTCAAGCAAAGCTGATAGAATTTTCTTCCAAAGTATCCACCAAAAATGAATGCATTAAACGATGCCTTTGTCCTTTGTGTGTTTAGCTGAGAAACTTAACTTCAACAACTTAACATAAATGTGGGATCTTGGGATCTAGTGCTGCTTGCATGCAACTATACTGGTGATAATTAATAACTGGAGGAAGGATGGGGAGAGCAGGAATATTTCTTTTCATTTTCTAGGATTAAAACAGGGGAGCTATGGTGCAAAATATTCTTCATGTTTATACTAATTATGTTTTCCCATACTTTTTCACGTGTGGGACACATTTTAACATGCATTAACCTCTATTAATTTCATGACATTTCTATAGGGTAGTAGAGCAATAACAGTGTAGGAGAATGTGACGGGGAATGGTGGTTTTTTTTTACCCACCAGTACTCTCTGGCAAGGTCACTGTCTGAATGCATTTTCTGATTATAGCCTTTTATGTTGTACCAAAAAGGGATTTTGTGGTGCAGTTGTCAGATATTATTAAAAAGTTCAATTATATTTTCTCAATTTGAGCTCAGGTTTTCTGGCCTTCCTTCTGCATCTGCATTTTTGATAGTCTTCAGATTTGTTTCCTGATTTGAAAATGTGCTTTCAGATATATTCCCTGTCTGGTTGCATGTAGTAGTGCTATGTTTTCCTGAAGCTGTTGTTGTTTGTGATGAATAGGAACTATTGGAATAATCTAGTGATGCTAATTCACATTCACTTGTAGTGCTGCTGCCTAGATACATAGTAATTGTTACAGGAGCCTCCATTCTGATAAGGACAAATATTCACGATGAAGACATGGCTGATTTTTAATTCATTTGCTCTTTAAGCTCAGAACTACACTGTTTTTTACTAATGAAGAGAAACAAAAGGACAGGTATATAGGTTTTGAGGATGTACATGTATGACTTTAATAACCCTAAAATACTATGACTAATCAGTCATGCACATGTGATGTATATTGTTTGAATCTTGTGTGCCACAACGTACTTAAAGTAGGAATGTCTTGGATATCACAATGCCAGCATATCACCCATTGCAACCCTCCCTGTTCATCCCCACTATTAAGGCACTGTTGCCTTTATAAGGGGGATTTTCCCTGAAGATAAAATCAGGAGTATTCCTCAGCCAACTGTTGGTTTCAGGTGGTAGTGCACACTGTTAGGATGCACAGAGCTGCACCAAGCTGAAGGCCTGTAGACTGTCATTAAGTTTGAAATTATCTGGTTTCTGTATTTGCAACCTTTAATAAACTGAAGATAACTTATTTATTCCAGAGTGGCTTGCCTTTTTAAAAAAATTGTAAAATAAAACAATTACTTGGGGATTTTTTGCTTGCTTGCATGTATGTGTGTGTATAACTATGCAGTTATCAATTGCAAATGCAGGTGTATGTGGACAAGGGTTTTTGCAATAGTTTTTAAGATCAGATTAAAAAACATTGTTCAAGAGTGTTCCGTTGGAATTGGGATATCCGATGGGACAGTGTGGCAGAAAGAGAGCTTGTAGAAAAAAACACTGAATCATTGGCAGTAACTTTGAAGTGACCGTTTTTAACAGCAAAGGTTAGGTGGTACAATCTATATTTTCTGGCATTTTAAAATCAAAGTAGGTTATCTTTCTAAAAGTCTTGGAGTGCATAAAATAATTGACTCTATGTCATATGTTCTGTTGGGCTCTGAGTTAATACAGAGTTTTCTTTAGCTGCAGAGCTACAGGCTTTACTTTCAGAGTACTCACCTCTGAGTTTTATCTCTGGTGCTGCTGCTAATCCCTGAGTGGTTGGGGTGCTCATGAGACAGACAACAGGCAAGTCCCAGAAAGTCAGAGGACTTTTTTTTTTGTATTAATAACACCATGTTTATTTAACTGTACTGGAATATGATGAACAGGTTATTTGATTGGCTTTTGAATTTCATGAACATTTGAAGAGTTTTATCTCATTTAACTCCTCAGCTTCGGTCTTCTTGCTTTAGTTGGCAACTGTTAATTTGAACCAAACTGAGAAAATGCTGGAGACCTTCTTTTGTAATAGCAGTTTGCTAATCTGACTTCTTTGTCCACAGAGAAGTCAGGGAATTTGCTCTCAGAATAGCTGCTCTTCGTTCTATCTATAGTATTCTTAAAGGCCTTTTAAAAACTGGTAAATGCTAATTACCATGTATCAAGTACAGAGAATCTATGGGAGAGTAAAGGAATGTGAGAGAAAATAAAATTGCATTCCAGAAAAAAGTACCATAGAGAAGAATGAGATCCTAGGAAAAACTGGATTTCTTTTCATCTTCTAACAGAGAATTTTATAATCTTTTACATACTTTTGCTCCCAGTTCTTATCCAGGAAATGGATAATTAAAGTTTGGATGAAGAGCAATTAAATTAAAACTAAATGTATATTTATTTAGAGAGTATATAGATTTTAGAGGTTTTATTAATACCAGTTATCATTTAATATAACATTCAGGAAATACTGGAGTATGCCTCAGGTTTACCGGCCACCACTTCCCCATATTAGTATTTAAATCATTTATTAACAGTGGAACTTAGTGAGCAATAAGCAGTAGCTTGCCTGTTCTTACACCAGCAACTGTGGACTGACTGCTTGTTTTTCTAACTTATATGGACTGTTGTTGTCTACTGGCATTCTGCTTTTAGAAACTAATTTTAAAAAATATAATACTCTCCCTAAATAGTACTATCTCTCGGCAAAGAAAACCTCTATGAGTTGTATATCTAAAGAATCAAACACATGTTTTTCAATATAAAATCTAGGCATTTATTTCCTCCTTACCCATATTGACTCCATTCTTGTCAGTAACTGCCATTGATAAGCGATACCTTTTAAAGTGCTGACGGTTCATTGCAATAGCCTTCATTACATCATATTAAGGAAATGTTGAGAAACTATTGCTTTTAGTTTCCCAAAAACTCCAGAACCAGTGACTACACAGACATCAATTTTTTTGGGTATGATAGTTGGTGGAGGAATTGACTTGCAATAGATTGTAAATGGAGTAACTGCAGAATCTTTTCTGAATTATTATCAGGTTTCACTAGATTCTGTGTGGTCTGCATGGCCAGATGGGATCCACCTAGAAACTGTTCACCAAGAAACCTGGTGAAATTGTTCACCGAGACACTTTCCATCATTTACCATCACTCCTGGCTAACCAGGGAGGTCTCAGTCAACTGGAAGATAGCCATTGTGATGCTTACCTACAAGAAGAGTTGGAAGGAGGATATCCCCTGTCAGCCTGACCTTGGTGCCAGGGAAGGTTATGGAGCAGGTTACCTTGAGTGCATCACAAGGCACGTACAAGACAAGCAGGAGACCAGGCTCAGCCAGCATGACCTCCTTTATGATCAGCTGACTGCCTTGTGGATGAAGAAAAAGCTGTGGATATTGTCTACCTGGACTCCAGAAAACCCTTTAATGCTGTGTCCCACAGCGTTCTCCTGGAGAAGCTTGGACAGGTGCTCTGTTCGCTGGGTCAAAAACTGGCCGGATGGCCGGGCCCAGAGAGCAGCGGGGAAAGGAGCTCCATCCAGTTGGCAGCCGGACACCAGTGGGGCTGCCCAGGGCTCAGTACTGGGGCCAGTCCTATTTAATACCTTTGCTGATGATCTGGGTGGAGGGGATCGAGTGCATCCTCAGCAAGTTGGCAGAAAACACTCAGCTGGGTGGGAGTGTTTATGAGCTGGAAGGCAGGAAGGCTCCGCAGATGGATCTGGATAGACTGGATAAATGGGCCAAGATCAACAGTATGAAGTTCAATAAAGTGATGTGCTGAATCCTGCCCTTGGGTCACAGTAACCCCATGCAGTGCTACAGACTGGGGGCAGAGGATCTGGAAAGCTGCCTGGCAGAAAAGGACCTGGGGATGCCAGTCTATAGTGGCTGGACATGATCCAGTGTGTGCCCAGGTGGCCAAGAAGGCCAATGGCATCCTGGCCTGTATCAGTGTGGCCAGCAAGGCTAGGGAAGTGATTGTCCCTCTGTACTCAGCACTGGTGAGGCCACACCTCGAATCCTGTGTTCAGTTCTGGGCCCCTCACTGCAAGGAAGACACTGATGTGCTGGAACTTGTCAAAGGAGGGCAATGGATCTGGTGAAGTGTCTAGGGAGTATGTCCTGTGAGGGGCAGCTGAGGGAGTTGGGGTTGATAACCCTGGAGAAAAGGAGGCTCAGGGGGGCCTTTTCATTCCATACAGCTACATGAAAGGAGGTTGTAGCAAGGTGGAGTTCAGTCTCCTTCCATGTAACAAGGTACAGGATGAGATAAAATGGCTTCAAGCTGAGCCATGGGAGATTTAAGTTGGGAGCCATGGGAGATTTAAGTTGGATATTAGAAAAAAATTTTTTACTGAAAGGGTTGTCAAGCACTGGAACAGGCTGCCCAGGGAAGTGGTATCACCAAGTGTTCCAAAAATGTGTAGATGCAGCATGTGGGTACACGGTTTTAGTAGTAAACAGCAGTGCTGGGTTATTGTGTTCCTGTTCTATAATGAGACCTTTCTTCCCACATACTTCTTCCCTTTCTTTTGCCTCATATAGATGCTCTGTTACCAAACTCCCTTTCTGTCTTCCAGTTCTACGCTTGATCCCCTTCATCTGGTTTTAGGAACTGATTTTAGGATTTCACTGATATTTCTTTTTGTCACTATAGCTCCTCTTTTGATAAATTTCACAAGCAAGTATTCCATCTTTATATTATTCCATTTTCATCCTTTGGACTTGTTATTCCCTCTCAGCCTTTGATTTGCTCAGTTCCTGTCCTCTTCTGACTGTTTCCTACCTCTGAATGCTCTGGGAAGTATTCCCTTAAAAAGTTATCTGATTCAGCATTCTTACAATTTTTTGTAGTGGTTCTGCATGGACTATGTCTATTCTCCTTAACTGTATCACTACATATCTGCCTGTGAAAATATGAATTTGACAACCTTTTAGAAAAGGCCTCACAAGCCTGTCTCTCTATTCCAGTCTTGACTTATCCCATCCAAATGAAATCTTAGGCCAACTTTCTCGTATCGCCTCCAAGAGGCCTGTGAACTCATGTTCAGTTCAGAGATAGCTACTAACCTTTGATTCTAATTCCAGCCTACAATTTCATTTTCTGAGTATGAATGCTGCTAGACTTGTCAGTTAGGCACACAGCATGGGTTTGCTGTGTGGGTTATTTTTCCCATTCAGGCTGTCTTGATGATTCTTGCTGCAATATTTCAAATCTTTCCTGTCGTTTCATGTAGCAGAAGCTGGCATTATCTTGTGACTCCACTACTACGGCATACTTTTTGTCTTTTGTTGTAATTTTGTTCCTCTGACAATTCTTCATATTGCTGCAAAGGTCTTCCTTTCTGTGTTTCTATTACCTTTAATTCCCTTGCTTTGCAAAATCCATCCCCCCTTGCTTCACTAAACTTCAGCTGTTGATTAATTCTCGAGGCTTTTCACAACAGTTTGCAGCATACTTAGGACCTTATCTTCAAGACTGAGGGTGAACACCAAGCTCCAGTTGGCTCTGGAACAATTACTGTGTATCTAGGCAGCAGCACTACAAGTGAATGTGAATTAGCATCACTAGATTATTCCAATAGTTCCTATTCATCACAAACAACAACAGCTTCAGGAAAACATAGCACTACTACATGCAACCAGACAGGGAATATATCTGAAAGCACATTTTCAAATCAGGAAACAAATCTGAAGACTATCAAAAATGCAGATGCAGAACGAAGGCCAGAAAACCTGTGCTCAGATTTAGAAAACCTAATTGAAGCCCAGCCTTCTCCATCTACTTGTTGAAGTTCCAGGCAGACACATTTGTTCTTTTCCCTGTAGTATTCCTATACCTACCCGTAAGCTGGGAAACAGGAATATCCCAATCTACTCCGTTATCCTCCAAATCCCTGCTTAATATTCTTCTTAACTAAGACTAATACATGAGAGCATGAGCACAGTCTCCTGAGATCAAGCTGAGCAATGCCAGTTGCTTTATCTCCACCATCGATGCCTGCATTAATTTCCTCTGTACTTTGTAACAGAAGTCGTCTGAGGCAGGGGCAAGTAGCATAAACAAAGTGTTACTGCAATGCAGTTGATAAGTAATGATTTTGGAAGGCTGGCACTTCTAGGAGATTTTGGAGTGGTGGCCTACGCTATATGAATGCTATGGAACGTGTGCCTCTGGCTGAACAATAAGGTGTTATGGGATTTACTTTTCATTTCCTTACTTCCATGAAAGGTTTATTTTGTTTTATAGAAACCTTTATTGTTTCTCAATTAAGTTATTTGTATAATAATGGCATGTGTCGGTAGCACAGGATGACAAATATTGAATATGTGGAAGTGATTCATATTTCATGAACTCTGATCCTGACCTTCTTACAATTGCCAGAACAAATTACATTAATTACACCAAATTACATGACAGGTGGAGGAAGTTGTCATTAGTATCCATTACATACAGCAGTATAGAAAGAAAGTCTCTGGTTTTCTGTGGTAATTGACTGTAAGCATGACCACTCTTACATAACAGCAATACACACTCGGGAGGTGATGTTTTGTTTGTGTAGTTTTCATGTAAAAAGAGCTTACTTATTTCAGAATAAAAAGGTTTTTCCTGAGTGATAAAATCAATGGAGCCTGGGTTCCCATGGATTAGGGTCTACCGTGTCCACTATTGCAGCCCCTTTTCCACCTCCCTCTAAGTCCTCTCTAGTGTCCTAAACCAAGCAGTGATGGGTACCACACATGGACTTCCTGTCAGTGTTTGTGCCACCTGCACTGGCAGCTGCAGAGGCTATCCATGCTCCTCTGGGGCAGACACACATTCCTGTCTTTTAGACTTTATTGCTAACTGCTGGTCTTCAGGAAACCTGTAGGAGTGCAATTGTTTGGAAGTTTGAAATTTGGGTTAATAGTGATTGTGTGTGTGTGAAATTAGATGAGATGGAGATACTGTGGTAAGAGAAACCACACTTCCCTAGGCAAGGAAACAGTGAAAAATATTTTGTGCAAAGGTCAACATTGGGAAATGTGCACCTGAGAACGATCTAGAAGGGTCATACAGTATGACCCATGTGACAGACTGGTGCAGCAGGGCATTATGCTCCACTGGGAGCCCCACCAGGACCTCCCACAGTGTAGACGTTCCACTGGCTTTTCCTTTTTAGTCACAGCAGCTAAGTACCCTGCAGATGCTTGCTCACTCCATGCCCTTCCTCAGTGGGATGGATAGGAGAATTGTAAGAAGGTAAAACCTCTGGGGTGAGATAAGAGCAGTTTAGTAACTGAAACAAAGTAAAAAAAAAAACACAAAAAAAAAAAAAAAAACAACAAAAAAAAACCAGAGAAGGAGACAGAGGAGGAGAAGAGACATAAAAAAAAGACAGACAGAGGGTAATAAACCCCAAGAACAACAAGTGACACACAATAGCATTGCCCATCATACACTGACAGATGTACAGCATGCCCTCAAGCAGTGATCAGTTCCCCCTGGCCAATTTCCCCCAGTTTACAAGCTGAGAATGACATTCTATGTTGCCAAACATGCCCCTTTGGTCAGTTTGGTCAGTTGTCCTGACCATGCTCCCTCCCAGCCTTTTGTGTGCCTCCTCACTGGCAGCGCAGGAGACACTGAAAGTCCTTGACTTGGGGTAAGCACCACTTAGCAACACCTAAAACATCGGTGTGTTATCAGCATTATTCTCATACAAAATCCAAAACTGAGCAGTGTACCAGACAATTAAAAAGACAATTAACTCTATCCCAGTCAAACCAAGGACAGATATGTACAAGTTTTCTTCACGTCTGACAGAGTTGAATCATTTACTAAGCACAATGGAAATTCCCATTTTACCAGAAAAGATTTTTTCTTCAGTTTTTCACCGTGTTCTTCCCTGTAGAGCTTGTAATGGGTGCTTTTGCTTTCCTTTGCTCTTTTACCTTGTTCTATTATTCATCCTTAAACAAAGTTTTATCCCTGTTGTTAGTTTGTGTCAAGAAAAAGAGTTTTAATTTAAATCTTTCAAGGTAATATTACAAAAAAGAGAGAGAAAAATGTATGAAAATAACTGAACAACTTCTTCTTAATTTTTAAAAATCTCTGATTGTCTGTGAAGAGTTTAGAGAATGTGACTCTAAAAAATGTATGGTAGAGACTGGTTTATTCCACTATCCATTATTGATATTATTTAATTCTCTTTGTAAACAGTTTTTAGCCAGTTGAAAGGCTCAAGTAGTGTAATATAAATGGAGACACCTTTCTTTTCTGGATGTCTGAGCACAGCAGACTTTGACATTGCATGTAATTTATGGGCACTATATCCCCAAATACCTCCTAGATTTGGAGCCTGAGACCCTGTTAATGTAATTGACTCTTGTTAGGCTCTTGGAGCAGCTTCATGAAGGACCATGTGCAAAAATAGCATGTACAGGTATTCTCTTGTACATACATAGGTTTTTTTAATGCAGCAGGCATGATAAAAATAAGTCAAACTTCTTCCATGAACTCCAGTTTTTTTCCCAGGTAGGTGAGTGTACAATTTGATATATGTAAAAAAACCCAGTCAAGAACAACAAATAGGTCTCTTGCTTTAAAAAAATGCAGTGAATCCCCTGTGTGAGTGATGATGCAGTCATTATTTTCACATAAGCTCTTTGGTTTCAAAAATGTGGTAAAAATCTCATAAATGAAGTTGGGCCTGCAATCAAGAAATTAACACATATCAAATCTTTGCAAAAAAGGCAGCAGGATCTGTTGGAGGAGACAGTGGAGAGGAAAGTTTTGAATACTTAAAAAAAAGAAGAAAAAAACCTCAAGAAATCCTTAAAAAAGTGGATAAATGTGGTATATGCACAGTGATATCCAATGCAGTGTCACTGGAAGAAGCGGTATGGTTAGCGTGGCTTTCTGTGACCTTCCACCCCACCTGGGGCATCTTTGGCTGAATCAACCTCAAACTGGGAATGTCAATCCTCTGCTGCAATTACCTAGAAAGTACCTTTAAGCAGTTCAAGGTTAGTATATGATTAAAAAAACCTTCCATCTTGTTGATCTACCAAATACTTTAGAATGATGGCCCAGCACTCTAGTTTGTGGAATAAACAACGTATTTCTGCTATAGCTGCACTTTGTCACTAAGACGAAGGATGCTAAGAGAGCCCTGGGGCTGGGGAAAGTTGTTTTGTGTATAATGAGATTTTTTCAAGAAAAAACCTAAATGTTGTAGACAACATAGGGATGGAAAACCTGAAGAAAAGAGTACGGTTTGTGCTTTGCCTTGTACTGACTGAAGCATTTATTTGCTGAATTTGTGCAGAGGAAGCTTCTCTTTTTGAGGCTGCCTAACACAATAGGAGAACTTATCTTACAGTTGGAATCAGAATTTATAAAGGTTTTTATATTATAACAAACACACATACCTTTTAAGCTATGGTCTTGAAATCGAGGCCTTCAGCTGCATAGTCTGAAATGCCATATGCACACATCAGCTCACGATGCAGAAAAAGAAGAATATATAGGGCACAGGATTTAGCCATTCCACAGTAAACGAAATAGGATTTCTAAAACCTTTTGAAACTGCAGTTTTTTAATTTTATGACTTTTAACTTCTTTTATAAAAGTTAAGCCTCACTGCCCTTTTCTTGGAAAACTATGACATTAACAAAAAATTTACTTGTTTGAGGTTATTACAATTTTTCTTCAAGCCAGCATTGAGCTTTAGTATGTAGTAGCACCTAATACTGTATAATAATTTAAATCTGTTTTAATGACTTCTGTAATATAAATGTTTTAAGTATAATAACAATTATTTTAACAAGTGTTTCCTGATTCCAGGCATGTGTAAAGAAGATAGGGTATGTAATATAGCTGACCAGATAACTGCTTTTACAAATTATATTCGTTCTTCTTTATTTCGGTGCAAAATGAAGAGAGTTCAGTGTAGTTCAAGGAAAGCATTGTGATAAACAGACAGCTTAAATGTGAGCAGTGTAAAGAGCAGCAGCTTGCAGAAATATTGCTATAGATACTAAGACCGTATCCTGCCTCGCTACGGACCACACATAATTGAATCATGTTCAATAGAAGGCCATTACAAAACAGTGCTGATTTGCAATGCTAATATGGTGAAGACAGCTGTCACTGGGAATTAAATATGATCATTCAAAGCCTGAATAAATGAGGTGCCCATTATCTTCTGGCTCTGCTACAGCCTGCTTAAAGAACACAAATAAATGATACTGTCTCAATAACCAGCTCAGTTTTGTCTTCCAGCCATAGAAATATGAAGAAGACAGAGGGAAGAGGGAGGGCACACAACAACATCAACAACAAAAAGCAGAGTCAATTTACAAAGACACGCAGAACACCAATGCCCTACGACTTCATTTGCAACAGAACAGTATTCGTGGAAAAATGGAGAAAAAGCTCTTTAACCAAGCTAACATGTTGTAGTGTAGAGCACGCATACTTATTTACAAAAAAAACCCCAGGCATCTAAAAAACTCAGTCAATGATTTGCCAAAAGAAATCAGTTAGAGATGCCAAAATGTCAGATGAACTGAAACAGAGTCTGCCGAGAGTGATAAAGGACAGGTCAAGGTAGATTTCTTTTCCTTTTGCCATCTAGTACTTTTAATGTCAT
Organism: Callaeas wilsoni; assembly: GCA_013398955.1. Taxonomy (NCBI): domain Eukaryota; kingdom Metazoa; phylum Chordata; class Aves; order Passeriformes; family Callaeidae; genus Callaeas; species Callaeas wilsoni. The sequence goes on from VWPU01012509.1 coordinate 213,275, forward strand.
AAAATATTTCAATTTAATTTTAATGTGAACCATAATCTATACACAAGGAAAATGCTGACCAAGTGGAAGAAATCTTAATTTACTTGAAGAAAAAATTTGTGGGAAGTTTGTGTCATCTCATAGAGAGAGAAAACCCAGCAATGATAAGAAGAAGGAAAAAGAAACGTTAATATAAAAATGAAGGGTATTTCTACTTCAGGTAAGACTGTCAGAGCCAATTTACCAGTCCCTCGTGTAGCCAGCTCAGTGTTAAGTGGAATCTGCCTGTTTGAAGCTGCAGCTGGGCAGCGCACGGGAGCAGCCGAGCCCAAGCGAGTGCTGCGCAGGGCTGGGGATCCGCAGCGTGCCGGGTCGGGATCCGCTGGCTGCCCTGCTCCGTGTCCCGGCCGAGCAGCTGCCTGGGCTGTGGCGCTGGGCTGCTGGCAGAGGGGATCGCTGACAGCTGCTGGGATAAGCAATGCCTCAGTTGGTATTTAATTACCAACTCACGCCTATAGAAAATACTGCGTAAAATTTGCACCTTAAAGGAGAAAGAAGACAGAATACAGAGGAGTAACTTACAGAAGTCCTACTGATAGCAGGTGTGAAAGCACTTCTTTAGACCTGTGATATCATCAAAGGAGAGCAACATATGAAGGAGTACAGAGCTGTTTTTCTTCCATTGAAGTATTTGCCCACCCACTGCCTCTTCACAGTGTTTCACATTTTCCAACAGGAAAAGCAGCTGTTAGAGCCTGGAAATGTCAAAATGAGCTGGACAAAGTGGAAGGAAAGGAGCTGAGCTTAATGATGACCTAGACCACCGTTTTGTGTAATGCCAGGTCTCAGAGCAAGCGACTGTTCTGGGACCTTTGACAAACTTGTGTAAGTACACAACAGGCAACAGCTTTCGCAGTGGAGCTGGCTGCACATGTGAGACCATATGCTGGTCTAGAACAGTGAGATAATTCCAAAGAAAATAAAGGTATGGGCAAGGATTAGAATATTCATTGTACAAAACCAGCCAAAAAAAAAAAAAAAAAAAAAAAAAAAAAAAAAANAAAAACAGGCTTAGAAGGTGCATGACTGAAAAATTGCATCTGACATAAGATTAAATACCAGCAAGTGTAAGGTCATATATATGGCACAAGAAAGAAAATTAATAGGGTGGATAAAAACTGGGGATTAGCTCTTTAGAAGTCATGTTTAGAAATGAGGGTAGCTCTAAAGATAAGAAAAATAAATGTAAAGTCGCAAATTGAAGCACAGGCTGGTATTGGTGAAACACTGTGAGTAAGTGCACAAACGGAAAGCAACAGTGTTTGCAAGACACATGGAGTTAATGCATCTGCACTTGAAATGCTGTGTTTGCTTATGTCCTCACATGTACTGAAATGCTTATGAAGTCAACAAGAAGGACAATGTTTATATTTTTGAAAGGGATCATGGATGTATGAGATACCCATGTAAAGCAGGTGTGAAAAGAGTTTCAAGGCCAGAATCCTTTGGTATCTAAACATTTTTTAGATTTAGATAAACTTCTCTGGTGGAAAAAAAATAGAGCAAGGCTGAAGAAATACAGATTTGAAATCACTATTTTAAGTTCCTTCATCTGTCATTTACTTGATAACTATGTGCTTTGCAAACCCATTATCTGTGAGCCACTAAATAGAAGGCCTGTTGTGCCCTACTGTGAGAATATCTTTAATGGATTCTCTATTTTCACAGTTTCACTTGAGGTTTAGTATTTTTCCTGTTTTAAAGCCCAAGGAGTGAAAACCTTTTATTAACTGTTTTGAAACTCTGTGGGTGCAATACAGCAGTTGTACATTTCATATCAAAGCCTTTGATTATGTTTAACTGAGGGGGTTCTTCTTCCCTGCCCTATTCTTTCCAGTATCTCACGCATTCCCTGCAGATTTATGCATTTTACCAATTCGAAGTTTTCAAAATACATTTTAATTGCTAGGTAAATTTTTCTGTAAGACTCTTGTTAATACAGGTTTGTAATTTTAAAAAAATGTGTCTGGCAATGCCACAGGTGAAATGCAGCCAGAGAATGAACCAGAGCATGGGCAGATTGTCACACACTGCACAGTCCCGCACTGCTGTGCCTGTGCACATCTCTCAGATAAGTGGAATGTGCATAGAAAGGCCTTTCAACCCCTCTCCTCTGACTCTGGTCCTTTTGTGGTGAGACTTGGGGCAGGATGCTTTCCATGTGCCTTCATTCCTCCCATCTCACAGCTCCCACAGCCACAGCATTATCTTGTCCTTCTTCTCCTTTTTATTAGGTGCTTTTATTACCAGACAGATTATTATGTCCATGTAACTAGCCATTTTACTGCCAATATTATTCTATTTTTTATGCAGGGGCTACAGTGTTTATTTCACAGCAGTAAATGCAAGACTCATTTGATATTTTTTTTCTCAGGAAGGCCTTCAAATGCCACTGGATGAATGAACAATCCTGATGCTTTACAAAGAAAAGCTAGCATAATTCACAATTCTTCATTTTCAGTAAGGCACTTAGTATTTTCATGTGTTGTCCTTGTAGCATTTAAAACTGTAGACATGGTAAATGGTGAGCAATTCACGTATTTGCCAAATGCAAGTATGGCTCACACATAAAGTTCCTGCTAGCAGTGTGAAATCAAACTTTAGTGTTGTTAAATAAGTGACTGTTCTGTTAATAAATGAATGTTCTATGTCAAAGTGATCAGTGTAGTAGATGAGGGAAAGATGTTTTTTGCCTGGAGTTCAGCAAAGGATTTGACACTATTACCCACAGCATTCTCCTGGAGAAACTGACTGTTCATGGCTTGGACAGGTGCACTGTTTGCTGGGTATAGAACAGTCTGAGTGGGTGATGCCAAAGAATGGTGTCAAATGGAGTTAAATCCACTTGGCTCATGATTGCTCCTGGTGTTCCCCAGGGCTCTGTCTTGTGTTCCATCCTTTTTAGTAGCTTTATCTGGATGAGGGAGTCAAGTGCACCCTTAGTTTGCAGATGACACCAAGTGGGATGGGAGTTTTGATCTTCTGGAGGGTAGGAAGGCTCTGCAGAGAGATCTGGACCAGCTGGATCCACGGGCTGAGGCCAATTGTATGAGGCTGAATAAGGCAAAATGTTGGGTCCCGCCCTGGGGTTGCAACAAACCCATCCAGTGCTACAGACCGGGGGAAGAAAGGATGCAAAGTGGAAAAGGACCTGGGGGTGCTGATTGACAGCAGCTGGACATGATCCAGTGTGTGCCCAGGTGGCCAAGAAGGCCAGTGGCATCCTGGCCCATACCAGAAATAAAGTGGCCAGCAGGATGAGGCCAGTGACTGTCCCCCTGTACTGGGCACTGGTGAAGCCACACCTCGAGTTCTGTGTCAGGTCTGGGTCCCTCGCTACAAGAAGGACATTGAGGGGCTGGAGCATGTCCAGAGAAGGGCAACAGAGCTGGTGGAGGCTCTGGAGCACAAATCTGATGAGGAGTGGCTGAGGGAGCTGGAGGTATTTATGCTGGAGAAGAGGAGGCTCAGGGCTGACCTTCTCAGTCTCTACAACCACCTGAAAGGAGGCTGTAGCCAGGTAGGTGTCGGTCTCTTCTCCCAAGTAACAAGCAATAGGACAACAGGATATGGCCTCAAATTGCTCTGAGGGAGGAAAAAAAATACCAGGAAATTTTTTTTCAGGCTGTGCAGAGAAGTGGGTGATTTGCCACTCCTGAAGGTATTTGAAAGACATGATGTGCCACTTAGAGACAAGTTTTAGTGGTGGACTTGGAAGTGCTGAGTTAACAGCTGGACTCATTGATCTCAGAGGTCTTTTATACCCTAAATGAATCTAAATAACCTCTTGTAGCTAATTTGTCCACTTAGGGTTACCTTGTCTCAGCATAGAGAGACATAGAGAACCACAAAGCACTTTTATTAGAGAAAGTGACTTTATTTGGCTCTACCACGTAGGATGAATCAACCAGGTAAGGTGCTCAGAAGAAATGGGGCAGGTGTTGTAATTGTAAGACATATATTTGATTTGTACCAGGGGAGTTCTGAGAAAAACAAAACTATGCATAACCTAAGCAAAAATTAAAAAAAGCCGGGAAACTGCATGGACATATTCTGCACAAGGCAAGGGTTTTGTCCCCCTCTATCTGCCTGTCTCTGGATCTTAATAACAGAGCTAGAGAATCTTGGTTTCAAAAAATTTTAGCCTTATGGTTGACTGCATTGCCCCCAGTACCTTCTGTTCCACTTATATCTCCCTACAGTGCTGAAAGAAAGAGATAAAGCATATATAAACACAGTATTTATCTTTTGACTTAAAATCAAAGTGCTTGTAATTAAAAACCAGGGAAAGGGGGAGAAGAATGGAGCAATGGGGAGGGTCTTACTATCAGTAACTGGAGCACTTTCTGCATATTCCAATTCCAAGCTGAGCTGAATACGCTCACATTCTTGCTATTAGCCCCATTTATTTTAAATTTCTCTTGAATGCTGCTGAAATCCATGGGAGAATTCCTGTTCATTTCCAGGCTTTAACAATATTTATTTTCCTGTCTAGTGATATTAAAGTACTAGAATCTAAATTTTCTAAAATACACTCCTCATGATGCCTAGATCTTGTTTAATTTCCTATTTTATCTCAGTATCTAGAACAATTAAGAAAAAAGAGTACAGATACTGATGGTATTGCTTTCAGAAAGGAATGGAATAAAATCCCCTTTGGATTATCTTCTTGATACAGTCAAGTAGTGTGCTTTATCTGTGATGGAAACATGGTGGATTTTGGTGTTTGTGGTTTTTTTCAGACTTGCACAACTCACAGATTAAATCAATGTTTACCATTGTAAATTGTACGTAATTGATGGAAACTAATCACAGTGTCTCATAAACAATGATTGCTGTTAAATTTTGATCCTTATTTCTTAAATTTTGCCTATCACTGCAGGACTCTCTGAGATTTCACTTTTCATGATGAAAGAAGCTTCACTGTTTCTTAAATTCCCAACTGCATAGTGCCTCATAACTTTGCATCATGGCTTCAGGTATTGCCCAGCTCTTATTATCATAGTGTGAAAGAGATGCACTGCAAAGTGAGGGGAACTTTATAAAATCTCTGAAACCTTTAAGTTAGAGACCCCTGTGCTGAGATCCCTACATAATCTAGCAATCATTACCCTTTTCCTGCTATATGTGGCAGGTAGATGGAGGCAATTGGGCTAATTAAAACCCAGCATCAAAACACTGAATCTGTTTAAAGTATTTTTTTGAACTTCTGTTGTTAATCCTGTGTATAAACTGTAATTTATTTCCTTTTCTCATTACGCATTAGGCTGAATAGGTTAAGTGTTGTGCTGAAGTGTTTGTGTCGTGTTGATAAGGCTGGATTCATAGCTACAAGGCTGTTGCACAGCAATGAGTATTTTATCTTTCCATTATGGCACTACAGTAATTCTTCTATGTTATACTCAAAATACTAAAAGAAACGGTAGAGGAAGGAGTAGAGCTTTGCTTTCAGTTTGCATTTTTTCAGTCATTTTGTGCCTTTTCCAAATGGTCTAAACTGTGTTATATTTCCTGTCAAATTTAATTAAAAATAACACCCAAAACTTCATACTAATTAGCTGATTGGGGGCATAAAATGTTCTTTCTGTCCATCTATTTTTATTCTTGTTTACTTTAGAAGTATGAATGGGGTGGAAAATCCTTCCACTAAAAGGCAGATGGAGATAATTGAACTCTTTTCATACAGTCCCAGGTAGAAATAAAATCCAAGACCCAGAGGTGAAAGGTGAGCTCTGTAACTACTATACCAAACTATTCTTGGTAATTATCAGCATGAGCATAATTATTAACATTTCAATTATACTCACAGTATTACATCTCTCCAAGGGGTTTAACTCCACTGATTTTCAACTTGTCTTATTGTTTTGGTAGACATCCAGTTGGAACAAAGTTGCTGGATAATATTTTTGACACAAAAGGGTAACATGCTTTTCAAAATACAGGATCTATATGTTCTGTCCTCAGTGACACTTGTATGCTTCCAGATTTTGATTGCTTGATAACACTGCTTGGCATAGTGGGTAGATTTAAATAGATTTAAATAACACAAGAAATCAAAAACTGTATCCAAACTCTTTTCTTGTAAAATATATAGTTTGAAATTGAGACCTAAATTAATAATAATTCATCCTTTAATTTTAAAATGCTATTCACTCTTTGTCTGTTGTTTAATAATTTTTACATATGTTTCTTAACATTTATTTAGCCAGTGCATGAAGCCAAAAAATGTACCTATTTTAAAATATTTTGTTGTTATGTATCTAAACTTTTTCTGAGCATTCAGTCTTATAATGCTTAATAAAATTAGTATTTATGATCAGTGGGAATCACATGAGATATTTCTGTGTCTTTATTAATTCTATCTAATCATCTTTAGTGCTTGTACATCATGGTTAAGTTTGAGTTACCGGGTATGTGAGCATCTCTGAGTAAAGGTGCTGTATTAGTCTGTATTTATGGAAGTGGTACTTTCAGGAAAGGCTTATGAGAGAGACCAGCCTATCTGGAAGAGGAATGGAGACTTCAGCTTGAAGACTGAGTATTACAGCAAAAGTGACTCACATCCTAGAGACACGTGAATCAGCACAAAACGGACTAAACAAAACAACATTAAACAGCAGAAAAGGTAGCACCCTATATTGCTGCTTCTCGTCACATGAGTGTGAAAGAAACCCTGTTTAGCAACTGTAAAATCCTTAAATCTTCATAAGAAAATGGCAAACGTCCAACAGGGCTGTAAGAGAGAAGACTACAGTAAGCCTGTACTGATATTGTATGGCCATTTTAATATTTTTCTGTAAGAACCATCCTTTTTAAGGTTATAAGCTGATATAAGCTATTGATGTACGGAAATGCTATAGCTTTGGAGGACCTTCCCTGCCTTCCCTACCCAAAACCAGAATATCTTTAGATACTATAAAAAAATGCACTTTTATGAAAAGGTAAACATTTGTCAGTCAAGTCAAGGGGTAAAATAAAAGCACTATAATGGGGAATACAGTATGGGCTTAAGCTATTTTGTACACAGTAGTGCCATGCAAAACTTCAAAAACAACCGTACTGTTCAGCTCAGAACAGGAAAAGGAAGACCAACAGATAAGGCAGGTATCTATAAACACATAAGGCTACAATGATATCATCAGCTCTCTGGAAGAAAGACAATCAAAACGAACTCAGTGCAGTTCTACAGCAGAGTGGTAAAAGATCACTGGGAGAAATGTAAATTTCATTTACAATGCAAAGTAAAATTTTCATAATGGAACAAAAAGTATCAGAAAATATAAAAATAATTTATGATTTTATGATTTTAATTGAATAACTTTGTCAAAAATGAAACACAAGCCAAAGTCATATACAAAAATGATTAGGTACCATAACTGTGCTTCAACAGTTAATATAAAATTTCCAAGATGAAGTTAAGGAACAAAAATGTCTTCTGGGGCCACTATACCCAGAAAAACACTTTGCACTTTTGCAAAGTAAAACTATCTGCAAATTTTGCTAGCACTGCCTGCAGGTACAGGGTGCCATAAAATGGAGGATGCTGCAAGCAATAATGAAAAGGAGAGATAAGGGTCAGAGATAAACATCTACAATAATACCAGGGACAGATGCTGTGGGGATGGTAGTACAGAGAAAAAAATCTGATTTTTTTTAAATGGGGGTAGAAACTGATAATTTTACTGTTCATGGATGTTGCTGAGTAGGGACTAAGTCAGAATACATTCCCTTATTTTATATTACAGATGCTGAAGAAAGACCCTATGAATGGGATGCAGTTATTTTTTTGTCTCAGCATTAGACAGGTGATTCAACATCAAATGCTTCAAAAAGTGTTAAATTCATTTCCAAAACCCAGCAATCATTACTAAAAGCACATCTCCAAAGAACTGAGATATTTTTGAACACATTCACCATCTGAGTAAGTTTTGCATATGCTGAAGGTAGTAAAGGCCAGATAAATTTGTTAGCATAGTTCAAAAAAACTGAGATCATCTTTTCTCCTTTCCCCAAACCCAACCAACCAATACTGCCTGTCTATTATAAAACTCACCTGGTAACAGCCAGAAACACTCTTTATGTTTATTAGTACAAAATAGTTAATGTCACAATTTCCTGCCCTCTCTACCATTTTAGCAAACTAGGCAAGCATTTATTGAAAAACATTAAAATGATAACTCGTAATAGTAATTCTAAAAATAAGTTGAATGAAAGAAAAATTGCGTAAGTGAGTGTGAAGGATTAACAAATCTGTGAGAATGGGTTTAGAATAGTTTTTATGAGAAATACACACATGCAAAGTTGTTGAACTGTTTTGTCTGCAAAAAAACACAGGTCAATCCACAGAAAATTTCTTGATCATTGCAACAGAAAATTGGAGTTTCAACCAAAGTGATTATACCTCTGTTTCTGTAAATTTGAAAAATACTTGTTTAGCCCTAGTTTCCCTGAAATAAATTTATTAGAAAAAACTGCAGCTAGAGAAGTGATTACATATCTCAAATCTACTGTCCACTGTCATCTACAGGTCTATTGCCTGCCAGCCAGTCACACTATTATGGGCAGGAAGTTAAGCAGCTGGCAGAGCTGTGCAGTCTCACAGAGGTATTTGGTGCTCCTGACCATTCTTAGCCTACCTATCCAGGCAAAATGGCAAACAAAATTGTATTTTAAACACAAATATTTAAATGTATTTTTAAATCAGTGCCATGACACAGATTGCCAACTGTGTTTATGACTGATTAAATTACAGCACATTACCACTACATCAGCAGTGGATTCATCTTGAACCTGCTGATAATGGGAGACATGAGCTGCAGAACCATTTGATGGTGCCTTTGTCATGAAATTTGAACATACACACAGAGTATATGACCATTTTATGGCTGTAGCCCTCTTCCCCTCTCCTGACAGTGAATGCATGCTCACTCCTTGGTCCACCATCTGTGTGTGAGTGTGATGCTGCCTGTTTCCACAGCGCCCGTGCTTAGGAGAATGTTGTAGAGTTGCTGTACTCCAGATGGAGAAGCTGCACTGTCCCCAAAACTCATTCATGAGATGAAAGTCAGCAAGGATCTGCTAAAAAAGAAGGCTAGAGGTAAATGATAATGATAGGTGCCTGAAATATAGGAACTGGAGCAAACAGACTGACCATCTCTTAATAATAATGCCATATAATGGGCAGGGTTTGAGTGCATTGCCTGTTCACACAAGGCACCACACAAGGCACTTCAGACTTCAGGAAGTAGTTAAGAAATTTGGTTGATAGTACGGTAGCTTATAGTTATTTGTATCATATTCATGTCTCTTTTTCTTAATGCTTTTTTTTTGTTTTTGCTCAGAATGGATGTTGTGACACTGGAAACTTCAACATCCAGAATTGCTGGGGGTAAATGGTGCTATGGAAACCTGTTTAGTTACAGCTTTCTAGAGATGATTAAAGAATGAATCCACTCTTTTGCAAGAATTGTTGTAAAAGGCCTGACTGGATAGTGCAGAAGAAGTCGGAGTGAAGTTGTTATGTGGCCTTCAATTCAAGAGCAAGGCTTTGGATTTTAACAAAGGGAGGGAGTGAACAGCACAGGAGAAATGTTGTCTTAGCTGCTTGCAGTTGGACAGCATGTAGAAGAGCAAGCCAAGGGTAAGACATGCTAGAAGGGTAGTTGTTGTATTAGAGGAAAACAAAATAATGAAATGGGGCTCTAACGATAACAGGAACAGTGCTCTCATTTTTTTTATCCAGATGGTGGAAATAGAGGAAGAATAAGGTCAGTGTTGAATGTATTGCCTTGAGTGACAATCTGATGAAAATGAGAAGTCTGATCCCAGGAACAGGCAACGTAATTGAAGCACAGATGCTTCTACAGGGTGCAGAACAGCGAATCTCTCAATCCTCCATAATCACACTTCTGATCTTATGTCATGTCTATGCATAGGTGAGTGCATGTGTACAAATGTGCACGCACAGTAGGGATGTGCTTTGTCATAACTACTTGTTTCCAAGCAAATATCTCCAAGCAAAGATAATTTTGCACAATAGGAAAAACCTTTGTAAACAGCAGCCTCTACAGATTTAACAGAATCAGCAGGTTCTGCCTGCACTGCACATGAGGTGCGGTGATGGCTCCTTGGCAGCAGAGCACCCCAGTGCCATTGCCTCTTACGCCCTCTCTTGCATCTGATCCTGGAATGCTCAGCTCTGGAAGGACATTCTTTCCTGATGCACTTGAGTAATAATTGGACCACTTATTTACTCTCTCTTTGCTACTACTGCATTTTTGCTTTTAGAGTATTCGATTCCTAACTCTTTTTGGTCTCATGGTTACAAATGTAGTGCTAATGTACAACTGAGGATGCAGAGTTTCATCATTCTCCTCCACTGTATCCAGCAAAACCAGGTCCCAGAGCAACTGAGCATTTAGAACCTGAAGAAAACAACCTACTTTTCCTTCTATATCCCACTTTATTTCCAATGGCCTGTCAAAAAAACATGAACACCAAAACCAAACCAAACCAAACCAAACCAAACCTGAAAACCAAACCAACCAATCAACCAACCAACCAACCAACCACCCACCACCAAAACCCACAAAAATAAAAGAAATAGGGCCATCATCCTATCTGACATAGACTGTCTAATTCTATTGCCTTAAGTGTATTTTAAAGCATGTGATGATCTTGTGCTAGGACTCCTAGTCTGAGCATGTAAGGACACCTGCCTTATTTTGACAAAACTTCACTGTTTTTGGTGGGTTTTACATTGGTGATAACTAAAAATCTGCCTGTTGGTAGCAACTGATGTGAAGCAGCTCAATATTTGCTCTGATATTTTAATATCTTAGTTTTACAACAACCAACCAAGCTATCTCCCTTGTTCTGTCAATGTTACAGTGCTACAGTGGATATTTTGATTACATTATGTTATTTATCTACACAGAACAAAAGAGTGCAGAGCTTACAGAACATATGTCCTGATGTTAGCTGGGCATGTTGCTGCTCTAGATGTTTTGGCTGTATGTCCATGTGCAAGTTGGACTTTGACAGCACTTATTTATTTATGTGTTATTTTTCATTATGAGACAGCAATATATTCAGAAATGACAACAAGTGATCTACCTTTATAAATAAAAGGGTGAAAACAGTATCCTTGTATGACTGGAGAAACATATGGAGGTACCCAGAGCTCTGTGCTCTTTCCATTGTCATTGACAGGAACTGGTGGTGTTCTGGGTATTTGTTCTTAAACACAAAATCACAAAGAGTCTTGTCATGTAACTATACTGAATGAAGACATATAGCAAAATTCAACAAAGAATAGCCATCTTAATTTTTTTTTTTTTAGTTACGACTAATTCTTCTGTACAAACAGGTATTTAAATAACATAGGCTCTAAAAGCAGCAGTAACCAGCCAGAGTGTATGTGTATAGAAAGTCTCTAATATAAATTAGTGCCTTTTAAAAATCATGGTAAACTCTGTTTTCTGTAATTATAACAAACCCTAGAGTTTTACCCATGTAATAGTAATTTTTAGTGTCTTCACCATTATTTTCCTTTTTGTTTATTTAACTACAACTAACTTGAGCAGACAATGTTAAGTGGGGAAACAGATGTGGTTGAATAGCCTGTAATTATGCCTTTAGTCATCTCTTACCATCACAAGGCTCCTCCTGCTACTATGACCAGAAAAAGTGACCTAACTGATTTCACCAGCAGCCTTGCCAGTGTCTGATGCAGAACGGATGGCCTTATTAAGCAATCAGAAAAAAAATAAATAAAAATCAACCATTACAGTGGAATAGTAATCAGCAGTGTTTATACTAGTCCCACAATGCACAATCAGAACCATGAATTCTGCTAATTGGGTACCTTTTGCATCCAGAGGTGCCTGCAATAGGAAACAAAAGGGACTTGAAAATTAATGTTTGTAGCAATTAGTTTCTGCCTAAAGGCTTAGCCCAGTTCATGGAAGCCATGATTCAAACAGAGATTATTATAGTAAGTATGGTATTTAAATGTCCTCTGTCATTATTTAGCATCAAATTTAGCATTGCAAGACTAATTTGGATTTAGTCTTTAAAATATGTTTGTAGGGAATTTTTAAAGTCCACAACTGCAAACCATTTATTTTATGCTTTTTTATGTTGTTCACTTTTCAAGATTAAGACTCCGTTTCAGATTCACTGTAGAGCTGATTAAATATGTTTGCTATTGAATAGATGAGATTTTCATACTACATATTGAAGAATGTTGGAGTATTATTTTTCACAGAATGAGCTATGCTTTATGGCATATTGAGGGATTTTATACTTCATAGAAATGTAAGGACTGGAAGTTTATTATTTATAAACACAGCTACAAATTTACACCAGTGAGTAGTGGTATACAAATTCTTAAGAAGAGAAACTTAGGTAAGCAATTTTTGGAGTAAATTATTAGTGCATTTTCAGATGGACTTCGGTGAAATCCCAGTGGATTATGTTCAGTTGGTTGTACCTTCTACCCTTTTCTTTCCTTTGAATCTTTAGCATTTCTGATGTAATAATCTGATAGACCTCTGTTCTTCAGTCCTTACCATGACAGACTCCCTGCTGTAGGTGCTTAAAGGACAAATTAACAGTAGTACAATTCAAGTAACCTCTTCGCCTTTGTATCTAAGAATCAGCTGCATGTTCTTGCTTTGCTAAAGGTGTCCATTTGGTTACAGGACTGTGACAGTAGCATACAAAAATGCCTAGAATTCAGGGAAAGAAACCTCAGGAACATACATGAAAAGAGAGGCAAAAAGTCTTTAAGTCAACCCTCGGTCTTAGCTCTGCTCTTTAAAGGTTACACTGAGTAACGGAAATGTATCATTTGCAATTTATTAATAAGTTGTCACCCTCATTAGTTAACCACTGTTTAATCAGTATGTGATTAACGGTGTGACCTTAAAAAGATTGTTATTAATACAAAACATTGCATTATGAAACCATTAAGTTATAGGAAAATATTGGTACTTTGAAGACAATCAGAATGATAAGTGTGATAGTTTTTAGAGATACTATGCCAACATTTCCTCTGACTGATTGCATTACATATTGATAGCAAGTATCAGTATGTAGTGCAATCAGTCAGGGGAAAATGAGTGAAATGTGAACTAATGAGAGCTAATTGTCTCATATAATAGCAAGGACACAGAATTCTATCAATTAAATTAGTCTGAGTTGAAACAACTATCAGTGTAATAATGTTGATAATATCAACCAAATTAGATGTAATGAAATAAATGGTATGCTAAAGATCAAGGATACCCATCGGCTTCAACCCCCACCTCCTGCTAACTAGGGAGAGAGCCTCATGACTTTGGGCTCAGTTTGCTTCAAGTTCTGCCTAATGTACAGCCTGAAACATGTGGTTCTGTACTCAGGGCACTGGTACTGGGGGCTTTGTTTTAATTATCACAATTTGCATCTGGCAAATGGGGGAAGCCCTCTGGGAGGCTGAGGCAGTGAACAAATGGTAGTGATATGCCATTAAAGACTATTGCTAACTTCGGCACAGCTGTCGGTGAGAGCAGGCGATGTGGTGGCTGAGAAGTGCTGGCTTGAGCACAGCAGGTGTTCGGCCTTTTGTTTTCCCCTTTGGAAACCGCTAGGACTGAACATCTGCATCGTGTCATCAGTAACAATCTCGTAGTGCTCAACACTGCTTTCTCTCTCCTTGCTTAGTCCCGTTCCTTCCGCTTGCTCTTAGGCAAGGCTTGCAAATCTGTACCAAAGTTGTTCGCAAGCAACGAAGTCACATGGGGGCTGAATGATGAGGGTCAGGCTTTCAGAGAGATGCTGAGAATACAGTAGCTCCCATTGAGGCTGAGGGAAACACTGGGATCATCAGTCTTTCAGCCCTGATATTTAGGAGTTCAAATGGAGCTAGAAGCTGAACATTACCCCCTTTTGAGCTTCCAGCCTCTGAAATTTCTGCTTTGCTCTGTATTGCTGTTTCACCTCCTCACTCTCAGTCTTTTTGATTCTGTGATCTAATTCTTGGGACCAAGGGAAACCCATTATAAGACCCGTAAAACCACCAGTCACTCCTGTAACAGGACTTCGGATTATTAACAACAGGAATTCTCAAAATTAATAGAGAATATTGATCTAGGTTTATGCAATAAGAGAGAGAGAGAGGCATTTAATTGATTATAATGGTCCTGGTAACCTGATCACTGCCAATCTCTCCTCAGTTAACACCCTAGAAGCATAATCTTATAAAATAAAAAAACCCAACCAGGGCCAGAAATTGAATGTTCAATAGATAGTGACTTTTTAAAGTTTAAAAAGTTAAAGAACTTGATGTCCAGACTGAGTGTGAGCATTGTGAATGATTGAAAAGTGAAAACTTTGTGATGCAGTGAAATATTGTCTGTAAAGCCCACTTTCTGCTCCAGGGCCTTTGGACCACGCTATCGTGCAAGTGTTTGAGCTGGTGAGACATGGTAAAATAAGGTCACATACAGAGAGCAGATAAAGGACAGGAACCATGGAAGCAAGTGGGCAGATAAACTCCAAGGCTGGCAAAACAAGAAAGAGCAAATGCATGCAACTTCAGAAGCAAAGAGAGGTGGAGTAATGATAAAAAGGTCTGTGTGGCCAGACTTCCCACAGGTAACAGCTTGCACTTATGCAGTGTTCACTTTGCCAACCTGCAGAGCTACTCACAGTCTAAGACAACAGAAACACAGAAAAGAGTCAGGGCCACACAGCTCATAGGTACTACCACTGTACTACTGCTGCTACTTGTGATGTGTGCTTATCTGAAAAGGCAGGTCGGGAAAGCATTACAGAGAGGGAATGCCCCAGCAAAACTGCAAAATTTGGATGACAGCGTTCATGGTGATCTTGTAAAAATCTGGGAATGTGTATGAATGTTTAAATTGGCCATTTGTGACCAGATGAAGGGAATTTTTTTATCCATGACAAAGAATGGGGATGTAAGAGTGCTACAGCTGAGACATCTTACTGATATCCCTTTCA
The DNA here is from genome assembly GCA_013398955.1 of Callaeas wilsoni. Classification (NCBI taxonomy): domain Eukaryota; kingdom Metazoa; phylum Chordata; class Aves; order Passeriformes; family Callaeidae; genus Callaeas; species Callaeas wilsoni. The sequence continues at coordinate 228,323 of VWPU01012509.1, forward strand.
GGGAAGGCACCTAAACCATCCACAGTGTTGAAACCACATAACTGAAAAAAGATAATCACACACTAACTGCATATTTTATTTATTATTTACAAAGCACTTGACACCTCTTATCTCAAAAGTTTAGGGGGATGCTGGCAGATTCAACAGCACGCCACTGAACTCACCACAGGCCTTTATCATCAGTATCAAACCACAGTGTGAAGAACAAATGAGAAGGAATGATTCCATTGGACTAGGCATTAAAAAATGCCATTTCAACAGGAGTATTAAGTTTATTTTGAACCTCCTGTGAAAGAATTTTGAAAGGTGGAAGGACCAGGAGTTTCCAGTGGTGTGGCTGTCTTAACTGTTCACTGATACATTGACGGCATGATGTTCTGTAGTGCAGTGACAGATGCAATACAGTCAGTTCTAGAGGTGAGAATGGGCAACTAACCAGGGACACGAGTGGTCCTGAATATGTTGAAAAAGACAAGCACATACACTGACGTAAGTCCTAAAGATAAATTCTCTTTGGTAGTAGAAATAAAGTCAAAGAAAAAGGGACTCTCAAAAACTAGCTGACAATCTTACTTAAACTTTGTATGAATTGAAAAACATTCAGGAGAGAAATTAGGGAAGCACTAAGGGAGTAATAACACAGGGAAGGCTAGTCAACATGAAGATCAAATAGATGATAGACGGATTGGTGAGATCACAAAGGTTTGAGTCAAACTAGAGAAGCATCTGGAAACTGCTACATCATCATCACAGGTCATGCCTGAATATGCAGATGTACTTTCTGAAGTTATAATAATCAGTGAGTGAATAAATTTGTTAGCTAATTCTCATAATACATAAGGATAAATGAAATACAATTTTATAAATAATTAAATTGTAAATTTAAATTGTAAATTTAAATTGCAAATTTAAAATGTGTAAGTAAATATTTAAATTGTAGAGTCTTACATGTGATTATCAGTGGTTGTTTTTGGTGGACCTTTCAGTTCATTTTTTTTCCTTCTATTTTTCATTTAGCAAGACTATTATCTTACCTATTTTTGAGTTGCAATTAATTTCATTCCCCTCATCTGTTAATAGACTTTCTTTCATATGTACTTCCCTAGCCATAAAAGCCTTTTTAATCCTCCCAAGCCTCTTTTTACTTATTCTGGATTTGATGGTAATGCTACACTATGTCCTCGATAATTAGTTATGCTGCCCCAGGAGCAGGCCAGGTAATTAAGCAGGACTTGGAACTCTGGTCTCTCTCTGCGCTCTGCTCCTAAAGACAGGGTTGAATTGTGGCTGTGTGCCTCCAGCCTAACCAGCAATTTTGCCTGACAAATCAGAGGGAAAAGCATTTGTCAGATACAGATACAGTGACTGATTTCCCTGCTAATTTGTGTGCAGGTGATGGGTCCTTCCCTCCATGCCAAACTTCTTGCTGCACAAGAGAGCAACATGCAGCAGGTAATGCGATACTTCGCTGTTTCTTTGAGCCTCAGCTTCAACATTTTTAATTTTCTTAGCCTTGAGCCAAACGAGGAAGTCTCAGTGCTGTGGTGGCCAGCAGGCACATGGGTACTGTGAAAACGTCATGGTCAGGCAGCCTGGGCGGGAAAACAGCATCACGTCTTGGTGCATCATCAGTGGAGTAACATCCTTCCACTTCTTGTCTTCCCACGGCAGCTTTCTCTGCTTATGGCTGAATGTTTTAGACTGGTTTGCAGAGGAAATGGCCCTTCTAGGATTTTACTGCATATGTGTGTGTGTACACATCTCTCTGCCTACATTTTAGTTATTTCCTTTCTCCCTTTCCCTTCTTCCCTCTCCTCTATAATTTTTCAGCCTATTCTCCAAATCCAATTACACAGAAATAGAGAATCCAAAGATGTTTTGAACACAGCTGGTCAGGTAAGGAAAAGAAATCCTGTGAAATCTCCCTTATTTCACATCTCTTTATAATCTCAGATATATCAGCAATACTTTACAAAGCCAATGTTTAGGCTTCTTTTTCACAGGAACTATCTATGGTACATACACTAATTCAAACGTAATAGTCACTTTTTCTGAGGGCTCCCTTTTCATCCTTGGTTGTTTGGTTTTTTAAATCAGATACCTTTTTATGTCTTACTGTTCTGTTTTCAGATAGCTTTGGACTGCTGTTTCCTTATTTTTCTCTGTGAATTAACATGGTTTCTTGTTCTGAGTAATAAAAGTTTGTAACTTGAGAACCTCCTTAATACACGTGTATTGTATTTGTTATCCAACAGAGACACAGGAGGTCAGGTTTTCTCCATGATGGCTTTTACAAGCTGGAGAAATAATTATCCTTCCTTGACCCTGTGTGCTTTGCAGTCAGAGCTGTTCCTCTCTCCAGGTTTGCTCAGTGTGTGCCATTCCACATGCTCGGTGGGGCAGGAAGATTGCCATATGTGGCCAGCAGTCTGCCTTTGCACAAAATTCAGCCTGTTGCACTGTACTGCCATAAAACCCTAAAGCATTGTCCACTCAGCTGGTGAAACTTGCAGGGCAAACCACTGGGATGAGTTAATTTGTAGAAGGAAAGGGGACAAACTAGTTGGATATTTTCTCTGTAGTGAACATCAATCAAAAATGATGGTATGGAAATGTATCAGAATATTTATCAAAATGTAGGATAAAATTCTAGATAGTCTTTACTTGGCTCTTCCTGTATTTTTGCCTCTATTCTTCTGTCCTGAATACTCTTGTGAAAAAACCAGCAGTTATGACATCTGAACACGATGAATTTAATGACCTAAAAATATGCTATTGTCCACAACTGTAACTGCTTTCAAGTAACCTTCACATTTGGCTGCTGCTATGTTTTATCATGCATGTTGTGGCTCTTTTTTTTTCCTCCCTTTGCTTTTGTATTGCTTTAAAAAGACAACAGAACATGCTGTGAGTTAATGTTTCACTTGTAAAAGGTTATGGATTAAGCTCAGCTGGTTTCTCAGGCTGACACAGGGTTCATGATTAGAAGAATGAAAACAAACATGAATTGAAAATGTCACTAACCTTTATTGGGCCCTGAAAATCCCTGAGCCTGCATGACAGGAGGCTTTCCTGTTTTCAACAGGATAAAAAAGATTGAAACAAAACAGCACGGATCTTGGCTATTTACATCTTTTAATGAATGCTCTTCACGTTTGGGTCCCTTTGTCAATCTCCCAGTTTTCAAGGGTTTAGCTGTGAAAAGTGCGGATGGTATCACATACTCTTATAAACCATGGAGTAGACATCTGTCTAGGATGCTTTTCCCTCCAAATTATGCTGAGTGTAAAGGACCACATTTTAAGCTTCATTTACGACTATGCATGTATAAGGTAGCCAATTATCCAGTCTGAGTGTTCAGTAGCAGAAAAGCTGGATAAAACCGTCTCTACATAATGCAACCAATTTTATTTTAATAAAGTAGATCAGAGAAAAAAGAATTATAAACTCTAGATGATAGTGTAGTATGAACTTTTAAACTGTTCATTGAAAAAAAACCAATGAGCCTCTTCACTTAAAAAATCATGAGTTCTTGCTCTAGTTGCTGTGGTAGAACATGCCCTGTATCAGCGAGGATAGGAGGAACACTAAGCCAACACAAACTGGCCAGAGTGGAAACCAAAAACATCATTGACCTGGCATCCTTTGCTCTGTCAAGAGCACAGATCCAGGTCGAATATCTCTAGATCTGCAAACTGAAGGAGACCATCGCATGGTATGACTGCCCTTCCTCGGTACTAACTCTTCCATGCGCCAGGGAAGAGTCAAGCACCATGTTTGCCCTTACAGACCCAGATATTCCCCGCTTCTTTATTACCTTACACTGCTCAGCTGACTTTTTTTCAGTCAAATCACTGAAAACACAAAAGAATTATCAGATGTTTTTTCATCTAAGAAGAAACAAAGGTATATGTTTCCCTTCATTTTAATTTTTCCTAGCTCGATGTTTCAGGAACAGCTGTACCATTGCTTCACTGATTTCATAGGTAACCTGAGAAAATACTTTATGGAGGAAGAACACCAGGGGATCCTGCAGACAAATCTATTTCCTTCTCCTGGTCTGAAAATGTCTGGAGGATATGGAATTTTTGCCTCACAAAACCACATTTACCTTTTTCACAAAGTGAAGTGAGGCAATATAGACCCATGCTTAGTACATAATTATTTAACATATCCTACTATTTCATGGTGCTACTCTGACCTGTAACTGAGATTTAATGAAGTGCTTTGGCAGAGAATTAATATTAGGGGGAACATAAACCTGCAATTTTTTAGTCTCACTTCATCCAATTATAGCTTGTTCTTACATTACATAATCTATTTTACAGTTTTCGGTGTATCCGCAAGAGTGAGATTTTACAATATTTAATGAGGTCTAAGGTTTTTTATCTCTAGCTATTTTAGTCTTTTGCAAATATTGAGGGAAGTAATATTTGATAAAATTTCCTAAGGATTCTTAATAATTTAGAACCCTTATCCACAACTTCAAAATCAGCTGAGGCCTCAGTTTTTAAAGGTAGGTGGACATGTGAATCCTATTTATTGAAAGTGATAAACCAGATTAAGTGAGTTAACTGAAAATTAAATAAATGGTTAAAAAACTAGGGTTTTGGTTCCTTAAACAGTTGAGCTGAGGCTGCCCAAGAAGGATTTTCAAGGCAGCATCCAACTTTCAAGTGTCTTGCCAGACACTGAATACACATCAACAATCCCACATTCTCTGGATGAAAAAATTAGGGAGCATGGTGAGGAGCAACCATAATTATTGATGGGAAGAAATAACAAGGAGTATTAAGGACATGACTGGCAAATGACTATCATGCCTTGCCAGTTACTGAATTGCCTTTCTGACCCCTATCCAAAGTCATCTTGGAGAAGAGGAACATGCCTCTTTGTAAATTTTTTAAAATGGTATTTTACTGCTGCATTACCTGCTGTGTGGCAATAGAAATATGGAAAATAAAAGAGAAAGTGATGGTGTTTTCATTTTGTTTTCAGCTATAGTAGTTAAAATCCCACACTATTCCTCTGGAAAAAGAGAGAAAAGAACCACACTGAGCAATGTAACATTGTTTAGTTTAATTTGATAAGCTCTTGAGAGCAGTTGCACTTAATACACGGTGCTATATAAGAGTCTTGGCTTATTCTGGACTGTGTGAGAGCGAAGCATGAACTCAGGCATAACTCAGTGATCATTGTTTTCAGTGTAGAAAATACATGGGCACACCTGATTTATAACCAAAGTAAGGAGCTAGTGGCACTTGGCATGTGGAAATTACTGGTTAGCTTGGTGCCAGTTTCTGCTATATTTTCCCAATGTACTTTTGTCTTGGTCTGAGCACTTTTGACTGTTCAAGGAGAAAGGCTTCCCTCAGCAGAGAACTGAGCCCACTGTTTAAAGGGTGTTTTTTCCCTAATAAAACTTTACAGCACGTTGATGTGAATTTAGTGTTGGTGAAAGGCCCTGCACTGACAGCCCAGGGAACAGAGGCCCTAAGTTTGTTCACAGACCACGTGCAGTGCAGACAGGGGTGGTAGCAGAGCTCCTGCCCTTCTGTACTCACAAGTGTTCTTCACAGCCCAAACATGATTACCTGTGGTGGATAAAAGATTGATGTGGTCTCTGATGCTCTTCTGTCATTTGATTTTCATCTGACACTGCCACAGGACTGTGGCCAGATTCCATCTGTGGAGAGGTTTTGTGGTGTGGATACCTGCACATAACCTTCCTCTTCACAAGGTACACAATAACTTCTACCAGGTAGTCTTCTTTTATTTTAAACCAGTTGATTTTGCACCAGTAATCTGCAGTGAGTGAAACATCTTTCATTTAAATCCAGCTCTTTAGCTCAGTTGAAATGTGATGAGTAAAAAAGAGTGGAGAAAATGTCCTTACATAATAGAACTAGAATAGAAACGCTTATGTTGGCATCACCAACAGTGCTAACACAAAGTGTAAAGGTAAATTTGTATTAAAATTGGTGTGCACCTCAGAAGCTGCATGCAGTGTATTCAAAGGCTATGACTCCAGACAGCAAAGACGTTAGAGACAAGGAGCCCTGCCAGGATTACTTGGACTGCACATACACTGAGGCTTTGTGTTTGACATACACACCCTCTTTCATTAGCTGGACAGGCTGTCCCACTGGAGCCCCAGCCTGATGTGAGGAGGTCACATCACCCTTTTCCTCTAAAATGAGTGGAGGTTGGCTGCTGTACATTGAGCAGCCCGATGCTGGGAGTGATGTCAAGGGATGGGGGAAAAAGACATTGCCACCTTCATAAGGTGAGGGAGGGTGTGGGGGACTAAGCAGACCCAACACCCTGGGCTCAGCAGGAAAAAAGGCTCAAGCATTTTGGGCAGTCTTAGACAAGAACATCGGTATGAAGGTGGTTCAGCAAGGATATGGTAGCTCTTGGTATAAAAATTAGCACAGCTCTGAGTACCTACAACACCTTTTCTTACAGATATCGTCAAGGTTTAAGCATTTTTCAATGCTTATAATGCAAATGATGGCTGAGTTTTGCAGAATGCTTTTAGGAAGTTAAGAGAAGAAATTGTGGTGTTTTTGACTTTGTCTTCTTGTTGAGAATTTTTGAAGCTACACGAATTACGGTCTATCAAATAGTCATAGTGAGGTAATTAACATTTTCACTGAGGCTTTAAAATACAGGAGGAACGAAACCCTTAGGCATGGAAAATGCACTTCTCCTGGTCTGGCATTGGCATTTACTGGAGCTCGGAGGAATACTTTCTAAGGAAAAAAAAACCCTAAACCTCTTATTATTTGTGTGAGTAATATAAAGATTACTGGTTCCCTTGAGGAACTGTTCCATTGTGAACTGAGATTAAATGCCTCACTTCATATTTTCCTGGTGATTCAACTGTGAGTGACTCGACTCTTCATTACTAACTTCCCTTAAAGAATCATTTAAAACTATTAAACCTCAATTAATTTGAGGTTGGATTCGGTACAACTGACTATGTTTAGAATTAAATGCAATGATTCAATGATAAAGAACTTATTTTACAACAGTGTTTGTGATGATGCTATTTCAATATATACACAGAAATATGGCTGAATATTTCCTTATTTTCTTCTGTGCTCTACTTGTACTTCTGAAGGACCTACTGGAATCTTGTAATAATTTTTATGCTTAATTTTGCATATATTGAGAATTGGGAGAAGAAGAGTTTGAGGGAATTAATGTCATTCAGCTGTCCTCCAAAATCCCACCTATAAAGCGTTCTTCCCAGACGCTGAAATTTCTGTGTGTTTCCAAGATGCAATTTGTCTTAGACAAGCTTATTTCAATGCATTTCATGTTGTGGTTCCCTCCAAATGCTTTGTACACAGTACCTACATATGTCTTCTCATTTAGAAAGACTTGCTGGCAAGTTATTTTAAGTAATTGTGTTCATCCACAGCAGGATTATTATAGATTGATGTGTGACGGTGTCTTGGATTCCTGGTAGAACAACGTCATTTAGGATATGAACCTGCATATACCCACAGTACTGGGAGGATAACTGTATTTGGTTTAACAACACTAATTTATTGAAACAGGCTCATTATCTGGCCTATACTTTACAACATGAGTTAATTGTGTCCTTTTCTCTCTCTCTCCTTTCTCTTCCTCTCCCTTGCACCTTCTTTCTCTCCTTCTCATCCCCTCACCCCTGTCCTCTTCCTGTCTCTCTGTCTGCCCGTGAAATCACGGACAAGTAGCAGAAGCTTGAGCTACCATCTTTGCTACAGTTTGAAAGACGACTACATGCAAATAACACTCCCTTGGATTTATGTAGCATCATCAGTGACTTTTGAGGCCTCTGTGGCATGTATTGTCCTTGGGACAGTGTCACTGAGATGACGGAGAACTCTCATAAATCTGGGCCACCTAAAAATAGGGTAGCTACTCAGTGACTAAGCTCTCACTGTGCTTTGCTCCCCATAAGGGATGCTTAGATGTATTAGGGCCAGCAAAATCTCCCTGTGCACTACTTACAGCCTCAAAATAGAGCTTATGCTGCATATAAGTGGCTCCAAAGACTTATTCTGGCCCTCTGTGCTGGAATGACTGTTGTGCAGCACGTGTGCAATGACTGCATCCTGATGAGGAGTGGTGTCATCTGATGCTAAATGACAAGGGAGCAAACCAAACACAGGAAGGTCTTTGCTTGCTGCAACAGCTGCTCCCGCTGCTAATTGATGCTGTGTATCTGTGGCATCATCCCAGTGCTTATTTTAGGCTGTTTCCAGCTGTGAAGGTTTTTGTCTCACAGCTAGTGGTATCTGTGCAGCTGGCAGAGCGAGGTAAAAATAAACACAACTAATTCAGCAAAGCAAAGAGAAAAATGTACAAAGAAATGTAAAAATAATATAAGTCAAGGTTATTTGGGAGAGACATCTGAGTTTGAGTGGAGAGTGACTGATCTGGCATGGAAAAGGGTTGATCACCTGCCTGCGACTATCAGGAAAAGTGGAACATTTTAATGTGAATTTGGGACTTATTAAATCTGTTGGATGACAGAATTTTCCAAAGATCAAGCTCTGATGGCACTATTGACAGTTCCTCTACAATGGCCTACACACATGCTTAAATATTTACTGTGAGGGAGGTGTTTTGAAGAATGAGAATATATTTATTCATATATTATTTTCATGAACTCCTTGCCTCTTTCCTGAGTAATAGTTAAGCAACTACCGCTAATTAGAGGCCTTTTTTGTTCCTCTTTTAATTTGGATATTTCTCCTTAAGAAATAAAATTTGTACCATCAAACTCACTTCTCCCCTTTCCCCACCTCTCTTCCAGTAATAGCCAAGTTAAGACAGCATTAGGGATGGCTGCAAAGGTAATATGCAGATAGATGAGACCCTAACCACCTGCTGCCCTTATCTGCAAGGTAAGACAAAACCAGCTGCTCTGCAGGTCTTGTCCTGCAGCTGAATATCTAACCTGTTTGAAATCAGCCTGTACATAGGAAATTTTAGAGGAAAAATATCAAAGTGGATTTCCCACTAATTCTTTATAATATTTAGACGTTCTGACTATTGTAGGAACCTTGGCATTGGAAAATTGTCATGAAAAGAGAAAATCTGAGGCACAAAAAACCTACTCCCTGGGTATTCTGTTTATGTGCTTCTAATTATCTTACCTGCTCGTCAAAACAGCTATAAATATGTGTAACCTCAATTATTTTAGACCTCATTAAACATCTGAATGTATGTAGTTCTGGAAATTTGTTTTGAACTTTAGCAACAAGAAACATAAATACTTACACAGTTATTCCAAATATACGATTCCTGGTTTCAGTCAAATCTAGGGAGTTTTCCTCATTAAACAAGAATTTGATTTTATTTCAGTATGTTTTTTCCAGAGATATTCGTATTTTTGAAAAATGCTTGTAGTTGGCTACTGTTTTGTGGAAAATGTAGGTCATATGTTTGTTAATGCCAAAACCATCGTATAGTTTCATTAACTTATGAAATGAATTCTAATTTTCCAGAGGGAAATATCTTAACTAATGTTTTGTCTCAGAGTTATGGATATACCACAACAAGCAGTACATCAGTTCCATGGGTGGAGAGCCTGCTCTAGCAGTGCCAGACTATAGCCCAAAAATGCTGAGCTCTGCTCATTTAAAATAAATTTAAAATAAATTTTAAATGTAACAAATTTCTTCTTGCCAGAACTTAGGGAATTGGCATTCCCGGGTCAGTCGCATTACCTAGAATGCAAATGTGTTCTACTTACAGTAGCAAGACAGGAACTAACAGAAAGGTAAAATAAATGAACTTTACGTGATTTTATCAAGTTGCTTTACTTGATAACCTTGCTCAGCTATTCTATTTACAATATCATTAAGTGTTTTCTTAATGCATTCTGATATGTTTCATAAGGAGAAACGCTACCTAGAAACACAGAAACAAACATTGCAACAGAAAAGAAGCAAGTTCATAAAATAATATTTAGTTAATCTGCAATGACAGAGATGTCCCTACTCGGTCTCTTTGTTTCAGGATATCTATTTCCTACAGTTTCCTGTAAGTTTGGATCCCACACTGCTGTAGAGATATATTGATATTGCTATATGGCAGTGGAATATGATATGAAATCACATCTCTTTTATATAAGCTTTAAATCAAAGTAGTTTGTCCAGCATCACCACATTTATATTGATGAATTTAATATAAAAAATTGATAATTGATATTGATTCATAAATTGATATGTTTAATAAAAATATTTTAAAGTAGCTAAAATTAATTTAAGTTTAATATTCCACCACAGCGGAATAGTATTAAGTAGGAAAGAAATTTGTCACCCTTCACTCAAAGGAATACTTTAATGTTCTTAATTAGGAACAGCTCAATTATAGATATGTGAGTAAATAACGGTAAGTTTTATATTCTCTCTTACCACATGTTCAAACATCTTCAATATAAAAAAACCCCATCCTTTCTTAGTTTTACAGAAAAATATATGAGTGAAGTTCATTATAAATGGATTTACACTCAATAAACCCTGGCTGCTAATGGGACTTTTTCTCTTGGGAAAAGAGTGTGCCGTGGTTAAACTTTCAAAGATATCTATTAAAAAAATTTGGCTTGCTCTGGATTAATAATTTTGTTCAGTGCATTTTTTTGAAATGTGTGCATTTTTAAAAAAACTAGACAATGTTCTACCTGTGAATGAAGCTTTCCAGAATACTTCTTTGCACAGCCAGAGGATAGATTACATCTATCTAGTGCTAGAGGAGGTTTTGTCATTAACTCTGCTGGGACCAGGATTTTGTTCAGTGAGTTTGCATTTTGCTTTAGGGTGGGGCAGTAGAGTTGAGACCTCACACAGGGATGCAGCTCCTGTAAAAGTCACTTGCTGCCTGCCAGGCTGCTCTTTTGCAGCCTGCGAGAAACACCACTGCCAGTACAAGCAGAAAAGCATCAAAGTGTAATTTACACAATTCCTTAAATTCTAACTTCTCTTCAAAGTGTTCCAAATCCTGTATCTGAGGAGGCTGCAACTCAGCAGCTTATGCCAGATAGCCAAAATCCAACAGAGATACCCCCAATTTTTGCCCGCAAGCCTGAAGTTGCTGCAGTGGAATGAGTGCTGCTGAACAAGAGGTCTCCTCATTGCTAAAACGCTATCCTGAAAGCATCCCCTCTCAAATAAAATCACTCGGAATGATTTCCATGGATGTCCTACCTAAAGGGACAGTGATCCAAGGAGAAAAAAGCCTGAGAGTTGAGAAGAAAAACTTCCTTGGATAAATAAGAATCAATGATTTTTTTTTTTTTTTTTTCTCCCCCTCAGAGCATCCCATTCCTTTTATCAAGCCACCTAGGTAGATTCTTGAATCCACCTCCTGGAAAGGAGGCATAAACCTGCTGCCTGAGCTGTCTTAAGAGCTTGATCAAGCAGTGAGGTAAGTGCCTTTTACTACATAGAAACTACAAGGTCAGAAGGGGAAAAAGTACTGACAAGATGGTGATTATGAGCATTAATCATAATAATATCAAGATCTTATATAGCACTTTTCATCAGGAGATTTTAAAGCACTGTAAAAAAGAGATGAGTCTCATTATCTCCATATTTTAGATCTAAAATGAGACCTCCAGTATGTTAAGGCTTGTTCTAGGAAGTGGGAAGGAAAAAGACTTCTAGAATCAACAATACTTACTCTTTGTTAAATTTCTAATCAACACTGTGAATGTTTTTAAATCTACTTGTTCTGTGGACTGTGTAAGGGAATTTTAATTGCTTCACTGCAACTTGATATAGAACTAATGAATAAATATAATTTTTATCAAGATGCTGCCATCAGCTGATTGAACCAGTACACTGACATTTGCAGGACAAATTTAGAAAATTCTGTTAGCATGTTGCTGGTTACTGCTTCATTTGTTGGGGATTGGTAACTGGATATCTGCATGTTGCAATGCACAGTAAAACGGATCAGCTTAAACCACCTCCAAAAAGGGTTTGTTCCAATCCTTCTTCCTTGCCTTTGCATAAACCTTTCAGCATATCCTAGCTAAGATCTTGCACACTAACTAGCAACTGAGAGGTGTCTTTTTCTATTAAAAGAAACTAATGCTACAACAAACAACTGACTATGCCCTGAATGCCCCACAATGGAGTTACACTGTACAAAACAGGAATATTACTGTAAGCTGTTACTGAAGGGCAAAGTTTTACCTTCTGCTGCCAGGAAAATATTTAGGCTTTATTGTGTTAGAAGATAGACCTTTACACCTATCAGCAGAATTTTATCGTAGGAGAAAAGATTTATGGTTGCAGACCTGCAGAGAACAAAACTTGGTGCTCACCTCTCTGCAATGCCTCTGGTGCAGGGCAGCTAAAGCATTTGCTAGGGATTTAGTTTCTGCCTGGGGCCAAGGCTGGTCTGTACAAATGAGTTTTAATGAGAAGAGAGATTTTTCGAAGTTGTGAGGAGTTTTAAATATTCAGGAGGAAAGTCAGAAATATAAATAAAAATATAAATTTATCTGTGTTCAGAAAAATCGCATTAGTGAGGCAGTATTTGAGAAGGTTTAAAGTCTCCCTATAGAAAACGCAGGTTTGAGACCTGAATCCTTGGAAACTTGCGAAATGAAGTTGCTTTTTAGGAGGAGGCCAGTCTTGAATAATATTGTGGACACTGACTGTTAAAGCTTTTGCTTCTAGTGTAGGGCTTGATCCATTTTTCATTTATGCAAATAAGATTTGAGATGTGAAGTACATATAGGAAAAAAAGGCGATTCAGGAGACTATGTGTCTTCCTACAAAGAGTGAGACCTTTTTGTGTAGGAACTGCAAATATTTTTATCTCACAACAAACTATCATGTACTCTCCTTTTGGCTAAAAATAACTAATATCAGACACGACGTCTCAGGTACAATCTGCTGAGTTTTACTTCTCTTTCATTGTTGTTGTTGTTTGCAGTCATGAAAAGGAATAAATAAGACTGATCACTTTAAGCTCACTTAAAGCATCAGATTCTTTCAGCTTCATTGGATATAGACCCAATATATCCTGCAGCAGCTGAACTTAATTCTGTTCATGAACTTTATGTTTCCTGGCTCTGATGAAATCGTTCTTCTAAGAACTCTAGCTCAAAAAGGTCTTACCTATGTGAAATATCAAAGATACTCAAAACCCCATACCAAATTGCCCCCAAACACTAGACCAATATTGGTTCTAGTTCCATAAATTTAATGGTTTTAACAAGAAAATTCAAGCTAGCACTTCAAATATGTATCATGCCAAGCAAATCTGAATTTGCTACAGAAATCAATACAGGTTATTTAGTACATTGTTTTCCTCATATTTTTGGTTATATACTGTTTGCCAACAGTCTTCCAAACACATTGATTGCTCTAAAGCATTTGCAGAGCATCTGCAATAATTTTTAATCTGCAATTTCTTCAGGTGAGATTTTTTCGTATTACAAGTCTGAACTATTTTTACAAAATTTACTAGTTTCTTATTTGGATACCCAGATGGATAATTTAAAAAAACCCAAGTTTCTCATTAACATTCACATAATTTTGTGCATTGTACTGTGGCTATACATTGTAAGGAAATTATTTACAAAGATCTTTGCAAGAATGGTAATATTGGATATGCAAAATATCCAAAAAAAAGTGAATGTCTTGAAGTTTTTAGAAAGTCCTTCAGGGATATTTTTTCATATTCTGTTCCTATAATAATACCTATATATATATATATAATGGGGTTTGCTTAACATATGTGATTTAACTTCCAAGTAGAAAGAGTGGGGGGAAAAAAGCATTCACTGAAGTAGCTTTACATTCCTGGAGTAAATAAATACTAAAATTATTTTAAAAGACTTGGAGGAAAAATCTGTTTATGACTTACTCATGTGATATGCAGACTTCTGTCAGCCTTCAGGAAGCAGTGAATTCAGAAAGCCAGCATTTCCTAGGACTCCTAGGACTGATGCCCAGCCAGTTCCTGAGCAGTGGCCCCTGGGCCACCTTTCCCCTTGGTTTATGATGTGGAATATGATATGGAATATCTCTTTGGTCATTTTGGGTCAGCTGTCCTGGCTGTGCCTCCTCTCAGTTGCTTGTGTCCCCCCAGCTGACTCGCTGTAGGGGAGGTCTGAGAAGCTGAGAAGTCCTTGACTCAGCGTAAACACTGCTTAGCAACAGCCAAAACTGTGTATTATCAATATTATTTTCACACTAAATCCAAAACCCACGCTGTACTACTAGCTACCAGGAAGAAAATTAACTCTATCCCATGTGAAACCTGGACAGCAAGGCAAATGGAGCACTACCATTGTAGTATCTTTTGGTTTGGTTAATAAAATAGGTAAGGCCTCCGTTACTGAAGAGAACTGGGATGTCCTCCAGGTGGGCTAGTCAGAAATTATTTAGCTGCAATCCTTACCTTGAAATCTATTTTTTTGCTTAAGTAACTATGAAAATAAATGCTGAACATTCAGGTGTAGCAGAAATTTGGGGCTTCAGAGGAAGAACAGAAGAAAATACTGACTTCATTAGGAGCACATCGCCCACAGATTTCATGCTGTTATTCTCCCCTGAGGGCCACACTTCCATATTCCAGGGCAGGAAGTGTCTCTAAAGAGTCGTGAATCCCAGCCTATCCCATCACAATGTGACAAATGAATGATGTCAGATTTCCTGCTGGAATGGAAATGCACAACACTAAGCGCAGCTCCCCGCTTTAACCGCTGAGGATGGCAACCGACCCTCATGGAGGCTGGCGCTTCCCTACTGAGCCCATCCTCTCGGAGCACTCCTTGAAGGATGACAGATATGGCATCTCTTCTCATCTTACCTGGAGCTCGCTGTTTTTACTCTCTTTCAGATGGCAAGATGTCTCTTGAGCCACCTCTCTGCTATTCCTTTTGTTGTCATGCTTGTCTCTTGGGAAAGCACATTCTGAAGATAGATGCTGCTTTCTCCTTTTATTACTATCGCACCTCTTTGCAGAGTCTTACAATACACCACAAATTACAGTTCATAAGCGGATACATATGAAAATATTATAGCTACATGATCTCCATGCCATTAATTTAAGCACATCAGTATTGACTTTGCCCTCATTTCACTGGTGTTACCTTACAGTGAAACTGTGAGAATTAAGAGCTGTGAATATTTAACAACCACTTTTCCAAGATCCTGGTCATTAGGTCAGAATGCCATCGTGTCTTAATTAGTTTGGTGTGCCTCCTCTTTTATTTTCTGATCTGAAAGGCAATTACTGGGTAAGTAAGTACTCTGCTTTGTCACTGTCCCAGTACAGAAAATTATGTTCTTGTTATGTATCACATTGCTAGTTTTTGTGAATGGATAATATTGATTAAAATCTATTCAGCAAATAAGACACAACTTATGAATGCAATAAGCTGATTCTGGAAAGAGTTTACTTTTTCTTTTTCCTGATCACTGTGCAAAATATGTTAAAGAATATTAATTCTACTGTGGTGGAATACTTTGACAAGATGTTGAAATTCTTGCATCTAAGACAAAGGTACAGTTATATTTGTAGTAGTGAAATAAAAATTAACATATGCTCAGAGTATTAGGTCTTAAGACCAGGATATTTACCTTCTAGACTCATTTTCTGTTTGCTAAACCCATTTAATTACAGATTTAAAATACTGAAGAAATGTGCAGTACACATGTGTCTCAGGTAACTCTGGGAAAAAAATTTTAACATTTTCAAGTCTGAAAATGAAAGTCAGGCTCTTTCAGACCAGCAGATTTGGAAATTTCCCACACATTCCCACAGAAATCCTTCCTGGACCTGGTCAAGACTAGACATATGTAACTTGGTGATATACAGGCTGAAGATGTTAAGGGAAGTTATTGAAGCAACTGTAACTAATGCCTCAAGGTTGTGAGCAGAAGAGAAAAAAATTAAAATTATTAGTACATGTGTTGGAATTACTGTTTAAAAACACCTTTTAAATGACTGAAATAGCTAGATAAAATTTGGAAAAGAAAACTCCACAAGAAACTCAGTCAGAGTCCCCTGAGGCATCCAAAATGGTTTTTCTACTACTTTTCCCTTTATTTGCCAAATAAGCAAATCAGCAATGAGGGCTATATTTTCTTCCAAAAGTGTTCTGGAAAATTCCTTTTTAAGACAAAATTTATGAGAAGTATATTTCTTGAAAACGTACTGGTGTACAACAAAGATTTTCTTGTTTTTTTTTTTTTTTAATTCCTATTCTTTCTAGGGTTCACTATCCCTCTTAGCAGGCAACAGACTATGAAAACATCTGATTGCTTTTGTATTTTTGGGAAAATCAGGTAGATTGCTCTTCTGTGTGCTGGAGAAATGTGACGCAAGATTTCACACCACCAAAACTCCTTCTGAGAGTCAATCCATTTCTTGAGACTGTGCCCGAGTACCCCAGTTAATTCAGTCCAATTGATACTACTAGCATTTTGCCTTTCTACATCTTCTCTCCAATTGTAATCAGCTGCTTTGTAATAATTTTTTTCAAAGTGAAATAGGTGTAACATTTTTCTCTTTATTACCATTTATTTGTTTATTTTGTCACTGCGTGCTGCCATTTCAAATACTAGCAAAATGCATGCCAGGGCCACAGAGGTATTTTGGTGGTTCTTCAAAAGAGGAAAGATGATGGTAGGCATTGGAAAGTATTTTATTATAAGCCTTACTAAAAACATTTGCAAACGAAACCAAATAACAGAAGCCTACTTTATTGCCCAGCTGACCATATGAAAATAAAATGTGAATAAAACTGTTTTGAAAACTCCAGCCCACAGAAGGAAGTGTAGTGTAGCATGGAAATTGTCAGGGAAAAACTGTACAGGGTTTCTCCATACTCCAAGTGCACTGAGAAACATTGTGTGGTGAAGGGGTTAAACCAGACCAGGCAGCCCTACCACAACAGGGATGTTCTATCATGTAACAACAAAAGAATTACAGTGCTATATTTAAAGAGCTTATATGGAGGATCGAAACATCCCATCACCTCTGGTTCTGTGGAAGAATGGAATAGAACCTGAAATAGAAAGCAGTCTTATATGTAGGGGACTTGACAAGTTTGTTTCTGTGTTATTCAGTCAATTTTTTCTGCCATTCTCCAGCATAGCTCTTGAATCCATTCAACCTCTAATAGCATGAGAGACTCTTTATTCACTGAGGAGGTGTTGATTAATCGAATTATGCAAGGAGTTGTCTGAATTTTCTTCTTAGAATTCGAATACTCCAATGCAATTATTCCATGAAAAATTTACACTGGCACTGATCACTGCTGTGGCTGATGTGCTCTGATAAAGTCCAGTGTTTCTAGGAATATACTTGGGTCCAAAGTAACAGCTTTCCTAATGATCAATAAGGATTTGAAATCTCATAGTCCTCATACCAAGATTTTTTTGAGAATTAACCTGAAATAAGCTATAATCATGTCAACTCTTCCAGTATTTTTGATGTCTTCCATTGTGTTGGAGTTTGCACTCCAAAGTGCCAAGCCAGCCAGGAACATGGAGTTAAGCTAACCAAAGTGACGCTGCCTTCGACTAGAGCTTGGCAGGCCTGGAGAGACACGGTGAGGATCAGCTGGCTGATGGGTTACCTAGAGGAGGTGCTGCGGGTCTGGCCATACCAAAAGGTGCAAGCATCTCCTACTGTCCTGGGTTGCAGTGTATTCTATTACCATCGTCAGGAGCTGTTAAAACTAGGTGGGGCTGTGGCCCCTGCGTCCTCTCTCTGGACTATCTTCTGTTAATAGGCCAGCTGTCGAAACCGGGTGGGGCAGCGTTCCTGATCTCTCCCATGACCCATCCTCCCTCTAGGGGGATATCTCCTGTTAATGGGCCATCTAGTCTCACCACATTGACTGATAAAATTACATCCTCCCATCGTGAGATGCTCTGCCCAGAGGGAGGAACCAAGCATCCCATCCTGGATATAAGCTAAGACTTCGAACACCAGAGCCAGCCCTTACCTACTGGATTCCCAGAGGACAAGAGCTACCACTGCACCTTCAGGTGAAGACCAGACCTTTTCTACAGGATCACTGCTTCAACAGGACCATCTTCAGCAGAACTCTGGAGGACTGCAGCCACCATTTTATTGGACTGCTACCAACACCCTGGCTGACAGGGTGTCAGGTTGTATCCTGACTCTGTCAGTGGTTTCTTTTTTTGTACTATTGCATTTATTTTAGTTTTTCCTATTAAATTGTACTTCTGACTTGGAGTTTCTCACTGGTTTTGCTTTCAAACCAGCACACCTACACTCCCATCTGCCCGCACTGGGATGACTGACTGGGCTATCTGCAGGTCTCCCAATTCGCACTGGCCTCCTACATTTAGGGAACTGGCTGGTGCCCACAGTGTTCAGCATTATTCACGATCAGGCCTTCGAATGTGTGTATCCACTTGAGGGAGCAGCAGAAAATGGCTAAAATATTAATTAGATAATAGTTCTGCCTTAGTTAATTTGAGAAAATGAGTGGAAAGCAAAAATATAGAAAGTGGAGTACACGCAATGCTTACTCGGTATGCTACTTTATATTTAAAATAGAGAAACCAAGTTGTCAGAGGTTTCCATTTTTCTGTCCTTATGAATGATGATGCCATTCTGTAGTTTTCCAGTGCAAGATATTTGAATGCATTTGAAGTATTTTTGCTAGTTCAGTCCCAGTACAAATATAACAAATATGTTGAATAGTATTTCAATGCTCTATGTATTATGGATACTTTTGTTTTTCTTTTGTTTGTGAGGTTTCCTATATTCTTCTGTTTAATGTGATGTCAATAACTGAACCTCTTTCTCTTTTTAATCTCCACAGTGTGAGAGAATAGTCTGTTGGTATTCTGTTGGATTTATGAGATTATGAAACAAATAAAAAATCTTATCAGAATACCACTAGCAGTCTAGGAAAACAGCTAGCCAAAAATGGGGAATTTCCACTCCATAAGAAATTCAGATGTTCTGAAATTTGTTTTTATATCTAACACCCTAATACTATACAAAAAATGATGGTTGTTTCTTTTGGATTAAATATTACTCTATGTATTTCCAAAGTTTCCAAGTGCTCCTGCCCTGTACGCTTTGACTGGCTGTGCTGCTCACAGAACTGGGCTTCACTGGACATCTCCAGTGAAACGCAACCCAGTTGGTTGGAAGTCCCCTCTCTGAAGGATTACAGGAGCTGCAAGCAAGTGGCCCATTCTTCCTGTGAAGCACAGTGGTAACTGAGACAGAGGCATAGATGCATATTGGATATAAAACACAACGTTTGTTTATGAAGAAACAAAACAAAGAACCTGTATATTTTGACTGGAACCAGCTTAAGCCTCAGAGAAATCCCTTCCAGTGGAAAACTGAGAATGACAACAGGATTGAAGCAATTAGGCTAATTCCGGTTCTGCAAAACAGATGTTTTCAAAGAGAATAGTTTATATAGGGAAAGGTCTGGGCAGATCTTCTTTGTTGTTTTAATGACATGACATATCTAAATTTTTTAAAGAATGGAATGTTTTTCCCATAAACTGTTTTTTTTTTTTTGTTCTATAAAAAATCCCGTAGTCCTGAGAGGTGAAAAGTAACAGAGAACAGTAAAATACAAACCAAGGGTAGAGTTGGAGACAAAAATCTTATGGTAAGTTTATACACAGTGCAGGGGTATGCAGAAAACACCAAATACGGTAGGAACAGTATGAATCTCTAAACCAAAGGCCACAAGAATATTGGGTTTTGTCTCAGGCAAAACTGACAATATAACTTTAACTAATGGTAAGTAATTTGACTGTATGTATACATAATATATCTGCCTATCTATCTATCTATCTATCTATCTATCTATCTATCTATCTATCTATGTATCTATCTCTATAGATTTATTTCCAAATACACTAAGCAACGTTTAGGAGATGGAAAGAGAGAGAGATTGCAAACATCCCTATGAAGAGTTTGCCTACTATCAGGTGGAATTTAAACTTATATTTGTTTGACTTGGTAAATGTGATCTTTCTCTTTAAGTTCATCCTTAAATTTTAAAGCATAATTTGTTTTGATTGAATTTCTAATGTTAATTAGTGAGGCTTGCACTGTTAAAGACATCAAGAACATATAATTATGTTCCTTATAATTATACCATAATTGTTTTAGTATGTTAAATGATCTAATAGATTTTTTCCTGTTTCAACAGCAGCATTACTAACATCTCTGTTTTATGAAATAACTGGCAAGCATTCAGTAGGTGCTTTCAAGCATTTCAAGTAAAGTTTTGATGGGTATTCATCTACTAATGAAATATTCATGCATTATATTTTTCTCTATGACAAGTGACTTTCGCTGAAGCGCCTAATGCTTGGTTTGCTTAGACAGATATAACATTCAATCAAACTAATGGAAACTGTGGAGTACTGTTATACTGGTTATTACTAAATCAAATTCTCTTGATAAATATTGAGTCTCTGATGTTAAAAAGCATTTCTAGCATGATGCATAGATTGTAAAGCAATAATCTGGCCCCTTGTTAAAAATGTTAATATTACAGCTGTCATCATTTAACAATTAACACAATTTCCCAAGTGGAGCAATGCCTTAATCTTAGAGTATTAAAAAATACAATCTGTATGTTGTTTGAGATTTTCCATATTGTGTATGCATTCACTCCCAGTGCAGAACACTCAGATAAGTTTATATCACCAGCAAAATATGTATACTTTCTCTGCTTAAAATTTAATATTTCCTTCAAGTATCATGACTTTCACCCATGTCAATATGAAGAAATCAATTTTGGTAATTTCATAGGCAGGACGCTAATGATCCTCTTACAAAACAGTTGGTAAAGGCCTTTAGAGAATTGTCTGGGCATATTGATGTTGTTTTTTCCTACTTGCTATCTGGTTGCTAAATTTCATTAAACAAATCTAAATTAAATCAAATGTTTTCCTGCAGTACTTTTCCATATGTGTTCTTTTGACAATTTTTGCAAGAAAAACAGAGTACAAATGTGAAGTGGTTGACAAAACAATGAATAAAACATGCTTCATGCCAGGTTTTTCATTTATTAAATTAAAGTTCAGAGGTCAAGATTATGCTTAATTTTACCACTTCCGCATATATATCAAAGTTGTGACTCCATCAGCTTAACATATCCCTAGTCAACATGAACCCATGGAGGAGGAGGCCACAAAGATGGTCAGAAGGCTTGAGCACCTCTCAAGAGGTGCTGAAGAGAGGCTGAGACAGTTGGGGTTGTTCAGCCTGGAGTAGAGAAGGCTCCACGGAGACCTTATAGCAGCCTCCCTTGGACCTCTCCCAGAAAGCTGGAGAGAGACTTTTTCCAAGGACACACAGTGACTGGACAAGGGGGTAATGGCTTTAAACCAAAAGAGGGTGGATTTAGATTAGCTATTAGGAACTGGATATTAAGACACTGGAACAGGTTGCCCAGAGAAGCCGTGAATGCCCCATCCCCATAAGTGTTTGAGGCTAGGTTGGATGGGGCCCAGGGCAACCTGGTTTAGTGGAAGGTGTCCCTGCTTGTGGCAGGGGTGTTGGAACGTGGTGATCTTTAAGGGCCCTCCCAATTGAAATCATTTTGTGATTCTGTGAACTCTAAGTTCATGACTTTTTAGATGACACTGCACTGGCTTCTTCCAGGGCTCAGAAGGGACTCTGTATAAGAGGCAGTTCATGAGGGAAAGTGCCAAAGGAATGCTGGCAAAGAAGATGCAGAGATGATCAGTAATGAAATGGCACTGTTTGATACCAATTAAAGGAGTCACCAAACACGCAAAAATATTTCATCAAATATTTCACCCGTTCTAAGGCATCCAGAAAATAGACACTGCAAGTCACACCCTCTATAAATATGTCCAATTCACAGGCCCTGGTGAAAAAAATTGTCCTCTCTCATCACACGCCATGAAGGCACATGATTCCCTGCTTTCACAAAAGAGTTTATAACACATCGATGCTGTGTGTACGCAATGCAAGATATTCTGGGATCAGGTAGCCCTTGCTTGAAGTTAAAAATTAGATCCAGATGCATTGTGAGGTCTGTATGAATGGGTTTGGAAAACTGCCTAAATCTAAGCTAACCTACTGAGTCATCAACATGTAATAGCCTCCTTTGTCACCCTGCAGGTGTTGAAGGTGTCAACACCAGGAGGACTGAAGCCTATTCCTTCTCGCGGACCTGATTCTGCAGCCTTACACTGAAATATTTGATTTAAAATAGTATTATACATTATTCAGTGATCAGCTAAATTATTCTTTTGACATTGCTGATTTGTTTTCTTTTTTTTTACATTTAAATTTAGAAGGGCAAAGCATGGTGCTAGGAAAATTAGGAAATGTGTGTAAAATTATGGAGCAGTAACTCCGTAAGGAAAATGTTTACTCTGCAGGCTTTTCTCTTTAAACCACAACTGCTTTAAAGTATCGCATTAAATTCTAATGTGTGTGTATTTAAAGAAGGCACAATATACGTGAGAAAAAGACATGAAGTGCGTAAGGTGGGGCTGCTGCGGCTAAGCACTACTTCTAGCAGAATACTACAGCAGTGCCATGAAATCCTACGTAAGTGGTCAGAACATAAGTAAGAGCTGCCTGTGGGTAGTCCCAACCTATTCACAAGCCCTTTTGAACAATTTTCCTACTTTTTTAAATACTGTTTTTGGCAAACATTTGATACTTGAAATACAAAATGCATGAGTCACCTACTGAGATGGGCACAGTATGTGGTTCATTGAATTTAGCTAAATTGTGAGTAATCTATCAATAGTCCTCATAGTGAACATACTTGTAATAATTTCACACATTACAAACAAGAGTAGGTATGATTTTTCAAGATTTTTTTCAAGCATTTTTCACTGTGAGTTTTTACTTTTTTTCTTATGCTCCATTTATTGCTGTAGAAAATTGCTAACTTTTTAGTGATGGAGGATAAAAAGAAAAGGTAGCTTACTGCTCGTCAGTTTAAACAACAAAGAACCAGAAAAGCAAAACCTGACATATTATAAAATACTGTCTTACAAAGCAAAGTCCTCAACAAGAGATTGAATGAATACAGATTCTTATACAGCTATTGAGATTTATTCTTTTGCCAGCATACCAATTTCACTCGAGATGAGTAATTTTAAAATTCAGAGGCAGCAGTTCTGAAGGAGGGAGCTGCAAATTACTACAGATTCTGACTCGCCAAGAACATGGTCAGTTCTTGTGGAGGTTTTGGGGTTTTTTGTGTGTGAACAGATTGTGGGTTTTTTAAAGAGGAAAACTAGTAAGTAGACCAAAAAAAAAAAGAGGTAAAAAGTATGTGTATATAAAATAGCACCGTAACTGTGGTTTATTGGATACAGGGAATGTCATCTTTTTGCTGCAGAGAAACTTGAACATTTGGGCATAAAATTTTTGAGGAGCTTTTTAAACAAATTCCTTAGAAGAACAGGAATTCAGCATCCCTATGATGAAAATGAGGGGGCGGCCAGCCCCTAAATACTTCACTTTAGCGCCAGCCTCTGATAAGAATCTTTCCCTGAATGTTTTTCATGAATTATACGTGCATTTAAATTTGTCCCTGAAATAGTTATTTCAATAGCTATTTGAGACTTGGAAGCTGTGAACCCCGTGAGTCACAGCACAGGAACCGGCCCCTGCTCGGCTCTCTCCTCTTGCACCCTGGGTTTTATCCTTGGGAAGACCAGCCGGCTCCGGGGACTTTCCGTGCGCCACCCTGACGATGGAATAACTGGTCTATTATGACGAACTGGTATTTTCTGACTAAATCCCTTCGGAATTACACTGTCCCCTGAAAATAATATAATAATAATAATAACAACAATTTTTAAAATAGACTTTTCTCCTGCCTTAGCCCTGGCAGTTCCAGCGACGCTCTGCCGTCACCTTTAGCGCCATTCCTATGCTTTTGGCCCGCAAGGTGCCGGACGCCTCGGAGGCGGTGCTGCTGCTGGCGGAGCCGGGGCCGCGGGGCTGCCCTGGGCTGCCCGCTGCTCCCCAGCTTCCGCGGGCTCTCCGCTGCTCCCCAGCTTCCCCGGGCTCCCCGGGGCTGCCCGCTGCTCCCCAGCTTCCGCGGGCTGCCCGGCGGCCGGGCGTCCTGAGGGGAGGGAGAGGAGCCCCGGCGGCGCCGCCCGCCGCTCCCGCCAGATGGCGCCCTTGCACAAGGGACACGGTGGAGCCGGGAGAGGCGGCGGAACGGAGCGGGGCCCGGCGGAGGCAGCGGGTGTCCCTG
>VWPU01012510.1:0-188713 GCA_013398955.1 Callaeas wilsoni
AGCGGGTCCGTGCGGCCGCTGCGGCGGGGATGCTGAAGGTGCGCTCCGGCGCGGCGGAGAAAGGAGGGTCCCGCCCGGGCGGCGCCGCGGGCTCCGGTTGATGCTGCGGGCCTGCCGCCGCCATCCCGCTGCCGCCGGCGCTGCTCCTCGGCCGCCCCTCGCCATGCTGGGAGAGAGCCCGGCCGCCGCCCGGCCGCTCCTGCGGGCGGGACCCCCGCTGGCGCTCTGCTACACCTCGGCTCTCCTGGTGCTCGCCCTCTCCGCGCTGCCCGCCGGCCGCGCCTCTCATCCCTTGCCCGGCTCCGAGTGCCAGGGCGGCGGCAAGGGGAAAGGCATCAACTGCTCAGGTAATGCCCCGCCGGCTCCCGCCCCGCGCCCACCCCTGCGGGCAGCCCACGCGTGCACGTGGAGGGAGGGCTGAGCGCGGCCCCCCTGCTCCGCCCGGCCCGGCGCGGCGCTGCGGGCGGTGGAAAACAAAGGAGCGGCGTTCACCCCGGCCCCGGGTGCGGCGAGCCGGCTCCCTGGCCGGCGGGGCGATGCCCCTCTCCGGGGCGCGGGGAGCTCCCTCTCCAAGGTCTCCCCTCTGAGGGAAGGGCTTTGCCGCCGCCTCTCGGCTTTTGTTGTTCCCCGCTGCCCCCCGCCGCTGTGCCGGCAGGTGCGCGCCGGCCGCCCCGGGGGCTGCCCGCATCCCGCCCCCTTCTCCGCCGTCCTCGCCCCCCACCGCCCCGTGCCCGTCCTGCCGCTAGCAGAGGGTGCGAGCCGGGCGGCAGCCGCGAGCGCAGCCCTTGATGGTTCTCACGGGCTGTTTCTTGAGTCTCACTCTTGCTGTGAGCAGCCCAGACCCGGGGTAGCCTCTCCGCCCGTCCGTCTGCCGGCTGTTGTACAGATTCACTCTGGATGAGGTGTAGGCAGCAAAATACTCTGTGATGTGCTCAGAACAAGCTTTTTTAGGGTTTTTCCCTGCTTTAGTTGCATTACTTATACATAATATACATAATTATATGCTGGTATTATAAGATTGCAATGTGGTTTGGCGTGACAGCAGCACGTTTTCTTAGATCTTGAGGGAGATGGTGGTTTTAAAGTAGAACAAAGTAAATACATACAATATAAAGTTTACAGGTTTTTAGAAAGATTTGTTTGTCTTCTAAAACTACTATTTAGAAAAGGGAATTTTTTTTTCACTGAAAAATGGCTGTGCATGCCTCCTCCTGCCTTTTAAAATGATAGGTTTATTCCACTGCACGAATCGTCAGCGAGAGCTGTGCAAAGTGCCTTCTCCAAGGTGATGAAGGTTCCTCGCCCTGTGCGCAGAGCCCCCCGCTCCCATTGTCTTCAGCGGGATTGGAAGGCAATTTACAGGTTGGAAGGAACTCTCGGTACCTTCCAGGGTAAGGTCCCCAAACTGTACAAGAGATTTCAAGAAATGAGTGAACGGAAGAGTAATCTTCCTCCCAATTACATTTTACAATACGGATAATGCTGCTAAAGCAGGCTATCAAATTCGCGGACCAGCAAACTGTGGCAAAATGGTCTTGCAATATAATAAATCTCCTACACATTCTCGAAATGCTCCCCTTTTCTTCATTTTACCCAGTTTAGACATACACTGTGTTACTGTGTGATACCACAGTGCTGCTGTTTGGCTGCTGCTGCCTGACTTTTCATTCTATTTGTACGAATATGACGGTTATTTTTAAAGAGAGGTTAAGAGGTTAATGTGTCACTGGCATTAGCGGCTTACCCATCAGAGACATGTGGGTCATTAGACCATGGCATGAGCATAAATCAGTGAGATTAAATATGGAAGGCTGCTGAAATGTATGATGAAGTTTCTAAGATGATGTGAAACACAGGGATATCATTATTTAAAAACCGTCACAGAAAGAGGGCTTTCCAGCCTGGAATTAGAAAACTGTATGCTATATTGAAGGCATTCAGTATGATTTGGTTCTACTAAAAATAGGCACAAGCAAATGTATGTGCTATATACATACTTGTGGCAGGCACTCTTTTCAGGCTAACTCCAAAAATATGGAAGGAAAATCTCGTTTTAAGTGCAGTAGTCAGATTCTGCTATGTGTTAACCATTTCATGCAGAATGTCAGGGTTTCAGTACTCAACTTTATTTTGAAAGAAGTAACATCAACACACAATATCTGGGTCAGATTTTCCCCTCACTTACCTTTGCACAGCTTCATTAATTTTTACTGAAGGAGCTACTCCCTGAAAAAGATGAGTTTCCTGTATTTACACATGGGGCCAGATGTTGGCATTAGCACCCTTCTCAGTGGACCGCTACCACATACACTACTGTTTACACTGAAAGTTAAGCTTGAGAATACTACTACTTCTTCGAATGACAGGACTCTCTAAATTGCTTTCCATATTCAAAGAAGCAAAATGCTTCTTATTTCTTCTGCTGTTTTGCAAGTTTAATATGAGCATCAGTCTGACCTGCTGCCCTAACAGGTTTTTTGCACTTCTGGGACGGTTCCTGAGCTTATAACATTTTATCATCGTTAGATTATGTAGCTACCTTTATTTATTTGTTATTTCTTTTCAGAAATGCTGAAGTCCTCTCCTTTATTGCTATAGAATATGCTGCTTAAGAAAGAGTTTGCTGTAACAAAAGAACATAGCAAGGTGGAGGACACAGGCAGACAACACGAACATTAAGATGGCTTTTTCAGCCTTGATTCTGCTCCTTTGGCACATGCATTGCAGCTTGGTCTTTTGTTAAATTATGATATAATTGCATCATCCCTGGCCAAGGGAAGAACACATGATAAAGTGATTAGAGCAGGAAACAGAGAATTAAGATGTATCTGGAGTTAATTGACAATGTGGACTTCTGCATGTTTGTTCATCTGTCAATCCATACTTTGCTAGGATAATGAAATAAAATTACCCTATTTTACCCAGAGTGGAGTAAAACCAAAATAGGTATTTCTATCTGGGGAAGAGAGTCCTAGGCTGGTGTTTTGGAGATGTTATATTATTCCCAGTGCTACCTGCAGTCTTCTTCTGTAACATTTCTGATACTCCCTGACTGTCCGTGAGGTGGTGGTGTGATGCTTGCTGCTGTGCTCAGGCTCTGGGGTAGCTGTGTCCTGGGGCTGTGAACTACAGGGGGTTATTGAGCATCCTGTGTGTGAAGGTAAGTACAACATGTAGTTACTTCCCAAGCTCCTAATTCGATGGTGTTCTCCAGAGACACAAACTGTGTGTGGGCATTGTCAGCTTCAGTTTTAGTCTGATTGAATCTCTGGTGTGGGATGCGCTCCGGTCACCTGTGGAGCCACAGGGTTGTAGTTTGATCAGAACTGACCAAACGCTGCAGATTTAGGTGGAAGGTGCACAGACTCCGTGAGAGATCTTGCGCAGTGCACTGGTATGGATTTATACACCCGGGATTTTAATTAACAGGGCTATGTTGGTGTTGGTAAGCCTTTCGGTGTGCTGTTCCTTCATGTGATGAAACAGGCTTGCTAGGGACAATTCTATGCACCACCTATGAGTCTCACAGACTGCTGCTGCCCCTGCTTTTCTTAAGATCTCTCTGAGTGAAGTGAGTAAAGATAAAGTTGTTTCAAGATAGCTTATTGAGGATTGAATGAGCAAGATGAGATCCTGTTTAAATGCAAATGTGGTGCATTTGTTTCCATTACTTTCTTAGATGCCTTCATGTCTGTCCTCCAGATCCTGTAGCAGGGATCCCCCAGGCTCACTACTGCTGGACACCTATTATGTATGAGCTGTTGTAGCTGTTTTTCCTTAGCATAAGATGGGGTCTAAAGCTACTCACCTCTGGTATGTTTACACTTGAGGTGAAGCCTTAAGATGATTAGTGAGTTGGCCAAAATGAGTTTTATGTGCACTATTTCTCACTCTAAACCACTGTGTTGTTTGAAGCTTGGATCCAGGCTGTCCCTGATGTAACAAGGGAGAGTGAACACAAGCATGTAGCTCCCTTGGCCCAGTCCACGTGGCAGATGTGACCATGGATTTTTGGAGGATATAAACCTCAGGCACTGCTGGTCTCTGGAGCTCAGCCGTGGTTTCTGCCTGGGCTCGGTGGGGGCTCTGTGAACCAGAATGAGATGTGGCCTCAAGACTGGCTTTCATCTGTGCTTATCAGCAATAACAGACATACCCTTTGTGCTTTTTGCTCAAATTAAGTGCTTGAGAAGTTTTGTTCGGTATATCATTCTAAGTTGCA
This sequence comes from Callaeas wilsoni, assembly GCA_013398955.1. Lineage (NCBI taxonomy): Eukaryota > Metazoa > Chordata > Aves > Passeriformes > Callaeidae > Callaeas > Callaeas wilsoni. Next base: position 4,223 of record VWPU01012510.1, read on the forward strand.
CAGGGCAAAAATAATTTGTGCCAAAGATATGCAGCCATGTTGGTTAGAATGCAAGAGGAAGGGATGGAAGAGAGATACAGGTTCAGGTAAATTATCGTATATTAAGAACTACATGTCTTTTTGTGTTTGCATAGATACACTTGATCCAAAATGGTAGACAGGACTAGAATAATTGGTTGTTTTATCTAAAATACTATGAATTATGTTCCTGTAAATGAATTATAACAGTTGAGCCAAATAAAATGTGATATGTGTTTGTGCCACCGAACTTCTGAAGTAAATTATCTAAACTCAGTCAGGTTACATATCACTTTGAGAAACTATCATAAGGCATGAATATAAATCAACTATAAGTAAAAAGTAAAAACAATTATTAAAAAGAGAAATTAAAACTTGGACAGTAGCATGCATATATTTGTTTCCCTTTAGTGTAATTGCCTAGACATGAAATGTCCTTGCAGTACAGATTCTTATGCTGATTAAAGAGCCAAAAGGTAATTAAAGTAGAATTGAAAGTGTCAGAATAGCAGAAAATCATCTCGTAACAGGTGTCACTCCATCATTGTCACTAGTGGGAACTGGTAGCGTGATGGAGCAATTGAGGCTTGACTGAGGGGATTGGATTGAATCCAATTTCTTTATTGGTTTTTTGAAAAGAGGAAAAAAGAAGCTGCGTTTGTTGTGGAAAATACTGCTAAGGAAACACTCTTTTTGTACCAAGATCTCTCTGATAATTCCTATTAAGGGGAAAACAAGTAATCTGGTCCTTTTCTTCCTCTTGATGTAAGGATAAATATTTTATACTTATATCTTGTCAGTTTTTCTAGAGATGACGGTAGACTGGATAAAGGGGAGAGTTTATATATACTTGGACTTGAAAGAAAAAGAAGCTGTGGCCGAGAACTTTGGGTGGAGATGCAGAGAATCCCACTGATACTGAGAGGAGGCTGTACCCTTTTCCTAAAGAGATTATTACATTCCACCATTGATCCATCAGCTGAAAGCACTTGTGACTTTTCCAGCCTGTGGTCAGACTTTGGCAAGTGTTCCCAGGATAACAGTAGCTGTAACATTTGTGGCAGGAAAAATTCTGAGCACTAGGGATGTTGAAAAAGGATCTATGCTTTTGACTCGAGCCTCCTCCATATCCTCCTCACTAAGTCCTTACAGATGCTGTGGAACCAGAGGGGGGATAGAGGACACGTTGGTATTGTTGAGGTGGAAGCCTGTCTTTTTCTAAACTGTCTGTAATACTCAATAGAACCGAAGACCAAGGACATTCTTTATAGAATCACTCTTTTAAAAAAAATTGCTCTATCCTCAAAATAGCTTTACATAATAAGAAAATGATAATTAAATGTTATGCTGTAAACTAAATAGTCCCTTCTAATTGCCGTAGTTTATTCCTAGATCATCTTGAAATTCTAACAATATAAAAATACAGAGAAATTGAGGAAGAAAAAGAGAGAGTGTAGGAGAGTGGAGCTGTATTTTGTGGAACTCCTAAGTGTATAGGGAAGAGCTTTTTTCACTAATTCAGTTGATAATAAATTTTATTTTATGAAACCATTTCTTGGTCTTCTTTGTATGATATTTTTCTTCCACAAAAGGATAAGAAGTTACAGACAAAATCTGATTAGGAGTAAGTTCAGCAGTCAAAACTGTGATCTGATGAAATTAAAGTTTCCTGGAGAACCTGAAATCTGTTTATTTGTCTTGATGAACAGCTACAATGTATCTTTGGTTCTGATTTAGTTCACAGATGGCTTCAAGGGGTTGTGAAAGCAGAATTATTTAATCTTGTGTTATTAGGACGGTATCTAGTGGTGCCATTAGTTGAGCCATTAGGTATCTGGGATTTATGGGTCATATGTTCTACTATTTATTTGTTTGTTTATTTTAAAAGAGAAAAACTCCCAGGTCTTTTTTTCTCTTCAAGATTCTTCCCAGGGAACTTCTGCGTTCTGTGGAGTATGATGCCGGCAAAAGTCTTTGCTACAACAGTATCTGGAAGTCTTCTGTTCTCACTGACCCAGTTACATCCCCAGACCTGGCGGGCTGGGAGCTGGTAGACAGATCAGGCTCTGCATGCATTTGCATATCTATTGATGTGAATTTCTCCATTTAGGAGAGCAATTTAATGTTACACTGATATCAGTGTTCAATTTCTTTTAAGTTGCTCTAAAACAGCCTCATTGGTCATAGCGTGGTTTGTGAGGAGGCAGTGTTTGACTAGCAAATCGGGATTTGTTTTAGGATAATTTAAATTCTCATTACAGTAGACAATTTCTAAGGACTGAAAAGGCAGGACTTTTCTGATAATAGATTATGTGTTACAGTAACAGTGTTTAAAGGATCTGGTTTAGAATAAAACTAAACCCTTGTAATACCTCTCTTTTGATTTTGTATTATAAAAATAAATTTAGTTGCAGTTACAATCTTGAAACACCCACATTATATAACTATGTTCAAGCTGGCAGGATCCTCATCCACGGTTCAAAAAGAGTGTTAATTAAGACTAGCAGGAAAACATGTAAAAATTAAAGGGAAGAAAATCTGGAACAAGACAAAACTGTCAGTAATTTTTCTGAAGTGATCTGACTTGTCTTGGTAGCCGCTGGGTCCTCTCCACCTTTCTGAGACCTCGGTGTGCTCCTCTGTATCTTAAATAGGTGCAAAACTCTCCGTACTTTTGTAAGATGCATAGACCATCCCCTGGGGTGCAGCCAAAGGACAGAACAGGCACAATGTTGACAAACAGGCAAAAGGGTGTTCAGGACATGAAAAGGTTCTTCTCAGATCTTGTCTGGAGGCCAAAACCTTCTGAAATCTTTCTCTGCCTGGCTGCAAAGCTGTAGGCAGCCTCATTCCAGTTGCCTGGCTTTCTGGCAGGCAACAGCCGTGTTCCTCAAGGAAAGGCCCTGGGGCATCTCCTGTGCCTCACACCAGTCCCATGGGATCCATGGGGAAGCAGATGGGGTGAATGGGGGCAGTCAGGCAAGCCAGAGAGCTGGATCTGTGCAAACTCTGGTTAACCTACCCTTGCTCACCATAGTGTGTTCGAGGTGAGCACAAAATGCACGTCTTTAGGGGCTCCAATTGCTTTATCCCAGATTCAGCCCTGACTGTTTCCCAGACTGACACTTTCCTACCCAGCTTCAGGAGTTTGACATGTCAGAGTTCACCTGTGGCTGACAAAAGAATGCTGCTTTAGGAACCTTTTTAAGCAGTCTCCGTTATTAACTGGTGAGAGCACTGCAGGCGGTGAGGGAAGAAGGGACACAGCCCCCCCCAGGAAAACGTGCTGTCACATCTGCTTGTCTGTGGCTATAGAAAACCTCCTATAAACACACATATTTCAGCAGTGGGCGACAAGTGTCCTGTTGCTTAAGCCTGAAGTGCGTGGAGGAGTCTGTTGTACCTCACAAGAGGTTTACTTGCTTTCTTTCCTATTCAGAGACACTTCACATGTGACTACAAAGAATGAGTGTTTGGATAAACATCATTTGCAGAAGTGGCCCTATTTCCTCTAAAATTTTGAACTGACCAAGAATCTTTGCCAAAGCAACACAAAAGCTTGAGAGACAGGACAGTTAAAGGTGCTCGTGCATGTGCAGAAAGTGTCCAGAATAGTCTAGGCATTCAAAATGACTGAGTGTTTTTGAAAATATAAGTTTTAATCTTTAAGGGTGTCCTTAAAACACGTGAATAAGTTATAAAGTCTTTAGCTGGTTGGTGGAGACAAAAACAGTACTTTCAACAGGTATTTCCATAGAAAGTTTGATAAAAAATTGTGGCTGGATAGCAGTTTGTTGCTTTAAAAATTCAGGGAAGCATTGATCTAATGAAATGTTTACATTTTGCTAATTAGTATTGACTCTGATTGTGTGCTGCCTCTGCCTAATCCCTCTGGGAGAGACAGAGGTCAGTGTGTTGTGCCAAATGGTACTCCAGAGCAGCAAAGAGCAGCAAAAAATCCTTAGACTAAAGAAAGGGACGTCCTGCCCCCTCCCCGAGCGATATTGCCATGTGCAGTGGGCAGATGAATGGTTCTTTTCCTGAAGCACTGTGTCTCTCCCACAGCTTTTTCTCCATCATTCGCCTCTCCCAGAATTTTGCCAAGACAATTCTGGGAGGCAGAGTTCTTTCTCGCTGTCTTGATTGGAAGTATAATTTTATGGAAGTATCATTTCAGGGTTGTAAAAGTGAAAATAAAACCGGCAGGCTCCTGTTGAGGTTATAGAATTGTTTTCTCATATAAAACATGGGTTGGGAAGGCAATTTATTTCATTGTATTTCTTCTCTGTTTTAATTGAGAAGGATGTCCTTCACTTGTGCAGGTGTTTACACCTAAAAAGATGTCTTCATGAAAATAGTTAAATGTGTTTGAAATGTGCAAAATTGGTTCTGTGCTGTAAGAAATAGCCTTTTTCATGTGAGAAGTGAGTGGCTATGGTAGGGATGAAACAAAAATTTTAGCAAGAAAACACAAAGAAATAACAGATACTTAATTTCTCTTTTTCTTTTTTCTTTTTTTCTTTTTTTTTTTTTCTTTTTTTTTTTTTTTAAATGAGAAGAGGTTTATTGTTGTCTCAATGCTCTTTGTTAAAACCTGTGTCTGCAATATGGAACAGTTATCCAGGTGAGAGAACACAACCTCCACATTTGCAAGTGATATTCATGCTGCTGACTGAACAAAGAGGATCACTGGAACCAGGCTCCGAATTTGAGTGTTTTGGATGATTTATCTACCAGATGGTAAATGCAGTCCAATGTAAAAAATTAGTCTGGGAGCAGGGAATCAATCATTCAGCACACTGATCAGCAAAGGGATTTGGGTGTTATAGCAGAAAAATTAATGAGCTGGCAATCCACTGCAGAGCAGCATTAAAACAAAAGATACTACACTATAATAAAAGAGTCCTCACCCAGAAGACAAAAGAGACGAACATCCTGCTTTAATAGGCACTTGATAAACCTAATCTAAAGCAGTGTATTATATACCAAACCCCTTATATTATTCAAATATAATGACTCAAAAATTCAGTATCAGAATCCAGAGATCAGAGTTAATTTAGGAAAGTGAAGCTTTTCACTGCTTTCACAGTTCTTTCCCAAATACATGGGCTTTTCTGTCACAGGAGTTTCTTACTAGTATTCTGTATTCTGGCAATAGATATTTCTGTGCTGTTTAAAGTCACCCTACAATGCATTCACAATTACTTAATGAAAGATTATAAGATCCCAATACTAGCTTTATGCCATGATTACATCTTTCTTTAAAAGTCTTGAGAAATGTGTCCCTAGCTTCTTTCAGTTACTCAGGCTACAAAAGATCAGAATAGTTTTACCACCAAAACCTCTTCATGACTTTTCTCTGATTTTCCCTGTGAAGCATTGAGTCACTACTAGAAAAGACTAAGAAAAGGTGGCTTCTGTGTTCATTTCCCACTTTTAAGGTGTTTTTGTTGGTTTTTTTTAATTATAAGGATTAGGTGCAGGATAGGCTGTTTGGGAAATGCCATGATGTACGGGCTGCTTCTGTACGGGGGAAGGGCAGCAGCAAGGTCTGGCCGTGCTGGTGTGGGGCCACTTGACACAGGTGGAAAATCTGTCTGTCGGTCCCCTCTCCATCCTAAGGGGATCAATGCATTTCTGTGACTGCAGGTAACTGAAAGAAATAGGTTGGAAAATCTCTCTTTTCTACTGTGGAAAGCAACCAGAACCTGCTGTTGTGTGTCCTCTGTGAGTAAATGCTTTTATTTCTGAAAATGGTCAAGGAGATCGGAGACCTTTATGCCATATTGTCGTCCAATTTTGGCCTTTTCTTATTTAGTTTGTTTTTTGTTTTTTTTTTTTTTTCTTGGAGGTGAGGATTGGTAGGTTGATAAGCAGCTAGCAAAGCGCACAACAAAAATCTCATGTATATCATGCAAATCTAATACCCAAATTGTCTTTCATTATCTTAGTATTTCTTAGTATTTCTCCATGAATCACTTATTAAAAAAGATTTCTGCAAACAAGGCAAGGGAGCTGATGGTCTGACTGCCTAAACAGTAGAGCAAAGCCCACTACCTAAGGATTTTTTCCAGAATTGCTAACCACTGATTAAAATCAATGGGAGCTCCCAGATCATGATCCTTGTGAAAACCAGATTTCTCTGTGTACAGAGTGAGTAGTAAGAACCTATAAAGTTTAGTCTCATACAGCTCTACAGATTGGAGGTGTAGAAACAGTGATATTCCATCGGCTTGCAGCCAAAGCTGTACCACAGTCATGGGCTCAATTCCATACATTTCTCCAAGCCATGTGGACATGTTTATATCCAGTTCAGCCGGGGTTTACTCATGAGCTATACCTCAGTCAGTGTTTGTGTACCCTAGGACAGAATTGTCTTTTTATTCCATTTCAGGGGCGTGGGTGTGAGACAAAGGGCAGAATTCCATCATGTGCATATTTACCTGTAAGTTTGTTATGTTTTTTTCCCTCCTGCTATATTTATATGAAGATCTGTGCTGGCTAAGTTTTTTTCTGCCGTTTTGGGTGTGCACAACGCTGTTAAAGACGGGTGACTGAGGCTGCGAACTGAGTGTGGCTGTGGCCCTGCATTCAAACAGAAGACGCAGATTAAATTCAGGTTAGCAGCGACACAAGGTCTCCCAGTGCCCCAGCAGTGAGACGATGCAGAGCAGGGCTGATAACGCGTCTGGTGCCCTTCCTCACCCTATCCGCCTGGCCTGACTGGCCGCACCTGGGGGGAGGACAGGGTTCTGCTCCTTGCTCACTTGGCCAGCCGGCTGAGCACCTGGCAAAGTCAAGATGTCCTTCGCAGCAGCTGGGCGAGGGCGGAACGACAGCAACAAGTCAAAGTTCCTTGATTGTCTGCTGTCCGCCAGGTAATAGCGGCTAATTTACGGCAATTAGGAAGTCTCCCTCAAGACTGTAAGCTGACACCCGGCGTATTTTGGCAGTGTCCGCTAGCTGTGCTCCCTGGCCCCGGAGCTGCCGAGAAGACAACTCATGAGCTCGCTAATCCAGCGTTACATTTGCCGAGGGAATCCCCAGCAGGCAACTGTGAATAATTTCCACTTGCTTTGAACTGCGTAAGTGGCATGATGGGAACAGGGAGAGGTGTATGGATATGTTGGAGAAGAGGCGGTCTTCTGTCTGTCCCTTAAATAAGGCTTTTTTCTGACTCTGAAATGCTGGGCATCGCAGGTCTAGTGGCTTTGTCCAGCTTGCCAGTGTGGTGGGCTACAGAGATGCTGTCAGCTCCGAGCAAGCTGGAGTTCCACCCGTTCTCCACAAACCTGATGGCTCTTCCAACCCTGTGCCAGCCGTCGTTGCCAGAGGTGATGAAACAGGAGAGCATTCCTTGCTCTATAGATGCCATGCTGTAGCTCGACTATAAACTCCCAGCCCCTGAAAATCCTTTCGAGGACGGCAAAGGGGCTTAGCAGGAGCTCTGGGAATTGTGTTTCTCCTGGTGTTTCAGTATGGATAAACGAGCAGGCAGAGAGGAATTATTAGCTATAGATTTATCTGACAAGAATGCGTACAGGAGAAAAATGTTATTTCAGTAAGCTGAGCAGTGATTTGGTTTTTTGAAGTGTAATAGAGTTGTTAAAGTTTGAAAGGAAGGGAGCTGGCTGCTCAGGTTCTTCCTGGCTTCTGTAACTTACAGGAATTACCAGAACTCATTAAGAAGTGTAAATGATCAACCAGGGGCTTGTTTGTTTGTTTTCTCCCTATGACTTTTATGTGGCTGGTGATTTTGTTTCTTTTCCAGTGGTTTTCTTACTGTTTAATTACAGTTTTCAAAACTAGCCCTAAATAGCATAGTGTATGGGTGTTCAGAGGAGAGAGTTTCTGCAAACCTAATTATGCTCCAGCACCATTCATACTGCTAATGTTTCAGGGATATTACCCAGGAGTTAATTTATTTCCTTTTTCTGTATACAAAATAGGAGTCTAATATTATTTTACAAAAGCTCGTGTATTGTAAGAATGCATCACAATGATTTTTTAATTTATAGATCTGCTAAAGGATTTTTAATGAGAGTGAACTGCAAGAGGAAACTGAGGCTTTTGTATTAATTTGGCAACTAGGAGATTTAACTGTTACATTTTAATCTCTTACATGGAGAATGTCCTCTTGTTGAAATTAATTTCTATTTAGTATTCTATAAGTGAAAAGGTACTTAGTCCTTTATAAAAGGACTATAGGAATCAGTAACCACTTAAGATATTTTTATAAATTCTTGATTTTGATATAGACTGCCAGGGTCTGTGGTACATTTCCCCTCTAATTAAGTCTTGAAGTGTATCCCTGTTGTTTCCCTTTTGAAAATGTCTGTAGCTTTAGAACATGCAGTGTTGGCACTAAAATCTTTCAGACCGCAAATAACTGCAGCAGCTTTTAAATTTTTTTTTGTTGGCTAACTCACATGTTCAGGTAAGCCAGTGTTTTATTTCCTATAGCTAGTTAAGTTCTGCAACTTACAGATAGCCATTTCTTTCTGTTCCTGTAAATAGAACATTCCCACAAAAGAGCTGTCATATATGCTGACAGTGTGTCATCCCCATGGTCGGGGGAGATCTGCCATGGCATCGAGCCTCATTGGTCACTATTTCTGCATTCAGGCCTACGTCCTATTTCTTTCTGATTGATCCCACTATATACTACTTCTTAACTCTGTCTTACCAATGGAATTAGAGAATAGATATTAGGGACTGTATTGTAGACATTCTTACAATAATTTTGCTCTTGAAATTTCTGTATTCAGAAATTTCCCACCTCAGCAACATAATCAGTAACTTTTTTGGATATGTTTTCAAACATCTCTAAAACTTACACATGGGCCAGACTACTCTGAAAACTGATTTACATCTTTTTGTTGTTGTTGTTTTGGGGTTTTTTTGGTTTTTTTTTTGTTTTGTTTTGTTAATTAGACTTGAAGTCAGGGTGAAAACTTGGATTTCAGGGAAATAGGGGATTAGGGTGCTTAGATTTTATAAATAGTACTTGATATATTCAATGAACAGCTTCCACTGCTGTGAATTATTACATCTCTGCTTGAATTACTTTGAGGGGAAAAAAGCATCCAGATGATGAGAAATGCCCAATAAGTGAACATGTCTGGAAAATCTGATTTGAGAAACTTGTCTAGCATTGCACAAGAACATAAAAATTACATTTGCTCAAATAACATTAATTCAGGAATCTTCTTGTTTCTGAGCACTTGATTTGCACTTTTATTATGGCTTTGCTTAACACAAGTTTCTTCAGAAAAAAAAACCAAACCTCTCCACTAACAACTAAGGAAAATACAGGCATTTCTAACTGATTTTTAAGTGGCTGTGAGGAAGGCTAAAACCGTATCCTGGCAGAGACCTCTCACTTTAATTAATGACATAATGGGTACCACTGAAAGTAGTTCTCTATCAACCAGCCACCCGAAAAACAGACATGGAATTTTTCCACATACTTACCGGAAAGCAAAGACCTAGCAACCCTGGGCTCTCTCTCCAGGCCTGGGATCCCATGTTTTCCAGTGGCCATCTTTTATCCATCCTTGCCTCTTCTGCTCTGTGATCCTTCTCCTACGGCTTTCCTGTTGTCTTCTTTCCACCAATGCTGTACCTACCAGGTATTTTTCCTTCACAGCCAGTTCTTAGCTTTGTACTCGGACTGTATGCTGCTCTCGGGCAAGGGGACGACTGAGACCATATGAATATGACAAGTAGGACAGACATACAAATTTGCCAGTGCTGATTTTTGGTGCTGAAGCCAGAGCTCACCCGGGACATCATGAAAAAGAGTTCATGAAAGGGGGAGCCTGTGACCAGTTTTGCTGGTGGCATATAACAGATAAACCTCTTACAGCAGCTTAAAACTTCAGGTGGATTGGATGTATTTTCACATAGCAGCGTAAAATGGTCTAAGCCTGGGAAATCATACCTCCTTCACTGCACCTTGTATCTCAGCTCCTGAATGCAAACATGCTCAAGCAGCATAAAGCAATAGCTACAATTTAGTTACTTAAAGAAAACCCAAACAACCGAACAAAACACTGTGAGTGCCCCAACTCCATTCTTAAAAACTACACAGCTGGAAATTTTCTATGAAAACAATGAGCCTGCATGCTATGAACAACTTAAAACTTGATGTTATGATGGAAAATGTTATACACCATTAACTAAAAATACAGTTTGCAGCTCTGTGTATTATTGCAACTTTAGAGTTACAAAGTTGCATTAAAATCAAGGAACGCCACATCTGCTTGAGAAGCTGTTCCGAAGTTAGGAAATGCCAATATTTTGGACTGTCAAACTAATTTTCTCCAATAAGTCAAATACCCTCATTTTCCTGCACATGTTTCTGAGATTTTTTCACAACTTATCCTACACAAGCTCTGTACAGCTTTTTTTTTTTTTCCCAGGGTCAGTAAGACTGTCTTATTTCTTGCTATGAGAGGGAAAATAATAGAAGTGAAACAAGTTTTTATTCTATGTATCTTAGAACCATCAGCTGAATTAAATCTTTAGATGACGCTGGAAAAACTTTTGCAGAGCAGGAAGGGAAAGTTGTAGTTTAGTTTTGAGGAGTGGGTTCATCTTGGTTTTTAAATGTGACAGAAATCCAACTTCAGATGATGCTTTTATGAGAGAGGGTATTGAAGGCTGACCTCGCCAAAGGTTTCACTTACTTCAGCCTTCAATGCACTTTGCTCTCAACTGGGTCACCTTGCTAAAAAGTGCAGAACCTTAGTGCAGCAAACAGTGGATATTTTCTTTTCTTAGTGTTATTTCTTGGTTCTTAGTGTCACCATCCAGGGTGGTGTTCAAGAAATGACTGGACATGGCGCTTAATGCAAAGGTCTAGTTGACAAGCTGGAGATTGGCCAAAGATTGGACTTGATGATCTTGGAGGCCTTTTCCAACCTAAATGATTCCGTGATTTTGTGATTCTGTGACAAGTACTAGATGTGACAAGGCCACGAGGTGGAGAGCAGGAAGGGATTGCAAGGAGATAGGAGTCCTTGTCCCTGTTGGCACCAGCAAGCTGCCTGCAAACTGTACCCTTGCTCCACCTGGAGAAGGTCCTGGAGCAGGAACGCCAATGCTTCACTGCCTAGCAAGTGGAGCAGCATGAACTCCAGAGGTCAACCAAATAGGAAGATAAAACCTTTAGGAAGAAGTTCTTACCTCTTTGCTTGGCTAGAGGTGCATACATGTGTTTTACATATGGATTAACTTTTGAGTGGATATGGATATAGGACATATGGATTAACTTTTTTTCACACCCTGTAGTGAAACTTGAATGTCTTCCTAGCTGGGACAGACCTCACTACAGCCACAGATATGTCTTATACCATTGATTTTCATTGCAACAATGAAATAATGAATTTCAGTATTTCTCTTTCTGCAGAATGGGCAGAAATCTTGCGGAATAAAGAAGTCTGTCAGAAAGAAAAAGTGTGTTCGCTTTTTTGGAGCCTTACATAGCCAGCATAGAAGCACTGCTTATGATTAATTTTCCTGTTTAATTTGCCTTGTTCTTCATGTTACACTTCACTAAATATGTTTACTTTTATTCCTGCCACTGCACATGACAGAATCTATCTGCACAAAAGGAAATTTAACTGCAAGAAAGGTTTTATAGACACAGAAACAGCAAAAGATGAGGCAGGAATCTAATGCAAGATGTTAAGCACTGTCATTCCCAAAACTGAGGAGCAATTAAACTTTTTATTTCACTAAAAAATGTGAAATCTGTTAAGTAATATGGTAGCATAATGGGAAGCATCTCTTAATGGGCTTATGCAGTTATTGCAAGTTAAAAGCAATTGCATGTTTGGCTAACAAAATACGGAGAATACGTTTTCATTAGATGTCAGTGATAATGCAGTCACAAGAACAACAATATACATAAGACTCACAGAGCTATTAAATTTGCTGTATTTTCTGGGAGGAGCAAAAACAAGCAAAGAAAACAAGACGCAGCTATAGGGAAAAAAAAACCCCACAGGATTAAACCAAGAAAGCATGGCAGCTAAAAAAGAAGAGCGACTGAGTTCACTTTGAATGGCAAAAACAAAACAACCCCAAACAAACCAAAACATAAACCTTTTATCTCAGAGGAATCCTCTTTTTCTGAGTTCACATCTCTGGAAACACACTTGGTAGGAAGTATTAATCATCTAATCAAACAAGTAATAGAAACATTAATGATTTTTAACCTGCTGAAACTCATTGTCTCCTGGGGTCTGCTTCATCACCTGAGCTTACAAGATCTGCATCTGCCGGCTTGGCTCATGAGCACGAACCCCAAGGAAAAAAGGCTGTTTCTAAAAAAGCTGTGTGAACCTTCTCCACTTTAGCAAGACAGCTGATTTGAAATACTGCATAAAATATACAGGGTTTTTTCCCCCCCTTTGTGTTTATGAAAGCAGCGTTGCCAGCACTGGACAGTAGGGAAATGAGGACATGGTGGCTGTTCCATCCATCTATTCCTGCCCTTCCTTGCAACTTGATGTGTCCTGTGTGCTTGCCCATGGTAACTTCTGTCTCAGCACAGGCCATGGATTCAAGGGTACATGTCCCTGCTGCTCCTGGCCACCTATGGCGTGTCAAGCCATTGAGCCTGGCAGTCCAGTCAGTTTGCAGCCAATAGGTCCATCCCACATGTATTTCCTTAGCTTAAAAAGGGAGATAGTATCACAAGTCTAAATACATTGCACCTCTGCTGCTCTTCCTTCAGGCTCTTCCTTCATGGAGGAGAGTGAGGGAGTCAAGTATGATTTTCCCTTGAAAAATCCATGCTGGCTGCTCTTGCTGGTCTTCTGTCTTCAGAGATGGATTACAAGAGGGTGTTCACCTGGGGCTGAGGTGATGCTGACCCACTAATTATTCCCTGAATGCCCTTCATTACATTGCTTGCCCTTCCATAAAGATGAGAATAATGTTAGCTTTTTCCTTGTCATCAGGGAGCTTGCCCTCTGACCTTCATTTCTCACAGTTGATTGACAACAGCTTCACAGTCACATCAGTCAGCTCTGTCAGATCCTTGCTGAAACCCGGCCTGGCGGATCTGAACATACCTGGTTTCCTCTAAGCAGTCTCTGACTTATCTCCGCTTTGCTGTTGACTGGCCCTGTGTGTTCTGAACGTGGTTGATATTTGCTGGGACTTGGGAGCAGGCTTTTCTATGAAGACTTATAAGAAAGGACACTGAGTGGTTCAGCCTCTTCTTTGATGCCTGTTACTTGTCTCTTCCCCATTCATCAGCAGACTCACATCTTTCCTGACCCTCCTCTAGCAAATAGCATTCTGGTAGAATAGCTTCTTTTTAACCTTAATGTCCCTTGCTAGCTCCAGCTGGGCTTTTGCCTTCCTGTTTTTGTGCCAGAGTGCCCAGGCAATGCTTTTGTTCTCCTCCTGTCTTGCCTATCTTTATTTACACTTGTGTGCTCCCTTTTTGTATTTTCAATTCATTAAGACTCTTTTCAGCCAAGCAGGCACGCTGCCAGAAAGGTGAAGTCAAGACAGGGAACAGTCAGAGCCACATAAAGGTGCACTTGTGAGAAATACAGCAGGTGAACAACTTCTCTAAAGGCGATGGATTTAGGCCGATGAGGGCAAGGACTTGAAAATAAGACATAGTGTTGTCTGTCTTTGTCTAAGAAGAGGACATTGATTGAAAGGAGATGAGGGTGGGTGAAATGTCAGACTGTTTGTCCTGCTTTTCAGTAAATGTTTCATTTCACAGTAAACTTCATATTACTGCAGCCACATTGCTACTAAGCCAGCTGTGCACAATTCACTGTGTGTAGTCAAAAGTGGACAGGGCAGCAGGAAAGTAATAAAAGCAGAGAGCTTTCCTAGGAAATGGAATAGCTGTGTGTGTCAATGTAGGAAGAGTCTGCTGAAGGTCAGTGTGTAAGGAGACAGGGAGAGGGCAATTGGCTGGGTATCAGAAAAGGTGTGGCAGAATGGCAGGTGAGAAAAGCTGTTCCTCAGAGAAAAGGAATTTGAAGATTAAAAGATCAGAAGGAAGAGTTCATTATTAGGTGTGGATCAAGGGACTGAGACAGGCTAAAACGTGAAAAAGGAATGGTCTTCAGTCAGAAGTGAACAAAGATTAAAATTGCTTTAGTTCAAGGTAAATGATGAAGAAAGAGGAAGAGGCAAATGTAAGGATAGGAGGAATAGAATTAACGGAATTTGGAGATATCAGCCTGGAAAGAGTGTAAAAGTCCTGCTGGCCTGAAACAAAGAAGAAAGCATGGGGTGAAAACAGGAACTCTTCCTGGCCATTAGGGAGCAAAACTGGATCGTTGGGAGACAAAAGGCAGTGGGTGGCTGTGAGGAAGGAGGCAGTGAGGAGGGGACAGCCCTGGGACGTGGGCAGGAGAGGTCATGGGCAGCACCCAGGGTGTTGGACAAGAAACTGGGAAAAGAGTGTTAAAAGAGGAAGAAGAGAGTAAGGGATGATATTGCATCTAGCTGAGGAGTTGGCTAAGTGAGAGGAAAAGTAAATAATTAGGGAAGAGAAACATGTTGAAGATTCCTGAAAAAAGTATCCTATACCAGGAAGCAGGGGAGGGGAAATCAATTAGTCAAAAGTATAGTTTCTTTCTTCTTTTTTTCTTTCTTAAAAACCCAGACAACCAAGTGTTCTCCCTGCTAGTGGATATTTTCCTAAATTCTTTTGTCAATTATTATGGTTTCCCCTTAGAAATAGATTTTTTTTCTCTGTTTAACAGACCATGAGGAAAAATGACAGACTAAGCCTCTAATACTGAAAATATGCACGAGCTTAATTCTGCAGTCATATACTTATGTTCTTAACTGTTTTGTTAGATCAGAGCTGAAGTGTTCAACTGCTTTAAATATTGAAAATGAAGATGTTTTCAAAAGGATTTAATACTGTTTCAGACTTAACAGATATGAATATTAGATCAAGAATACTTTAAAAAAACCCACCCTGAAAGACTCACATAATTTTTAATTTGCTGTGATATCTTCATTCCATGTATTTATCATTAATGAGATTTTTCAAAGCTGAAATTACTTGTCTAATCGTTATTGGTACCTTTAAAAATCTCCTAATTAATTTCAGAAAAATTAAATTAAATCACAGATGATACTGGACTTAATATACAGTGACTGAATCAACTCTTTAAATTTAAACTGGCCAGGTATTTTTCCTGTTTGGAATCAGAAATAGGGAATATGCACAAGCTGTTCTTTTTTGTCTTTATCATTCATATGAAGTTCATTCAAAACATTTAATTAATGATTTTTGATTAAGATTTTTCATTGGAACATTTAGTTATGCTTTCTAATTAAAAAGAAATTATATTCTCAGGATTTTATGCGCATACTCTTATTCCTAGAATACCATATTAAAATGAATGAGATTAATATGACAGAAGTTTCTAAACTCATTTGGAGGCCATTCTACTTCAAAAAATACAATTAATTTTTTGCATTATTTTCTTAGGTATTGCAAACTTTTGATCAAGAGAGTTAGACTGCTGACAAACTGTGTCCTTTTTTCCTTGGATACATGTTGTTTTATAAATGTAGAATCACCCAATGTTATATTTTTTGTCTCCTAGTCTCTGTGAGGAAATGATGGCATAATTTTATGCCTGTGATTTAGAAAAATAAATCTTATTCCCTCTTTCTTTTATTTAGTTATTTCCAACGTAGATGTTATGTTATTACACTGTCATAGTATAATGTAGACATGCTGATCCTGATTGCCCCCCATCTTGGCAACAGCAAGATGTTCTGTGATGAAATTTAGTATCCTGATTTGAGATTCTCAAATCATTGTACTTACCTATATGTGGACTTTTTTTTAATAGTAAAATTATATGGTAAAGTTTAAATATACAAGTTGTTTTTTAAACAACTCACAAACAACTGTATTTTTTTATGTGTTACCATATTTTTCAGAAAATTGATGTTGCTTTCTGTCCAGGTCTTAAAAAGTAATGGACTCATAATTAAATGCCTTTGCTGTCATTCTGTGTTTTGATTTGGTCACTTTGTGGAAGCAAGACACCTTGTCGCACAGTAGAAGTGTAAAAGAATGCATGTTTTGGAGAAAAAATTGGTTGGGTAAAAAAGGATGAAAAAAAAGCTTCTATTGTTACCAGTGCCCTTTTGTGAAAGCTAATTTTTACAGCTGTGTTTAAAAAACATACATGAAACACAGGAGGCATAGTTATGAGTCCTTCAGCTCCCAGGGAAACACAGCGTCCTGGTGTGCTGTCCCAAAAGCAACACAGGCCAGTGACAGATTAATCAGAAAGTCTTCTGGCTGAGTATTTCTCCCTTGAATGCATCTGGAAGACTGAAGAAGGACCCGCTAGTTCTGGAGAAATTTTGCTGACCCATCCTGGAAGCAGAGGGGAAGATGACATTTTAATGAGTGTCTGTTTTCCTTCCCCTTGCACAAGGCCATCTGGGTGTGGCTCTGCTCCTGTAATTCATGCTCCACACTCTGAGGAAGACAAAGCAAATGCTTTGTTGGTGTACTTATGGTGTACATACAGTGATTTTTATGTTAAGGCTGTCCCTGGGACAACATGATTTAAGTTGTCTGCCGTTCGGGCAGTGTTTGGGTTTGACTGGGCTGTCTGAAGGATGAATGACATGGTGGATTAGTGCTGGACAGAGGGCACGTGCATTCTGTTGTACGTAATTTTTGTAGGGTTGGCTGAAACAAGTGGCCTTGTGCCTATTATGGCACGTTCTCCATGTAATGTGCTCCAAAAGCGAGATACTAGAGTAACAATAGTTCTACTAGTGTTCTACTGCTAACAGTATTCTGCTGCTATCTTAGCAGAATTGTGGTAGAAACAGGATGCATCCTTGAGCAAGAATATTTCTGGCAATATCTCTCTTAGTGAGAAATGGTCTTGCAGTTCTTGGGAAACAGCTCATTGCTGACTTCAGCCACTGTCCCATCCTCTGCTGTGTGTGAGAAACATGCCAGCATCTCCAGCTTTTTACAGTGGACACAAGAGCTCAGAAACTTCCTCTGCAGTCCATCGCTTACTTGATCTTTCCAGATCTTGTAGTTCTTTGCGGAGTTTTTTGTGTCTGTCTTGCTTTCTGCCACCCTTTTCCTCTCTGAGATTCTTCTTAGAGACAGCCTTCTCATCTTTTCCTCCTTAGGTTTGTGATATTTCAGGCTTATGGAGAGAGAAGATAAAGGCAGCCCTTCCACCTCATTTTGTTCTGCTAATGTGTTGCTGTGACAAGCCCACAGACATGGTATTTGGGTACCTGCCTGCTGTACATTAAATGAAATGATAGCATTTGTCATGTAGGGTCCTTCCCTTTTCTCTCTCCATCCCCTGGGGAAAATTGGATGCTGATTATATTGCTATACTTAATGAGCTTATTAGTGAAACCAAAGTTGAGGAGTAGAAAAAACACAAAGAGAGGAAAAAATTGGAGGACCAGATATGTTAAGGTATGTTAAGACAGCAAAACTGTGTGAGGCAGAGTACAAATCCTGTCAGCAGGAGATATAGCACCTTGGCAGGAGGTGGAGTATGCTGCCTCTGGATCTAGGGGCTGTCACAAGCACCATCATTGGATATGCAAGGCACAATGCATTTCCTAGTATTTGTGTGTTCAGGCATGCTCTGTGTTTGGCCATCATCTTCCGTGACCAAAACTCACTTGCAAGATCTTCTTGTGCTTTATAATCACTCCTGTTATTCTACATGTTTTTGCCTGACTTTCTTGTGGCAGGGCAAAGACCTTTTGCTGTTCGTGAATTACATCAGAAACATGTTTTCCTCTCTCTGTTTAATTGAAAGTGATCCAGCAATCAGGGGACTATGAGAATTTCAAGCAAGATTTTATTTCCCAGTGCTAGGAACAGCAAGGGGAAGGCAGTCATTGTGTCCTTGTCCAAGAAGCATGCTTAGCCCAGGATGAGTGAAAAAATGGAGTTATGATTTCATCCATCACTTCCATCCAGCATTGCCTTCAGCTGTTCTGGATGCCCCTTTTAGTCCTACTGCTAAAGGTGCAGTGTAAAGTTACTTGAGCAATTTTTACTGACATCCCCTTATCCCCTCTCTGAAGTGTGTGAAGTGCGTGCAGGTACTTGCAGCAGTCAGCAGATATTGATTGTGGCTGTGTGGGAAGGGTATTTGCACAGATTTTTGTCCAGCCAGTCCATACCCAGCCTCCTTGGGCAGGTTTGATGTGTGAACAAATAAGCATTACGTCTCTCTCTCTCTTTTTGCTCCAGACCTCAGAGAGCTCCAGGCGAATTTGTCTTAATGTTTGGATCCACTCTGGAAAACATCATTAGAGTAGCCACATCCTGGAGACAGAGACTCTTAATTAGGGAGGTGGTGTGGTTCCCTGCCCGCTCTGCACTGGTACAAGTGTCAATAGCAGGCTCTGTCTCTGTGCAACAGTAGGACAGAAAATTCCTCAGAGTCTTAGGACCAGTTTCAATGAGGATTTTAAGCAATGAGCTTGGCAGGTTTTCCTACTATTTCTAATAAAAGCTAAGGAGTGCCTGTTCCTACACTTTAATTTCATCCCTACATTTTAGTATTTCTTGTTTATGACAGGAGATTTAGATATTATTGTCTACATTTTTTACAAAGTACTAAACTTTCTCTCCTCCCTCATACATATTTTGATAGAATGGAGAAAAAAAAAGACACTGCGATTTGTGAATTTAATTGTGTTGTGTCAAATATCCACAGAGGAGTCGTGTAAAAAATGTTATTTGCTTAGCAAGAAATGCAAATAATTTATTTAGAAAAATATGGTAATTAAATAAAAAAATAGACAAACACAGGATCAAAATACTTACCAGATAAATTTACTAATATGTGTAGTAAAGCATACCTTTTTTTCCTAACTCTTCCTTGTAATATTGCTAATCTTTTGTAAGGTAATAAATGGCCAGTCTACTAACTACTTTTGAAAAATGTATTTTTACAGAATTTACATGACACAGCAGTCCTGCAAACTTATATTTATTAAATAATTAACATATAGTTACAGTTGGTATAAATAATTGTGTCTGATATAGAAGTATTAAATTAATTCAGTTGTCAACACAATATGTGGAAGGATACTCCATGAATGATACACTGCAGGTTGTGTTAAATGTGTGATTACACCAATTTTTGCATTGCAAAAAGCATACACAGCATTTTTATGGTGCATTTGGATTTCAAATGACTTCGTAAAACTAATTATTTGTGGAAAAAGAGTGCTTTTCTGTCTCTGAAGGTGTGTTTAATATTTTTTTATTTTATCTCTTTAAAGACACATTCAAAGGGAATTTGAAAGATTTTTTGTACTTCTTCTACCTTAGTCTCTCACTGAGGATAATATTTTAAAGCTGGATTTTTGCAGGTAGTCTTTTGAATACAGTCAATGAAAATATTCAGAGAAATGGAAACAGCATTATTGCAAAGTTGCAAAATTCTCCTGCAAATAATAGCATTTGAATATTTGAATATTGAACAGCTTTAATGTAATGTAATTCAGATTATGGCTGGTTTACAAATATAAGTCTTAGTTAAACTCATTCAAAGCACATGAATGTGTGTGTATTACCTTTTTTAAGCCAGTAGAAATTGCAATTTTAAATAGTCACAAAGCATAAAATGGGAGGGAAACTAATCTGAAATATAATTTTAAAGCCAAAAGGGACTGCTGTGGGCATGTAGCCTTACCTTCACATGTGTGTGGTCTAGACTTTCATCCAGTAATTCCCATAGAAAAGTCCATAATTTCTGTCTGAGCTAAAATGTGGCTCTTGGGAAGACATCCCAAACTTGATTTTTAAAGACTTCAATAGGCAGAGCGTCTGCCAGTCCCCAGGTACATTGTCTCAGTGTTTAGTCCTCCTCAGTGTGAAATCTACTCCACATTGTGGCTTTGAATTCATTTGAGCTTCTGCTTCCAGCAGCCGAACCTCGTTGTTCTTTTGTGTCCTAAATTAAAGGGCTCTCCACTGTCAGGAGCCATCTTTGCTGAGGCGTTTGGGTACAGCATCATCAGCTCCTGAGCTTCCAGCTGAGACAGAGGTCGCTAGAGCTCGATGGCAGCAATGGCATGGCCTGTTTCCACCTCACCGACAGCCGAGGCATGAGCTGTGTTCGGTGTCCCTGGATGCGCTGGAGGTGTTGTCCCAGGCCACCGCAGGGCTCCGGGGGTGTACGCGATGGCACACCTGACTCGGCCCGCTCAGAGAACTGAGCACTGATGTGTAGCGCACACGTGAAGCTTTGCTTTAGCACAAGCAGCCAAGGTTCAAGAGCTTTGTCCCCGGAATTTCTGAATACTACAGAGAGAGTTCCTCCTCTACTAGTCCTAGATGGGTGGGGCGCTTGAGAGCATTTAATTGCCTGTATATAAGGAAAGCCTTTGCAAATTTAAGTCCTGCTTTGTCGCTCAGGTTTGGGGGCCCTAGCAGCACAGGCTGGGGAGCAGAACCAGAGCAGGTGGGCTGGCTGAGGAGACAAGGTGGGTGGCAGTGGCTGAGCTGAAGCTGCCAGAGAGGCACCACAGCATGACCAGGGCAGTGGGGAGAGGCTGGAAGCAGGGTGCTGTTGGTCTTCTTTGCTTTGGCAAATCCCGACAATGATGGAAAGAAGATGCATGTGATTCAGGGAGTGATTCAGCAGCCATGCACGTGCTTGGAAAATGTCATCGGCATGGCTGAAGGGTCCGTGTTAAGTGGTGCTTTGATGTCTCTTCTCTTAGAAAACCAGGGACAGTTTCCCTGCCTAGAGGAGGCTGTGGCAGAGGAATGCTGCCCTGCACAGAAAAAAAGGGAACGCGACACCAAAGGAGTTGTTGGTGAGGTATGAATAATAATTTTTGTCTGTACATGACTGGTACAACGTAAGCATAAACCTCAGACAAGTATGTCTTAGGACAGTGTGCGTGTATACGTATATACTTGGGCTTTTAAAAGTGCCAGTTTCACAAAGCTGATAATACTAATTAAGCTCTGAGGAAAAACTGTTTTCATTGAGCATGCATAGTCTTTTAAATATTAAATGCCAAGCATGCTTTACCAAATGCTTGAATATACTTATCTATCCACTGTGTGGTGCAGAGGGGAGGGAAGCAAAGTTAAGAGGTGAATTAAAGTTTCCACATGCATATCAACAGGTCCATTTATACCATTTTGTTTAATTGTATGCATGTGTGTACAATCATAGAATCACAGAATATTTATGTTGCAAACTACCTCCAGAGGTTGTCTAGTCCATTGGAGTGTGTATCTATCCATGTATATATACCTGTGTATTTACACACATATGTGTTTATGAAATGAAAAATGAGGATGTTGATACAAGCTCAAGTTAGGAAGAGTCATGGTTGGAAAAAAGGAAATAAGAGGACACAAATGAGAAAAAAGCAATGCCCAGAAGAGGTAAGAACACCGCAGAATGTTTTCAAGGCATAAGAGGATGAAAAAAACCCCAACCTAACAAAGATTTTTTTTTTCATTATTATGTGGAAAGAGTAGAAAACTGCCAATAGTCATACAGGAAAGTGCTCAACTCAGGGAAACATTCAATAAACATTTTCTTTTGAAGTAAAAAGAAACCCCAAATGATACATGTATATCAAGAAACCG
Organism: Callaeas wilsoni; assembly: GCA_013398955.1. Taxonomy (NCBI): domain Eukaryota; kingdom Metazoa; phylum Chordata; class Aves; order Passeriformes; family Callaeidae; genus Callaeas; species Callaeas wilsoni. The sequence goes on from VWPU01012510.1 coordinate 25,884, forward strand.
CAAGAAGGAGAATGAAATATCTTCCCTTTCAGCAGTAATTGGGAAGAATTTCAAAACAGTACCTGGTAATGATTTTCAGGCTGTTTCTGAGTTTGAGTAAAACTGAAAATGGGGATGCTTCCAGGATTCTTTCACCAGTATTTCAAAATGTCAAATGGGATCCTTCTCTGGGAAATGCTTGTTATCCACAGCAGGACAATTTTCCAAGAATGAGGAAGCTGGAGTGGTGGCTGACTGGGGAAATGTCATTCCAGCCCATGAGGACAGCCCAACAGGTCGCATGTCTCGAAGATCTTTATGCCTTTTGATCTAGGAGACAATGAATAAGCTCAACAACTCATCAATCACTTAAGTAGGGTTTTGGCTTTGCAGATTCCGGTTTTTCTCACTCATCCCCAATCTCTTAGTAGACTTCTATAAAGGTTTCCCTTTTGACAGGGGAAGTGGGAACAGGAGTGTCAGTTCCTGTTAGCTACAGGTTTCGAACTCATTTTTGTGACCTCTAAATCCTCTTCTGAGACATTTTTACCATGACAAAGCTCCTTGTTCTATGGACATGAACAACATCATTTCTTTCTTTTTCCTACCATTGCCCATGACTTGGTATTGTGGTGTTAAAGGCCCTTTGGGAGTTCAAGGAAACTCAAGCTACCAGGCAAAACAGATCACTCTGCAGTTCAACCTCTCTCTGTCATTGTTCACCCTTTCATCTGTTGTATGACCTGTGAATTTGATTTGGGTGAAGACTATATTTTCTCTATTTTCTCTCAGCCCATCGGTAAAACTGTTGAATGGTGTCAGGCTGAGAATAGGTATCTGAGCATCTCATTGAAAATGCCCCCACAGATATCACAATCCCTGATTTACAATTACTGCTGATTTATAAGTCAATAAGTGTCACAGATACCTGTGTATGATTTTTAAGAAGTAATTCTAAATGAAGTGCTTTGCAAAAGTCTATTTGGCAACAGTGTTGTCCTTCACAAAGGAAAAGTAATCTCACCAGAGACAGTATCAATTTGCTGTCAGTCATAAAACTGTCGATTCGCAATAATAAAAATAAATTAAGAAACGAAGATCTCAGCATACAGATTTCATTGCCCATTTGCTGTTTTGTGATGTAACCCAGGACAACATCAGCCTAACATGAATTGTTAGGAGTGTATGAAGCAGTATTATTTGTATGAGGAGCTGCATCTATTACACAATCTCTCCTGATTAGCTTGTCCTGTCCTTAATTTTCATTCTGCCAGAGAGAAACACAGTTCCTCTCTGGGGCTCTCTTGTCCTTAGCAAACTGAGCTAATTCCCCATGCCAAGGGAGGATCTGATCAGAGCCTGATGTGAATTTTCCCAGAAATAGAATAGGTTTTGTGAAACAACAAAATTTGCTCAACTGTCTGGAAAGCAAATGTGCCCAGCTTTGCATGTCACTCACATGGCAGTCAGCATCTTCCATCAGACTGAAGGAAGAGGTACAGGATGCACAATACTCAGTTGGGGTGAGGGGAAGAGGGAACCAAAGCCTTGCCATCAAGCTGGTTCCAGCAGATAAAAATCAGTATTTCTTGCAGAATTCCTCTAGCATGATCATGAAACTAACAATGCAGATGTTGTCACTTCAAATAAGAAGAAACGGGTGATAGCACACTGTTAAAGAGACAACATGGCATAAGACCCAGATACATCTAGAAAATATGGTGCTGCATGGACACCTCTCCAGGCAGCAAGGAGAGTCAGAAGAATCGTCCAGACTTTCTCTGCAACTGAAGTGAGCAAATCTCCCAGCAATCTAATTTATGCTCTAAATTTTATGAGGAATTAGTTTCAGCGACTTACAAAAAACTTCAACAACCTATCTGAATTTCTTCATGACCTAGAGACATTGTATGGACCTCACATCTTAATTTCCACAGCTGTGTTTGAATAAGCTGGCTAGTCAGCTACCAGAACCTTGTTGAGACTTCCAAACACCGGCCCTCAGCAAAGGCTGGAAAATTAAATACATGGTCCCGACAAAGCCAGACTAAACCAGACAGGGACAGCCTCACCAAGCCTCACCCTTTGCTATAAGCACAACACAGGCATTTTCTCCTCGGATGTTAGACCCTCCTCGGTTGCTTCTTCTGTTGCTTAAAGAGGAAACCAAGCTGTAGTTTAATATATAGTCCAGAATGCTGATGTAGTTTGCAATAATGAGAGCTGGAAAGTCTCAAGTCTTAGAAGTAAGTGAACAGACAAGATGATCAGTAATGGCCAAGAGAAATGCTGGGAACAGAGAAATCCGAAATGAATGTGGGGAATTTTAATTTATAGCTCAAAAACCCATTTCATTATTTTAACATTAATATGGGGAGGTTTTATAAGCTTAAGACTGGAAATAACAGATCTTACTGCTATTTTTCTTTGCCATCAGCCTTCTTGATGAAACCTACTTTCCTCACTGTTTCATTGTAGCAGGAAACATTTACTTCTATTTTGAGAAACTGGAGGATATTGGAATTTGGGTATTGGGAAAATGGATTTCCCAATCAGCTTCTGTCCTGGTAGATATCAGTGGTATTAAGCATCTCCAGGGCTGGACTGTCACATAAACTTTTCCACTTGATATGGGGTGGAAGAAAAGTTGTTTAAACCCAGTGGTTGAGAGCATTTTTACCGCAAATGACTGTAAAGAGACATGTCAGTTTAATTAGAAATTTTTCTTTTTTTTAATAGCTTCTTACCTGCCTAAGTCCTTTATTCCTAGTTTGTTTTTTTTCTAGGATATTCCTAGTTTGTTTTTTTCCTAGGACTCGTCTGAGTTGAGCATGAGTCTGATGAAGGTTTTTTGTGCTCCTATCTTGAAAATCTAGAGAATGAGCATGTATTTTTAAGCAGAGGCGGGCTTTTGCTTCTGCAACTTTCTTCCTTTAGCTTTGAAGGTAAATAAATGAATGCCTTGAGGTCTTTTTAGAGCATTCTGAGACTTTGGATGCTGGAGAGAGTCACTGAAAAGAATATGGCTGTGGAATGAATGTTCTGAGTTATTTGACTGTCTTCCTCTAAGTGGTAATTATGATTCTTTTAGGAAAAATTAAAAATACAAAAGGCAGCTGAAATGATGAACCAGATCTACTTTTCTCTCTCTTCCACATAACAAAAATGTGTCTATTAGCCTTGTCCAAGTCCAACCTTCCCCAGCCTCCTGTATCAATTTACTTTAAGATACCATACAGCACAGAGAACATAGTCTTAAGTGAATATTTAGATACTATACAAGTATAAACCTGTCAGGAAAGTGAGTTAATTATAAATGCCTCCCCTGTAAGCTGGTTATAATTTAGAGAGTTTATGTATAAGTGGAATAAGAATAGAAAGGCACCATGCTCAAATTAACATTTTAATTTTTACTTGAAAAATTGAACACTATTGTTCAAAAGGTTTTGTTCTCACCTTCAGCATAACTATTCACCCTGGCTTTTAAAAAAACTTTAGTTGTGTGAGGCACAAAGTTCTTTTCTTGCAGCTAACAGCTACTTTTAGGGGACTGCTTGTAAAGATATTTAAAGCTCTGTGTTCAATAAGCAGACTAATCTGGTGAATTATTATGGCAGGAAAAACTATGTGAGAGCTGCCCAGGCACCTGGGAAGATGAGAACAGTCATCAGTGAATCAGTGGAGGGGGAACCCTCCAGAATCGGTTCAGTTCCCAGTAGCACTGCTCCCTTGCCATGTGCCTCCCTCTGTCTTGATCAAAACTAGAATAATCCATCAAGATCTCTGATCAATACTTCTTAGCCAGTGCCGCTGCTGCATTTGCTAATGGAGGAAATTCAGAGAGGAGCATTCCAGGTCGAGGATGGCTGTTCCTGGCCGACGTTAGCCGCGTCAAAGACAAGACGTGCCTCAAAATCCTAATCTGGACAGGCCATCTGCTATTCATTTTACTTATCTATAAATAGGCTTAATAAAGCAGCTGACATCTTGAGAGGGAAACATGCACTTCTAAGGGAACAAAGTTTTTGAGTAGGAGGCGCAGCTCTTTCTGTGCGTGGGTTTGATAAGGAATCGTGAGCGCTTGCAGTGGTGGGTATCTGTAGATGCTGTCGTTCTCTCAGCATAGGCAAGCCAACAGCCACAATGCTGGGGGGTGTTAATCCAGCTCATGGAAATGTACGAGAGGGCAAAATACAACCATGAAGTTTCTGATCAACATCTTCCGTTTCGTTCAGAACAGTGTGCGTCAGGGAGACTCAGGGTGCTAACGTGGCATTTTATTTCCACTTAGTCATTATTTGCAGAATCGAGTGTCTGCCTGCTGGTTCTTGAGAAGTGATGGCTGGAGCTCAAAAAATGAGGAACTCTGAGAGAAAGGCCACAGAGGATTGCCAGAGAAATTTGGTGTTCAGTTAAGCACTAACTTTCACTGAACAAGAAATAGCATTTATAAAACCATGCTGTGAATTTTTTAATCTAAAGTTATTGATTTTTACCAGCTGGTATTTAAATACCAGGTTTTGAAGGTTAAGCTTCAACCTCAAAGCATCACTAAAATTCACAAACTCTGTGAACAAAAAAGCAGATTTTAATGTGTTTTCCATAATTTCCTGAAGCTTCTTCTAACAAGTTTCTTTCTATCCCCAGAGTTAGTTTGACCACAGCTTAACCAATTTACAAGTGTTTGCAAGCTCTCCTATGTGCCAGCTGAGCTTCATAATGTCCTCCTGATCACACTGCTGTGCACTCCATCTACACTGACCCTCAGCCAGAGGAGCACCTCATACCCATGTCACTCACTCTCTTCATAGTTAAAGTAAGTAGGAGGTTGTGTGTAGAATACCTGTCTTGCCATTATAGTGGGAAGTTTCATCAATCCATCTCCTTTGTAGGAAAAAGGTGCTAGGTGTGTTGGTGCTAAATTTCCAGACAAGTGATGTGGTTTTTATTGAATACAATAGAAATGCAATAAAACAAGAAAGGACTACAATAAATGCTGAAAATAATGATGGTTTGAAATCAAGTTACTCTTGTTCACGCCAACACTTAAAGGCATTTGAAGTGCTGTGATGCTTTTATCTATCAAGGCGAGCTGTTATTTACGTAGCTGTAAACTTTCTTAAATGTTTGGTGGTGGTTTTTTTTTTTTTAAAGCAGCTTTGTACTAAATCATGGAAAAAAAATAAGGATGCAAAATGTAGGCATTTATTTTGTCCTATGAGAGTAAAAACACCCCAAAAAACCCCCTCTAACCTGCCATGCATTTTAATGCTTATGCTATTAAGGATCCTGCCCTTTGACACAGAGGCATGAAATACTGAGCAAATGACACATTTATATCCACCCTTTCCACCTCAGGGAGGGGGAAGCAGTCACTCTCTGACCTCCCACTAACCCTGTTCCTTCATCTGACCACCACCACCACCACTTTTCCTTCAAAACCCCCTATGTCCATCCCACCTGCCCATCCTCACCTGTCCTTTCTGTGACCTTCCGTCTGTCAAAATCCCTGACATCTAATTCCCAATCTCATCCTTCCCCTCACTGCTCTCATTAATTTGCTGCTCCTTTCATTCTTGCCCAGTTTATCTTTAACCCTTGGCTACCATTTTCCTCTCTCAGCACTGTGTGTTAAAGCATCCAGCTCTGCCTTATCCCTGGCATATATGTCATCCATGTGCCTCCACAGAAGAAATCTCAGGGCCATCCAGGGACCCGTTGCTGGAAATACTTTCTTGTTTTTCCTGCTTTCCTCTGTCTCAGTTTGTCGTCTGCACACTCAAGTCATATGCCTACATTCCTTTCTTCAGAGCAGGCACCACCAATTCCTTCTGTCCTCAAAAAACCCTTTTCCCTCCCCACAAATAGTCGTGTTCTGAATCCTTAAGGCTGCCTGACCTTTCCCCTCTTACTTTGTTCAAACACATAATTTTCCTGAATTCTTCTCTGTGAATTTCTCTCACGGAGGTTTCTAATGATCTGGACAAATAACCTGAACTGAGCTTTGTACCTGTCATCAGTCACTTCACTGTGGTAGCTTAGAGTCGTTGTAACACTTGCCTTTGCTTAAAAAAAAAGTATTTCCAGAGTATGGCTTTTCTTTTAACCTCCCCCATGCTCTTCAGTAGTTTCCTCTTCTGCTGGTTGTCTTTGTGCAATATCTTCATGCATGTCTTTTGGTCAATTTTCCATCTATACTCCAGCCTCTAGCCAGCTTATGTGAGCATTACGTTTTTATGGGCTCAGGATCAGACTCTCAGTTGCACAGTATGCTTCCTTTCCTCTTGATTTGCTTTCTTTTTCACCAAAGATCCTTCCTCTTACCTGAATTTTATTTCTCATAGGGTTTCTTTCCTCTGCTGTTCTCTATCACTCTCTGCTGATGCTGTTTCCTGAAATAACAGTAGCAGACAGCATGTCTGCATGGGAACAGTAAAAGATTGTAGCATTCCCTGGGAACCTTTGTGGGAAGCTTGTCACAATCAGATATCAAGGTCCATGCAGGCTTGGAGTGGGCTTCTCTTTGTTATTGCTATTGCTTAAGCACAACCCCCTCGCTAATTCCAGGAAGCACAGTGAAGCTCCCTTTCTCTCCTCTGCTGGTGTTACATCTGCAACTCAGCACCATTGCCACCACCTCTGTGACCTGCACGTAGGGTGTGTTTAAATCCTGATAATTACTCCCGAAAAACATTTACCCTGGCTGGCCTTTTGTCCCTATTCCAACAGAAAAACCAAGATCTATGTGTTGCCTTCTGTTTCACTTATTGTAATCTCTGCTGACACCTCCACCTCCTACTTCAAAGCCCCATGAAAGGCAGCCGTCAATATCCCCTTTCTTGCCTGTCATGGTGACCTTATTACCTCCCTCTCTGAATCCTTGTGCTGACACCTTTGACTGCCTCTAGCTTAAATTTCTTGCTCTTTTGTCTTCAGGCTTCCCATAACTCTTTCCCTAGCCAAGCAGATTCCTGTTCTTTTTATCCTACTCCCATCGCTTTCTGCTCAGACGCTTCTGCCATTCTCATTTTCCTTTCTCCTCCTCACCCAGCCCTGTCCCCTTGACCTGGGCTGCAAGGGCCTCGATGGTGTTGTTGATTACATCCATTCATAGGAAGCCTCAATGCCTTTTTCCTGAGACAAAGGAAGAAGGACTTGGGGTTTTTCTGCACTTCCTCCTGTGCCCTGACTAGAGGGAACTCACAGCTTTGCTCTGGTCACCTTGCCCATCACTCATGTGCCCCAGCTTGGCACCAGCTCCTGGCCAAGGTACATGGGCAGCCTTGGAGAGGAGATTCTCTTCCTCTGCACTTCGAGATCTCTAAGAAGCACTCAGGCAATGTGAAGGTGTTTTAGTAATTAATCATGGCAATTCAGGCATACAGATGCCAGGGGTGATTTTGACTTTGGAGTATTTGATTGTCCCTAAGGCAAAGCTGATTTCCCCACTGTCTGCATGGAGTTCTGGCTCAGGACACCACTGCTAAGTCTGAGTGGTGTTTCCTGAGATGGAGCCTTTTGTCTCAGTGATGAATGGCTTCCCACAGCATTGAAGTATGCTAATCGTGTTGTATATTTTATAGTTTGCTCTATTCGCATTTACAAGTCAGGGTTCAGTTACGGATGCTCATTCCATTGAGCTAAAATAAATTAATGTTTTTATAGTCTTCTATTTTATTCTGATTTTTTGGTCACATTTTGGTACAGAATTGAGTGCAAAACCTTCAAGTAATTTCTAATATATTTGGTCTCTTTTTTTTTTTTTTTGTATAAATACATGAAAATCAGAGAGAAAGCTCCTAATTTTTCTGAAGCTTGCCTTTCATTCCTCTTCTGCCGTTTCAATATTTTGCTGGTAACCACTCATATCCTTTTTCTGCAACAGAGATGTCATGTAACGATATATTGAGCTGTGTTTTCTGCCTTATATCTGCAAATCCCTCAGTGCATGACTTGCAGAGGAGAGGGCTCGGCAGAGTTTCTGCAAGGTGAACGGTGGGTGCCCGTGCCTGGGCACACATGGCACAGCCAGGGAGTTGGCTGCAGCCATGCGCAAGCAGCACGGGCAGCATGGCTTTCCACTGGGTGGAGAAATCAGGAGAAATCACCTGCATGTTTTAGTCTGCCATGGAGCCTGACTACCACTTGGTAGCCAGACACAAAACCTGGGCAAATCTCTGCTTTCAGAAGTGGCATCGTGCTTGCAGTCCACACACATTGTCTGTGTTCACCGGGGCAGCGGGATCTTTGAATCTGACAAAGTTTTAAGTTTCTAGTATTACATTATGATGGTCGTGCATTATCAAATTCAAATTTACTAATATTCTTTAGTTTTTATCTATATTGAAACGTGGTTTAAAGGGCTTCAGTGATAGGTTCCGCAGGACTATGTTGAAAACTGATTGTATTTTACAGAGATAATAGGATTTGTCTGAGACGAAATGACATTCAGTAGTACCGACTGACAAGCTACTGTTTTTCTTGATTTATATCTAGATATATATTTTATTGGTAGTTTTGTGGCTTGCTAAAGGGCTTAAACAAAACCAGTATTATCCCTTCATGGATGCTGTCCAGTTTTGTAGAGCTAAAAAAAGCCACTCATTCAAAAAGGGTTCCTTGATGAAATTAAGTCATGGGAATAAGTGACTTATGTTTTCTACACTTTTCTTTTTAATGTATTGAAAATAATGTTTACAAGAGTCTACTAATTTCCTAATTACCTACAACTCTTTGAAAAATATTCTTCTATCAAAGACTCAGGATTTTTAAGATATCAGTCGTGTGCTCAGCCACTTTACTGTACTATTTTGTATTGTTTCCCTCCTTATTTATTAACAGTCATAATTTCTCACTTGTATTTCTTCCCCCTTCACAGCCACAGTGAATTTATAAGAGCCCTTTTGTTCTCTGTAATCACTTTAGCTAGCATTAAATCATTCTTCTTTTCTGCTGCCCTTATCTTTTCTCTGCAAGGCTTAACCGATTGTAGCTTTCTTTCATTTTTCCCTCTTTCTCTGCCTCCTTTTTCACTTTCATCTGTAAGCAGCTCCTGTGGAAATAGTTGCCTTCCATCCTGCTTTTTGGATACTGTTGTTTTCTGCTTCTCAACTCAGGTTTGCATGCAGAATTTTCGACCTTTCTTCTCTACTCCTGTGTTTGACTGCTCCTCACCTCATAGTGACTTACAATAACACATATTCAAGAACTGATTTTCATCTGCAAAGTTCTTTGTAAAAATTAATTGACGAATAGTGAAACATTCTCTGGCAATGTTCTGTTATCACATTCTGAGCACTGTGTAGATCTGCTCCGTGCACTGAAGAGGTGAAGTAACTCATGAATATTGCCCTCAGTTCTTCCTTTTATCAGGCAGGTGTGTCGTTAATCCTCAGGGAAGAGCTCAGTCTGACCTGAGTTCAAGGTGAACAGTTGAACAAAAATTTAAGAGAAACTCAATTCCTTTCAGGAGAGGGTGTCCATTAAAAGCTCAGTTTCAAAGTTGTTTCTGGAGTCAGAAATAAGTGCAAACAAAATAAGATGGAGATAAATGTTCAAATAATTTACTTGCTTCTGTAGTTTTTGATTTAGTTTTGAAGTAAGCATTGATTATTTGCTTTGTAATGATCTTATCAAGAATGACTTTTGGAGATAAATGCTTTTGAATGAGGATCTGAATGGGCACAGATAGATCCTCTCCAGTATGAATACCTGGCATTCAGACAGGATGAATCGCTTTTCAGAATTGTGCGGTTTCTCTGATCCGTTGCTACAGTCGGGAGCAGCCAAGAATACCAATAAAAAGGCAGGCTTTCCGGGAGAATGTCAGAGGTACTCTGCCTGTGGTTAACTTCCCAGTTAACCTTCTAACCTTCAGAGGCACTGACCAGCAGAAGAGTCTTCTCCTGCACTTCCTTCCATGCTGGTTTTATTTTGGACATTGTGAAGAAAAAGTCTTAAAATACAACAAAAATTCCCAACAGCTTTGGAGAAGCAAAGGTAATATCACTCGTTCTTGGCAGAGCCTGCAGAGATTTGGGTGTGGTTTTTTTCTTCCACATTGTAGATTTGATGTTTCTCAACAGCGTATGTTTTGGCCAGAGAATTGTTAACGGAATAAAAAACTTCCCACCAACAGGCCACCATTCTAAAGAAAGCTTCCATTTCCTGAGCTAAGACAAGCAGCTGAGGCAGCCCTCTGAAGGCAGGGAGATTTCATCCAACCCTTGGAGAGAGAGAGAGAGGCTCTCAGCCAAGAATATCTCTCTGAAAGTTGGCATCTGAGCTCAGAAAGGGTCTCCTGGTCCAAAACAAATCTGCTAGTTATCCCCACTTGCTGTGCTTTGTTTTACATCATGGCGTGGTTGTGCTGAACATGCACTGGGTTCATTTCAGATAAACTGAACTGTAATGTGCAGTTAAGGGTTGCCCCAACAATGCTCCAGGTGCTAATAGTCATTCTGTACCTGGGACCAGCCCTGAGCTCGTCTGAAATGTGAACTCCAGGGAACACATGGCATCAAGTTCTGAAGACCAAATAAGGGTTTTTTTGCAGATCATCCTGTTCCTTCTATTCTCGAAGACTGGAATTTAGGACAGTCTTATCTAATAAAAATGAACTGGCTTCTGGCCATGGTTTCTAGAGTTCTGAACTTGTAGAAGTACTTTGCTTCCAGTGTGCCTTGTGTTTTTCAAACAGCAGGTTTAGTATGAGGGAAGTCGCGGCAAGGTTCAACAGCCCAGAAGTAGTGCCATATTTAGGTATGACAATATTAGCGGTGTTGGGCCAGTCTCTAGGTTTCAGGTTTGTGATATTGTCACATTTTTGTTGAGGGCAGCACGTACTTTCTCTGCAATTTCTGGCCTGAAATGGATGGTTGGGCTTCAGTCAGGAGAGACAGGACATTTTGTGTAGCAAGTGTACTTTGAGACACGGGATGACTATCACATCTTCTGTGTGAGATGATAACAAGTTTGTTTTTCAGCATGAAGTATTTCCACTGTTACTGGGAGCAATTGTTTTTCACTGCATCTCGCTGTCAGTGGGTTTTTCACTGACTCTAACATATATCAGGATCTCATGAGTGGTTTTTCCATTGCTGAAGATGCCTGCCTACTGTTAGATATTGAAAATTATGACAAGTCCCTTGCACACAGGATGCCAGTTTTGGTACCAGTTGGAACAACATCCCTGCTTGCTACTTAGCAGCAAATTTAGGCATCTTAGTATTACAGTGGATGTCTGCTATTTTAACAACTGTGTGCTGCCATCTTAGGATGCCTACCTGCGTTTAAAGTACTGCATCCTTTTGGTACTCCTGGGAATCCCATGCCTTGTCTCTCAGCTCAATGCAGACCCCTCAGATATCTTACAACAGCTAGAAGCCAGTGGCTAGGTAGCTAGAATTCTACTCCAGTGTGCTGTTATAGGAGCTGGTTATGAAAAACACAGCCAGAATCTCTCAGACACGCTGGGGAAAAGGAGGTTTTGCAGGGTAACACATGGATTCAAGAGATGAGCATGAGTGTGACTTTATTACAAGAGGAATGGAGTGATTTTTGTCCCCCTAAGATTCTGTTCCATATTAGATGAAACATTTGGCAAAGGTGTTGCATGAATCCCCAGGGAGATGATGTCTATCCTTGAATTATCCGGGCATTTTGCGTCCGGTGTCTATCTAGCTCTGCCTATTCATTACCAGTAGTTCATGCACAGCTTGGTAGCAGCATGGAATCCCCTGTTTGTACTGTTGGTCTACACAGCTTATCAAGACTTTAGGTGAAATTGATTTTATGGCATCATAATAAGCTACAGTGCTTCTTTACTAAAAGAGCAGATGGTGCTTTCTGGAATGAAAGAGAGCACTGACTTTAGTCACTAGCAAAGGCTTTGCTGCCTTTTCCTCTCCGTCTTGTGGCTCTGTTCAGACTAACAGGGAGGTCAGGGCTTAGTCTGGGAGTTAAAAAGTTTTCTCACTGAGACTGTGAGAGAGAGAAGCAATGTTCAAGATGGCAGACAGAATACATACATAAGTAAGATCTTGGCACACCCAGTTTAGCTATTTCACAACAGCATCCTTGTATGCTTTGAGGGGGTCATAGGTAGGAAAAGTGTTGGTGACTGCAGAATACACTTGTGCCAAGGTACCTGAGTATGACTCCACTGGTTCAAGCAGGTGCAGTGAAGATTTTAGAATCATGTGGTCTCCTGTAGGTGAGAATCAAACCCCTTTTTTTTCAATCACAATGGACGTTTTGAAAAAGTACATTTTTCAGAAACTACTGATTTTTATCATCTCTATTGGTTTGTGTGTCTTTTGCAGTTCGACTTTGAAAGTGAAACAAAACTAGCTTGGTTTTAGTGGAATACTGGATTGCGTTTGCTAGAAATGAGGTGGGGGTCTAGATGTACACTGGAAAGTTCCATAGGTTCTACTTGTAATTAAATGCACATAGAAACTCATTTGAATATTTGCAAAGCAAATGCCCAGATACTCTGGTGAGAGAGAGAGAGAGAATTAAGACTTCTCCAATAAAGACTTCTCTATGTCACTTATTTTGATGGTGTTTTCTCAAATTTATCTATCTTTCTCGGACCACAAGAATGCACTATGAAAATTCATGTGTTTCTGCACAGCCAAAAAATTAGTCATATTTCAGGGAACAGAATGTCTTAATACACTGAATTCACATTCAGCATCAAAAGTAACATTTTATGTATCAGCCTACTGTCTCAGGGCTCTTCCTTGCTTGCTTTCTCTCTTGCTTTCTCTCTTGCTTTCTCTCTTTCTCTCTCTTTTTTCTTTCTTTTTTTTTCTTTTCTACTTTTCTTCTTTCTTTCTTTTCTTTTTTTTCTTACCTCTCCGCACTTCTGTCCATGTGTACCTATGAAAGCCAGCTCTGCCCTCTACAAAGCCATTTTATTGTGACTTAGCTGTTCTTCATCTACTGGGAATATGCAGGCTAGATAATATTTCTTTTGTTTTACAAGTGGGAGACAGAACATACCAACTAATATGGGCACAGTACCAGAGAACAAGAAGGCAAATGAAAAAGTAATAAATGAAAAGGTATTTCTAGCTCTCACAGAAAAATCTCATGCAAATGTGATAGGGAAAGAAAGGAAAAGAAGAGGAAATAAAACAAAATGGACCTTTAAAGAAAGGAATTGTGCAGATACAGATCTTGATTTTCAGAAGTGTTATTAATTTTTTAATTAAATTGGATCTTTTAAAATATGCAAGATTTACAGTTCTCTCATGAACAGCATGATCAAATGATGACAATTCTTTCCCCATTTTATACTCTCAATAGAGTTCAGCAATAATGTATTTTCTCAATTTAAAAGCTTTCTTATTCTTATCTCGAAGATCAACTGTGGTCAGCTTGAAAAAATGTCAAAGCTTAAAATAAGGTTGAAGTGGCATGCTTTTATTTAAATTTTCTTGAAAGTGCTGCTGGTAAATACTGTTTCTCTTGGTAATAAAATATTCCTGAAGGAAAACATTTTACTGCTACAGCGATATTAGTAATATCATCTGAAACCTTATCAAGATAGATCTATAGACTGTTAGTAATTTCACCAGAAATATAAAATACACTATTAGACTGTGAAAAGGAAGAAGATAAATCCAAATTAATTGAGATACCTGAAAGTTGAAAGCAACATCTCACAAAGCTTGTTTTAACAGGAAGGAAGGAAAATTGTATGAATAATATGAGTGTATATTTACATCATGATATGTACCCTTACTAACTAACATAAAGGGTGAAGACTTACTTCTGACATTAATTCAACAACCTTACCCCAGTTCAGAAAATCACCACAGATGGAGTTTAACTTAACCACATCAGTATTTTGCACTAAAGCACATAAACTCATTTATCTGTATGTGTTGAGCTTGGAAGAGCCTGAGGACTGAATCTTAAGTTTTGGTAGTGAGTAATGGAACTCCTGAGTTACCAGAAGCAGAAGCTGCCCTTCATCCAGACAAAGAAATTTGAAAACCCTGAAAAAAATACTAAAAAAAACAAGAAAAGGAGGAAAACCAGAATTGTTCATTTCTCCCAGAAATGTAATTCTATGACTTCTACTGTTATTCCCAGCTGTAAGTAGGTTTCTTTCAAAGTGACCCGAGCAGAGTACAGCTTGTGAACAGCTGTTCCCAGCTTTGACCAGCAGCTGGCCCAGACCTTAGTGCCTCAGGTTTGGGGTCTTTCACTGCTTGTAGTCTATGGTTTCATCTGAGCTGTTGAGGATGTGGTGCAGGATGAAGGAGAGTCATGTAGCAGCTCCCACCCTCTTCCGTGAAGCTCAGGGGCCTTGCACATGGCAGCCAGGCGGGGAGGGTGCTTGGTCTCTTTCCCATCCCCTGTGCCTGGCATGGGACTACACAGTCTTCTCAACCACAGTGGCTCTGACCGTGCCTGGGAAGACCAGGGAGATCAGAGCAGGTCTGAGACATGCTGTTGGCCACAATCACAAGGCCACCCAGTGCAGAAAACCAGGGAAGTACTTCCACAGGCATAAAAATGAGCACCAAAGATTGATCCCGGTTTTTGTTCTTTGGGTATGAATTGGCCTAAGTAGTGCCAAATATATCACAAAATACAAGACTTTAAAAGCACTGGCACTGCACTATTCCCCTTATTTGATACCATAAAGCATTTTCTGTGGTTTGCTTCACTTCTCATCCTGCATCCTCCAGCCTCATGGGATGCAGGTGGGCGAGTGCTGGGTGGGGAGGTGGATCTGTTGTAGCAAGAAGGAGGCAGAGTGGTTTGTGTGGCTCCATTCTAACATCTGATACATGGTCACAACGCAAACATGCACTGTTGGCAAAAATGGCCAGCTGGCAGAGTCTGTGTCTGTGCCTCTGATATTTTAAATTTAGGATGTCTGCTACTCCATCCTTATTCATGGACATGATGACGAGGTTTTCAGAGCCCCTGTTTGTTTAATATGATATGTTTTCTATGAAACATCTGATGGCTATTATAGAAAATGTCAGATAATTTCTTTTCCATTTTTCCATCAAAAAAAAATCATTTTATAGCAAGAAACATTTCAATAGCTTATAGACAAATGGACAAAATGCACAAATGTCAGATGCACAGCCCTGAGCAGTGAGGACATGAGCTGAATAAAACTCTAGTTGCATTTACTAATACCAGATAATTGACATGATAATAGAAGATTACAGATACGTTTATTGTTTGTATTCTAACCCTATTTTCTGTGATTTTCACACTGCAAAGACTATTCAAAAAAATCTATCCTTTTGGTATTGAGATTAGTTTTACAAATAAATTGAGATTTGGAAACGGCAATTCAAATTAGCACTAAGGTAATGTTCTGAGGGAGGTTGATAAAACAGATACTGGAAAAGCTATTGCATTTCCAATATGATTATAGTAATTTACCCAAGATAACAAAGAAGCATCTCTTTCACTTTTCTGTAATTATTGTAGGGTAAATTTTGTATTGCGAAATACAAAGATTTGTTTTCCAGTTTTATGATTATGGCAAAAATGCTTACTTGCTTTTAAAATAAAATAGTAAGCTCTAGGAATGCTTTTCTAATTAAGAGACACAATATATAATGGCATAATACTTGAATGATGGGATTTTATACAAAAAGACTTTGCTCTCTGTGAGGCATTTTATTTGCAGGTAAGCATGAGCGTTCCTGATGAATTTCACTGAGATTTTATAGACAAGCAGTAGTTTCAATTTAATAATTCCATTTTCATTTTCAGAGGAACAAAATGCTAAACTAAGCCAAAATAATAATGATTGTATATATGTGAAAGAAAATAAATTGTTATTAGAAGATATTTCTTTTGGATGAATCAGTTAAATATGAATGGAAATGAAAAGCTACAATTCAAAAGCATTTTGTGAATTCTGTTTTTTTTGAAAAAGGAAGCCTCTACCTTTGACAAGACAATTTGTAGGAGACAGATTTTTCATGGCTTCTGGTATTGTACTCTAGGAGCAATAAAGAGGCAGCTGGCTTCCAGTCTCTGTGTGTGTGGCAAAACACTATAAGAAGCACTCACAAATACTCCATAAGCTAAGAAAGATCAGCTGAGGTTCAAGTGAAAGGAATTTCTTCTTTTCAAAACCATTGACATTGTGCACAATCCATGTAGGTACGAGAGAGTGATTCATTATTAGCAAAACCAATGCTATTTTAAACTTTTTTATTTGGGAGTCTGACTGCTTTACCCAGACCTGTATGTTTCTGAGAGAATGTTAAAATTGCTATAAGCTTTTTACTTTATAAACAATGAGTGAAGAATTCTGCCCTCTTTCCACCATCCATCTTCATCTTGAACTCAAGAGGGAATTTCTCCTTAGTCTGGATTCCCTTTGTTATTTCTGGAGCCTTACAAGTTGCCCCAGTCTTGTTCTACTGTTACCACTGAAATACTATGCTTAGAAAACCACTTTATTTTTTAATGGTAAACACAAGCAATCCCTTATTTTCTCTCTTACCACACCCAACCAAACATATTTTACATAATTGAGCAAAGGAAAAATGATGGTTTAGAAGATTCTTGATATCACAGTTGCAATGAAGGCAGCTTAAGTCTTGTCCTTCAAGTGGTGGGATTTCTATCTTCCTTCATATTTTATTTATGGTGTTTTGGCTGGCCTACTTCTACTCCCATTGGAAATTCACCAGAATATGCCTTAGACGATGCTGCTGATAGAAGAACTGGCAAGCTCTCTCTTCATTAAATGTTGCCAACAGTATCTTCGCAATCAGAATTTAAGCTTCTTTTGTAACAAGCGACTGGAAGAACATTTTGAAAAAGTTTTTGTCACAACTCCTTAAGTAAGGAGTTAGGTAGTACTGATGCTGCCTGTGGTCTCCTGTGTAATTTTAGGGGAAGCAGGACAGTGGACTGGCAGGCATCAAATTGTTCAATCGTCATTAGTTTTCTGCACTGCAGTTTCCTTCATGCAAATGACAATTCATGCCTTTTACCTGGCTTTCACATTTCAACCCAGTACCGCCATCTTGCCATCAGCACTTTCTTCAGTGGGTCCTCTGCACTTCCTCTCTTTTACCATGCTCTGATAAAACCTGGGTCTCCTTGCTCTCCTTTCATGGGAAACACTGGGTACCTTCTTTGCTGTTTTTTCTTTCTCTCACCCTCCTAAGAGCTTCGTTTTTCAGCCTTTACCTTGTATTTGGGTTTGAAAAGCGACTTACTGTGTGCCTTCGGGTGGAGCATTCCTGAGCAACCTGCAGTTCTGTGCACGCCTACAAACTGCAGTGTTGAATAATTATTGCTGATGATGGTGGCAGCAATGCCTGGCTATTTGTGTCTGTAGTTAGGGTGTAGGAATGGCTGAAGGTTCCTTATCTTTAAAGCCGGAAGAGAACTGAATTAATTCAAGAGGGCCAGGGTGTCTCATGGCTTTATTCCTGTTGACGGTGGTCAAGCAAAGCTAAATAGATAATGCCACAGTAACTTCCAGTTATCTAAAATAACTTTGCTTTGCTGAGATTGAACAATAATTAAACACAATAGTTAGAACCTAATGCCTTTGGAAAAAGGTATGGGAATTTTAAAACCCATTTTTAACATCTGAACACGTCTAAGTTAGCTAGAAGCTATCTTTTTTGAACATCTACTTGGCAATTACTCTGACAAAGCACTCTATTAGCACAGGGGCTGTGTCCAAGACTAGTATTGGGTTTCAATTCTGATCCAGGAACTTTTGAAGAACATCATCTTTTCCTCTGAAGAACATCATAATTTCCTTTTAAGTCTTTAGGGCTTTAGAGAAGCATCTCATTCTTCAGCCATGTATCTCTGTTATTACTAGTCCTGAGCAAATGCTGACATTTACACTGAG
Organism: Callaeas wilsoni; assembly: GCA_013398955.1. Classification (NCBI taxonomy): domain Eukaryota; kingdom Metazoa; phylum Chordata; class Aves; order Passeriformes; family Callaeidae; genus Callaeas; species Callaeas wilsoni. The sequence continues at coordinate 43,738 of VWPU01012510.1, forward strand.
TTGTATGCTAGTTTTCCAATCTCAGGAGAATATATTGCAGATGCAAGACCATGTAACACAGCACTAGAATTCACCGGAAGACTGTAACTGTCTATAACCAGAATATAACCATATATTCAGGGGGAAGAAAATATTAAATGACATTGCATTATTTTACTGGAGAACAGGTTTCAGCATTAATTAATTTGGATTTAATACATTTGCAATTGAAGTCTGCTTTACATCACACGCAGTGAATATTGAATTATTTAGATAGGGTCAAATTATAAAGCATTGTGATCATTTGCAGTTCTTACTTGTAAATGAGAAGAATTCTTAAGCTTTTCAAGCAGTATGCAACCCACTTCAGCCTTTTAATAATGGTGATCTGTGCTTCTTTACACTCCTGGGCTTTTGAAAAGGACACAGTTATTCTCCCACCCTTGTTGGAGAATACACCCAATGTGTTGTATAAGATCTCAGACGAAATATGTTCTTTTTCTGTTTCACATTTTCCTTACTCTGCCTCACTGCCTTTTCTCCGCTGTACTGTGGTAGGCACGGAAATGAGTGCTTCCTCATAGGTGGGATACTGGTTTTTCACCTTCAGAGGATGAAGTGGAGGGAAGCGGAAAGGAGAGGCATGCATTCTTTTCACCTCTGTCTGTGAAGGCTTGCTTTTGTTTCCACACTTGGCCAGGTGAGAGAACAAAAGAGAGTTCAAGGCAAAACCTCTTAGAGCTTTTAAAATGATGCTATTGATTTGTACTTTACTTGACTTACATGTAACAATACATGCAGAGCAGACAGGACACATCCTGCCTGGAACTGACCAGAGCACTTTCAGGCTCTTTTTCTCAGACCTGAGGTTTCAAGATACTCTTAGTGGTATCCACACACATATTTTCGTAAAGAAAATTCAGTTGAGCACCCATCCCAAAGTGTTAAATACATAAATAATTGTTACCAGGATGTCAAAAGTATTTCTAATGTAAGTGGATACAACTTGCAAATTTGGCTCAAGAGCTTACCCTTTTAGTCAAGTATACCTCTAGTACAGGTTCTTCAAATATGTTCATCGTCCTGTTTTTGTTTGAAGCCCATGGGAGTAAATTGGCCAAGGAGAGCTCTTGAAAATGCCACTGGAACCCAAAGACAGATTAATATTGAAGTTCTACACCAACAGGAAAAATAGAAACAAATGAATATATTGTTGGACACTTAAAATGTTCCCCAGTGCTTTCTAATAGAAAGTATGATAAATGATGTACTGTTCAAGGAATGTGAGTATCTACAGAGGGATTTTATTTAACACCAGGGATACAGAACACTGTTAGACATGCAACTTTGAACATTGCCGTTCAGGAGGGCAACGTGTTTGGTTTGTTTACATTTTTTTTACTTGTTTCTCCTATCTTGGAAATTCCTAACACCACAGGACAGTAACTTCTCAAGAAATCTGATTAATATAAAGAATGTAAGCCTGGAAAATTCTTCATTAAAAATAAAAAGCAGCAAAGAAAGTAAACTTAAGGACGAAAGAGAGCTCTAAGAGAGCACTGCAAGAAGTTATGCCTGATGGAGCATATCTCCAATAGTTTGCTCAGTCAAAAGGACATTATTTATTTCCGTACCTTTCTTTGAATCTCATTGTTTCCCTGTTGACTTTACAGCATAGATCCCATAGTCTTTTGTTTTGCCAGTGCTTTGAGATATCCAGGCAATGCTTCTAGGTGAGTCCAGTCTTTCAGGAAGGGCTCTGCCCCTGAGCAGGGGTAGCTGGGGGGTACTCTGGGGCCCAGGGCTGCTGAACAGTGGTGAGCTGTGTCCCATTCACTGCAGGCTGTCTGTCTGAAGTAGGGACCATCTTCATCTTCTGTAAGAATCTTTGCCTTAAAGTAACTAGGTAGTCACACCTCAGGCTTTCCTGGACATCCCTTTTGGTTCTTTTGACCTGGTCAGTTCTACTTCAGCCTTAATGAGTTGTGCTTCCTTTTTCCCTTCCTCCCCCATCCCAGATTGCTTTAAAAGGCCTAAATATTTACTTCTGTGGGGCCAGTGAATTACCAACCTGTTGTTCTCTTTGTTTTCTCTGTGTGCCATGGCATAGAATGTTCAGTGAGTAGTAACACATCTTCTAAGTGTAGCCAGGAAAGTTAATCACTGCCACACTCAGAGATGGAAGACCCTGATTGAAAAAGGAGGTAAAAACATAAAGATTGCAATTTTTTCACCTGATAAATTGTCATGGCATTTTATTTTAATACCTCTCCCAGTATTCAACAGTTATGGTTGAGGAGACATTATTTATTTTACTCCCTTTGTTTTCAACTGCTTATGACTCTTCAGGGAATTTGCCTCTGGACTAAAATGTGTTTATAGCAAGGCTCTCAAGTGGCTTCACTTAGGGTACCTCTTTATACCACGAAAATCTCATTGAACCACCTGCCCTACTGTATAATATTCTTTGACCCTACAATTTTAAGTCATGCTGCAGTTGCAATAATAACTTAAATTGAGAGATGATGCTGGGAAAGTATCTTCATTGCTTATGTGAAGTGGTTTAGTTTCAATCATTTGTAACATAATACTGAAGACATATTTGATGGATCTTCATATATGAAAGCCTTTCTGTGTGGTGCCTCAAATACTGAAATTCAATACAAGCATTTGTAGTCCTAAGGACTCTAAACTTCTGACCTCTTGTCTGAACTTTGGGAAAACATAGTCTCATATTTGCCACTAACTTACCTTTCAGCTTTATGTGTAATAGCTGTCTGCTTCTCCTTCAGTCCTTCCCACCAGTTTTATTCCATATAAAATCCCTAGATAGTGTATTTGGCTTAGGATGTAATGTGTCACAGGTGGCACGGGGATATGTCTGTGACACTGGAGGTGGTGAACACTGAGGGAACTCAGAAAGCTGGAGAAAAGTCCAACTGAATTCCATCTTCCTCACATTGGAAGGGGAGACAGCCCTTTTCTATTATTGCCTGAATCATTACAATGCTGGAAGAATACTTTCATCATACTGTGTTTATCTGTGGGTAAAGGGAAGGCTTCACCTTATCTTTCTTGCCTTTTGGACTCAATTTTAGAGAGGTGAATTATAGAGAAAACTTGCATGCATAAATGCACAGATGTTTCCTCAAATGCACCATCACCTGCTTATAAAGAGTATCCCATAAATAAAACTTAAAAATATTATTCTAAAACCTATTCTGATATGTGCATCATAAGACTGGTTATTTTACCTTCTCGTGTAAAGTTGCACACTTAGAACCAGGAGCATGTCTCAGTTTTCTTGTGAAGTACACCAACAGAGCTTCAGAAAAGCTGTCCAACGGTCAGGGCACATGCAGGCCTGACTCAGGAAAGCTGTGAAGCGTGAGAATCCATGGCTGCAGCTTCAGCTGTCTGAGAATTCCTCTCTCTCCCTCTTCCCTTTTGAGTCCTTCTCTGGTTTTTGTTGCCTCCCTACAGAAGAGGCATGGTGGCTGCTCTGGGCCAGCTTCAGGAGGTCATGATGGCATCACAGCATTGAAAGGGAAGATTTGTGTCTGCTTTTTGTAAATGCCCTGCCAGTGTAAGGCAATGTACGAGAAGACTGCAAGCATCTGCCCTGTTGCTATAGCATGTAGTGAGGAACTCAGCCTGTGGTGGGGAAACCAGTGGAGGTGGAAAACCGGGGAGAGTTGTGTCAGGGCTCCTAGTGGGGAAGGTAGAGGAAGATGAGGGAGTATGTTGCCTGCCTGGAATGGGTGTTGATCAAATGTATTTGGCCAAAATGGTCAATCACTTCAGCAAAACGCTGGTAGATCCAGGCTGATGGCCTAGAGATTCGCACAGTAAAAGAAGTAGTGTGGTGCTAGCTTGTGCTCCTACAGCACCACAGTAACTACCCTAGTGCCTCTTGGGAGGCAGCCAAAATGCTGCCAAAATTATGCCAGATGGAGACCACAAAGAAGCATGGATTATACCCCTAGAAAGGTTTTCTTTTCCTCTCTAACATCCATGCTGAGAAAATGCTTTTCTCTGAGTCGCACTGAGAAGTGAGAGTGGGAATGGACATGGCTAGGAGTACATTTAGTAAAAAAAGAATAAAAATAGCAGTTTGGGTTTTTTCTTTATCTCAGGAGGAAGCTAAACAGCCTTTTTACAGACTGTGAGACTCTTAGTGGATAGAAGCACAAATTGTGTAGGATAATTTAGAAGATTGTGCCTTAAATTTAGTTTGTGACACAACACTAAGACTTCGTGGTAGCTTCCAAAAAGTTTTTCCTCTTTCTCCTTTAAGGATACTGGATAATAATGTTATTATCTACATGGTGATTTTCAGCCAAATGTTTCTAATTGCTTTACAGCTGTAAACATCAGGAGTCTCATTGTACAGCAGCTGCAGAAAAAACATGCTGAGTTCTGGTACATATTTAGGATTATCTTTGAAAAGGAAAACAACTGTGTTTGGATTCCATTTTTGCTACTGAAGAGCTAGGTTTGATGTTTTTCATCTTCTTTTTGTTGTCTCTGAACTTTTTTTCCCATTCTGCTATGTTCTTTTTGCAATAATGGACCAGACAGCACACATTATTAAAAAGGCACTCTAGATTATATAGTGGCATAATAATGTACTCTGGTTTATGCTTTGTTCTCTTCCTAATAATTCATAACATTCAGTCTAGGGGGTTTTACTACTGTTAAGTACAGACTTGACATTTTTGTAAAACTGTCTATTATAGCACCAGCGTTTTGTTCTTAAATGGTAATAACAGTCTCAGGATGTATCGCTAATATGTATGTGTATAGAAAGCTGGATTTTTCTCCATATGGTTTCTTTTACATTTATCTGCATTGAATTACATCAGGCATTTTATAACCCAGTCATTCAGTCTTGTAAGGTTTCTTCAACTTTTCCATTAGCCATCTGTTTTAGCACCCTGACACAACCAGGAAGTCTTTTCACCTTACTCTTCAAACCTTTTCCAATCTTTCAGGAACAGGTTGAAGAACAAGACTGAACATAGATCGCTCTCAGACTCCGCTGGTTACATCCTGCTTATCTGAAAGTGACTGTTCATGGCCTAGTTTTTTGGGGGGGTTAGCCAACACTTTCTCCATGTGACCAGCACTTTGGTCCATAAGCTTACTTAAAGTTTTTGATGAAGGCTTTTATCAAGTGCACATTTAGGCATCTGGGGATCTCCCTTGTCCACCTGCTCCTTTACTCTTTCAAAGGAGTCCAGCATTTTTCTCTGGTACAGATCCCTTTTGCAAAGTTATGCTGGCTCTTCCATATTTGTTTTGTGATTTTTTTTCTGGTATAGTTTTGCTCTTCTGACTCCTTTTCTGCTATTTCGCCTGGGAACACTACAGGAACTCTACACAAATTGGGAAACTGGAAGTTTACCAGTCATCTGGTGCCAAGCTTTTGTGTATAAGGAAGGAACCGCTCCCCAGTGTTCACAGTAAACACTCAGGCAGAGAACCTGTTTAGCTTTTGTGGCATTTTCATCTTTTCTGAAGGCTCTCCCTTGCTCTTTGGTCATGGAATATCAGCCATTGTATTTGTGGACAGTGAGTGTGGTCCTATGTATTAAATAATGATTAAAAAAATCTTAATGCTGTAGTTTGTGGTTTCCCCTTTGCTTCTGACATAGTCTTCTCTGTTCTCAGTCATGTGGAACCTACAGGAGGGATCCTTGCTCAAAGGATTTTGGATCTAAAATGATCTGAACTACAGCAACCAGGTATAAAACCAGTATTCATTTCCATTTTCTCTTTCCATGACTTGTTGAATTCCCTGGGAATTTTTGGAGGGTTAAATCATCTGAATTTTCACTCAGATGACAGAGCAGAAGCACTCATGACAGAAGCACTCATGACATGGCTGCAGCCATGAACCCTTGGTTATCTATATTGGGGGGCTGGTTAGAGAGTGCTGAGAGATTCTCTTGTGCCCTTTGCTCATATTTCCTTCTTAAGGAGCTGAGACATGCTTAAGGCATGTCTCAGCTGATCATATGCAGAAACTGAGAGAGTTTATATTAAGTGTAAGTCCTACTCTCATAAAAAAATGCATTGTTTAATTTTTATCATAGAAAGTATGTAGTAGAAAGTTATTGCAAAAAGATGCTAACAATATATTAATAAAGTAGTTAAAATATAAATAATGCAATTAAAAAGTTGCAAAACTGAGTGAGCATCATTCAAAGAATCCTCTTCAAATGCCATCTAAAAAAGCTAGGGCTCAAGGTCTTTAAGATTCTTTAAGAGATATTTGAAATGTCAGACACAGGAAGCATAAATGCCATAATGGTGAGGAAAGGCTGCAAGAAGTACAACATTCAGGTACTCTGAAAGAGAAAAATTCTCCCATGTTGAGTGCAGCAGTATTTTTATATCTGTAGTTTGTAATATATTGTGCAGTTCTTTGCTTTCAGACACCACTGAAGAGTTAGATCTCAAATGAAGATACTGGGAAGAGGAAGGGAAATGTTACATCTATTTTTAATAACCTATCTACAGAATTGTTTGAACCATATATAATAGGTTAGAAAAAGGGCTCAAGAGACAGATTCAGAGAATGTCACCATCTTGCTATTCAGATAAAGTAATTTGTGCTCGACTTGGGCAAGAAAAGTTGTTTCGGTTCTATAAGACATACAATATAAGCATAAATTTTACCCATGCGTGTAGAAAATATGCTCTATTTGCAGTCAGTGCTTCCAAAGACAGATCTACTGACCCATCATTGCCTATAAGTTTAAGGATACATGAAGTAGACTCCTGTTGCATAATTGCATTTTCATGTAATTGTTTTCTTGCTTCAGGTTTGCTACTGTCTTTATTATCTACATTTGTTTATGAGAATTGGTCCCCTAGTTGGGTTAAGACTGTAAGGTAGTTACTATAAGTGCAGCCTACAACCACCTATAATCCGTTTTTATACTATTTCTTTTTTTTTTAATTGTTATAATTACTTTTTGCACATTCTAAATTACTTTTTTGCAATGCCTACCCCAGTCCAGTTTCTTCTCCAAAGTATTGGCTGCCAATGTGTTCCAACCTAAGATCCAAGATGGAAGCTGATCCTAAGTTACTACAAAAATTAGGATGACATAACAAGTCTAAGAAAAGAAGGTTAAGAGGTGGACAAAGAAAGCATGAAATTTGGATCATTCACAGATAAAATTTCCCTACCCACCATAGTAGGTTTTAAAAGGCTGATGAGTTCTACACAATGCTTCTCAAAGATGAACTTTTCAGCTCATTTTGTTTATATCTTGTATTTTAATACTAGCATTGAGGTATGGATCCTTTCAACCATCTTAATTATGCCAGTTCATGGTTATCAGTGAAAATGGGACTTTGTCAAAGGTGGATTTTTTCTCTGCATCCAAAAATAGGGAAGATGCACAGAGCCTTACAATATGACTGGAAACAGAGAGAAGATGAGTGAACTCAGAAGCTGATCACTATGTCTTACAGTCTTGCCTAATTGTAAAGGTCCTTTCCCTTTGCTGAAGGGTGCTGTCTAGTTGAGCAATGCAAGATGACCGAGGTTAATAGGAGAAGAAGAAATGAATAGGATAAGGAGAGAAAGCACATTTCTTTGGCTCCCTCTGGGGTTTCACGGTTTCTGAGCTAGTTAGAAGTGGTAGAGTTCAGTCTCGTGTTCCCTCTCCCCTGTGTGCTGAAGGAGTGATCCCAGGGCAGCTTTGGTTCGTGTGCTCAGCATAGGAGCCGCTTATTGTTCTCCCTACAAAACCGTGGCTCAGGCATCTACAGTGCAACAGCCTTGGAAGCCAGCAGCAGGGTTTTGCATGAGTGTATCAATAAGTGTCATACGATGGCATTCGACACAAAGCGTTTGGTTTTCTTGTTAATGTGTTGGTTAATGGCTGTTTCCAAAAGCTGCATGAGCTGTGAGGAAAGGCATGAAGTTATAAATGCACGAAAAAGTGTAAAATTGCACAGCACCAGCAAAAAACCTCGTAAAAGACTCATGCTGTTCTAAACAGCAAGTGCTTCTAGCCCACTCTTTCTCCCCAAACCTTCTAAAAGTACCCAGCTGTGAGGGCTTTTAATGAGAGTCTAAAGCCTTAACTTAAAATAAAGATATTAAATTTATGACTCAAAATCAGTTTAAAAAAGATAACATGGCCAGTAAACAAAGCTGAAAACTCTTATTATGAGACGCTAAGAGGAACTACTGAACCCCTCCTAAGAGTTTTTCTTCTTGTTTGTTGTTAATGCCTGGCATCCTTTATCTGACTCTCAGCACTGCTCTTCATTATCTATTCTTTTTGTATTTTGATCTAACTGAATTAATATTTACCTTGCCTTTGACATTTGTGTTCATCTGTTTTAAAGTCCTGTGGACATCTTAGGTATTACAAAATACGTATTAATAATATTTTTGAAGTTCTGCAGTAGCACAATAGCAGATTTATATGTTTGATATCTTAATGTTTCAGACAGCCTCATGTAGACAGAATGTTTTTCCACAGCTACCAAATCATCAAGAGATTAGCCCCAAACCAGTTTTTGTGAGAAACTTGCACATGGTGACAGAAATATAACAGGAGTAGGAAGTTGATTAAGGGATTGCATAATTACCCATCAGTATCAAGTATGATCTCTTTATAAAAGCTACTAAAATGTACTTTAAAAATACTAAAAGTAGACTTGGCTAAATTTCCTTGACATTTCTCTATAGTAATGTGGCCTGTTTATAATATATTTTTATGATATTTTTAATATTCTAAAGGTATGTCAGCTACGCCTTCAGATTTCAAAGAGCGTTCTGGAAAAAACACCGTTCTGCACAGTGAACATTACAAATGTCTGTGTTCTGTGCACAAGGGCTGAGCTAGGGTGAAGACATGGTGTCTCAGTTTGAGAGACAGATGTCTGCTAAGGAAGGCAGAAGTCTTCCTTGAAATGGAAAATGTGGACCCCTTCCCTCTGAATTGTTATAATTTTGAAATTCAGGGTCTCTCAGGCAAGGATATGAGAATAGGAATAACAGTTCTTTACTAGTATGCCCAATAAGGCAAAACCAACACCAACTGTGGCATTAACAACAAAGCAGAAGCAGGAACCCAGTGACAGCCGTCTCGGCCGCGGGCACTTTCCCCTTTGGCGCAGTTCCGGTCACAGCCGGCAGGGGCGCTGGTGGCTCCCGGTGCGCAGGGCAGGTGCCATGGTTCCCCCGCGGCTGCAGGGGGCGCTGTGGCGCGAGCTCGGGGAGGGATGGGTGATGGCAGCGTGACTGGGACGGGACGGGATGGGATGGCAGAGAGACTCGCTGCACAAAACCCCAGGGACAGCCGGGCCCGGGGCCCCAGCGGGACTCTCAGGAGCGGCAAGCTGGGATGGCAGAGATGACCAAAAAGTCCCGGAGTGGTGGAGGAGATGTATCACACTCTGGAGCTGCAGTGGGAAATCCCCGGGAGGTCTCGGCAGGCAGGAAGTGTGGAGCTACAAGGTAGCAAAGGCTGGAAGCGGCACCAAAGAAGCGGCTGGGCAGGGCAGCGGCAGCCCGGCTCCAAGGAAGGCAAGGAGAGGCAGGGTTGGGCACCCAGGCAGATGGCAAAAAGTCCTTCCCTTAGTGAGGTGGGTGTTAATAAGGTCCCAGTTCAGAGGCTGCTCTTACGAGCAGAGGCTCACCCCACAGCAGGAGAAACAGAACTGGGCTGGACCACGGCGACAGCTGTGAACTCTCCTCTCCAAACAGCTCCGACCGACCGTCCCTCTTCCCCAGCTGAGAGCGAGAGAGCGAGAGCTAGGGGCTGTCCCCAGCCCTGCCTTCTCCAGTCTCCCATCCCTAGGTATCTCCCTCCTACCTGGGCAACCTCAGGTAACGAGAGAGGGGCCATCAGCACCCTCCCCTGAGCTGATAACTTCTTTTGTCTGTTAAGTGTCCAGTCATTACGGCCCATTAGCAACACGTATGGGGAAAATTCCTTATGTAGGAAAAAAAACCCAGCAAAACAAAAGAACTCCTAAAACCCCTACACATGGTGTTTGGGATTTAAACATTTTTAGAGTGTCTCAGGTGCCATTTCACATAGGAGAAGGGAGCTCTTTCAGCCTAATCATGGGGCCCTTTGAGCCAGACTGCTTTAAAGATGTGCGTTTAATGGACCCAGAGGCCCCAAACATATTTCTTAGAGCATTGTGCAGAATGAAGAAAAGGAAAGAAAGAGGTGGCCCTTGGGCTGTGCAAATATCCCCTAGAAAGTCTGTCTTTTATCTGTCAGAAGAAACAGTGAATTTTTTTTTCTTTTAAAGTTTAATATTGATAAGTGTAACTGGCCTTTGAAGTAACTATTGAGTCAATACATGGCTCTAGATATAATTCAGGAGCTTTGTTCTTCTCTCCACTTTGTATAGCAAAAATAGGAACAGGAGTGATCATTTGAATAATGCATGGGGGATTATAATGATATATGCAATTAAAATTCAGTATTAGAATATACACTTAAACAGAATCCTTCTTTTAGTGTTCATCTTCACTATTGATTGAACGAGCTACTGACATGCACATCTTAGTGTCAGGACCTGCCATACTCATCTTGGCTCCAATGCATTGTGTGTTTTCCCATCTATGAATGCACAATGTGATACTTCAGATCCATTTTTATACTTTTCTACCCTTCTTTTAGGCTCTGATTTAGAATTACATAAAAGCAGTGCAGTCAATGTTCATGTAAGCATTAGTAAAATTAGTTCTGTATTTATTTAGAATTTCATAACTTTTTTTATGAACGTCAGACACCAAAAACATTATTTTCTATCTGAAGACACTCCCATTTTTAAAATATATTTCAAAGAAACTGTTCAACAGTTTACCAGCTCTATTTAAAGATACACCAGCTATAACTATTGATTGAAGAGCTAGTTGGGATGCAGGTGGTAAAAAACCATTGTTGATCCTGTTTCAAGTAGCAAGTAAGTAAGCCTCAGCAGATTTTATTATTGAGGGTATCCCAAAGTAACTGGTAGTTTTTGCAAAATACTATCCTGCTTTATCACAGGCTGAGTAATAGCAGAACATAATGTCATTTAAGAAGTAATTGCTGATTCTCTTCAATATTTGAGACATTCCAGTGCTTACCAGCTACAAATAAGAAGTCGTTGGAAAGCATATGGCATCCGTTGCAACCAGACCATGCATTTCGATACCAGGGAAATTACAAAACTAAGGGAGGAGCCTGGACATAAAAGCCTCTTTTTCCCACCTATAGCAGATGGTCAGATTTCTAATTTAAAATTTTGCTGGAGTTCTGGCATACTGCCATCAGACTCCACAGCTGCAGCAGTGCAATAACTCTGTCACCTCTCTTAGAAAATGTTTCTTGAGAGTAAATTTAATACCTAGCGAAGTGTTGAATTTACAGCTGCTGGGAGCAGAATATAATATGTAAGAGGTGGCCATGAGGCTCCGCTGATTTCCCTCACCTGGTTACAAGTAAGGTTGTGTTTATATGAAACTGTTGTGAACAGCATTAGGGAATTGAAGGGAAGATGTTTACAGTTATTTGTTTTCACAGGCCTTTCAGTAATCCTGCGTACAAAGAATCGATCAGCAGTGTCAGTGGAGATCTTGCCCAAAGAGCTTGACTGAGGTTATGGAAAACATTCATAATCATTATCATTACAAGAAGACTGTTTTCTGAAAGCTTTTCTTTTGTCTCAGCTCTATCAGTCTCTATTAACATTGAAAATGCTGGTGCAGATGGGCAGTGGTAACGTTGAGTCCCTCACCAAGTGTTCAACCCATCTATCCCTTTAGTTACTCAGCTGAAGATGGTGGCCCACCCCTGCAGAGCTGCCAGAACAGTTTTCAGGAGTAGCACTGAACGTGGCATGGGAAATGCTTTACTGATTTTTTCTGGGAAAGGCAAGGCAGACTCTTCCAGGTAGAAAATGGGCATCAGGCACTACTAACTTGAATTAGATTTGAAATTTGGTTCTGGAATTAAGATCTTCCTATCCTGTGACCACAACCTGTCAAGTTATCTGTAGTCTCTCTAGAGTGGAGGTTATGCAGATGTGAAATTTACTTTTTTCTTCAGAGATTTTTGTGTAAGTTTGGCAGGTTCTTCTGCTTTTGCAAAGTTAGAAATAAGATTTATGACAGGTTGAACATTTTCAGATCTTGCTAGAAGTTCAAAACCTTTGTTTCCCCCATCATCTTCTGATGTTACAATTTATGCAAGGAATGGATCTGCTCCTGAAAATCTCAGTTGACTGGAAAGAGAGAGGGTGTGAGATGAGGTGTCTCCAGCAGGAAACTTGTCCTGAGCGCACAAGGACACTACCCACTCTGTCAGAGGAGACCACATAGACTGGAGCTGCAAGCATAGGTCCTTTTCCTCACACCCTTGGAAAGACAGTGTCTTTTCTGAAAAATAGTATCTGCATTTGATTTAAGCCAAACTTACCCTCTTCCTTGCCCCTCTGTCCCACCCTCCCAAGGGAAAAGCACATCCCAAAAGCTTGTTCAAGCTCTTCCATTTTTTCATGTGTTGCTGCACAAGAGCCAACCCCCTACAGTGTTGTGTTCCTGAACAAACAAGAGTTTTTCCCAATGGGACTATGAGACACAATTCTGGGTTTGCATGGCACTGACTGCATTAGGCTCTATCACAGCAGCACGATTTGAATTCTGAGCAGTGATTATCAGCTGTTTGAATACAGCAAATGAGTCCTGCAAGCTGCATTAATACATCAACATAACATTTTAGTTAGCATTAGTAGCCTTAGCGAGTTAGTATTCATTTTTTTCTCTCAATTTTTAAATAAATCGGCATGTACTGCCTAAATCTTTCTGTGTCTGCTCCATTTTTGGTGATCACAATGATTTTCTAGCTGTGGTATTGAAAATATTTCTATTAAAGGGAAGGTGATGAGTGTGAGAAAAGACAACCTTGTAGCAAAACAATTTGACAGGGACAAGTTCTGTTGTGGCATCCTCCCTTGGCCTTGTGTTGTTGCTTTGGATAAATCCTTCCCTCTATATGTACTTTTCTTCCTCATGCACATGCACTGAAAGGGAAAAGATATTTTTACCTAATTTTTATCACAATTTGTATGACTTCTGTACTTATGCTGTGAGTAATGGGCTGGTTCTCACCCATGCCTTTCAGAAGGGAGATCTGATCTTCACTGCAGCCTCTAGGTATTTCACATAGCTGCTAATGATAGTAACTGGGAGCGATGAGTAATATCTAAAATTTAAGCTATTTGAAGTCACATTATAGATTTCTGCTATCAAATGGTCTTGCAGACAGCAGCATTTTCCCAGTAGAGAGTGAATAATTAAGATTAATACACTATCTGACAATTTTTTGTCAGATATTTTCTGCTGCTTTTAAGGGAAAGTTTCACATCTGGGAAATAAACAGTGCTTTAAAATATTTCTCCACTTTAATTTTACACAATTGTAACCAATAGATGGAAGCCCTAGTCAAGTTATTTGTTATTTGCATAAAACTCAGATCCTCAAAAAATTGCTTGTGTCCTTGATCCTACAATCACTTAAGGACATTCTTTGTCTTGCACATGATCAGTTCCATTTAGCTTATTTAGATATCACAAATGCTCAAGGTTAAGTCTCTGTGCAGGCATTTATAGAATTGGAGCCTCAAATTATGTATGCCAAATGGCAAAACACCTTTTCAAATAGACTTGCTCCTCATTGAACACCATTTTGTAGGAAATAATATTTTTATAGAAAATTCACCAAAAGACACCTGTTTTTCTTGGATTTGTAGGTGAGAAATGAAAGGACTTTCCATTCCAGAGAGTCTTCTTCTTCTGTATTTTTAACTCTAAAGGAAAAATGTTGTGATAAATGGAAAAGTCCAAGGGAAGGAGTAGTAGCATGGGGCGCAATAGTGAACATTGAAAATATTTTTTACTGAAAATATGGGGTTTGAATGTATGTATATATATTTATTTCTAATTTTTAAATTATTTCTCTTTTATTTCCTGCAAGAAACATACAATTTCTGGCAATCATTTATAATGCGTGTAATATGCAGAGCATGTGTAATAACCTGAGTCGTGCAGTACAATCTATGTCAGTGCTCTGTTGGTTTATCCATGAAAGCCTAGCAGGTCCCTTTAAGAGCTTTCCATTATAATTGGGCAATATTTTATTTTTAAAAAAATCATTATTGCATTTATTTAAGTTTTTGAAATAATTCACCATAAAATGGCTCCCAGAAGGTCAACTCATCCCTATGTGTATTAGCTGACAACCTGGGAGGCTGTTCCACAGCTATTCCACAGCTTCTGTGGAGCTTTCAAGGACCAAGACTCAGCTGCTCTTTAAACATCTCTCTGACACTGAAACCACAAGAACAACAAGGGAAAGAGAAAGTGGTGAGGTTAATGAGTAATTATAGTTGGCTTTGATTTCCCCCCAAGTGCCTTTAAAATGAAATGAAACAAACAACAAGAAGCCAAGCCACTTCCATAGCTTTACTTGGAGGAAAGTGTTAATCCACATACAGAACTCAGTTCTCTCTTCATGCTAGGACTTGCAGAGCACTGAAGTCAAACATAGGTTGACATGACCTTGAGAGTGAAGAAAATATATGGACTTCATGGCAAATGGACATACTTCTGAAGTGATCAGGTTTCTGCTGACTTCAGCCCTTGTTTCAACAATGACAAAAAACCCTTGTGATCAGGCCCTTTAAACTGATAGTAAGCTTCCCCTACTATCACTCACAGAGACGAAGGCTCCTTTCTCTGACTGCATCCCGGAGCTCTGTAGGCGGTGATCAGATGACTGACATGGTTATAGAAAGGCTACGTCTTCTTGGCATCTTAGCACTGCTCACACCAGGGCTTGTTTCTCTTCTGCTGTAGAAGAAATAAAAGTGAGGAGCAGAAAACAGAAGGAGCTCAGGTTTTAGCACCAGGGCGAGGTAGATTCGTCAGCCATCTGTCCCACACCTGTATGCAAATATTGTGATTCTGGAGACCTGATAGAACATGGCACCTCTGTTCTGGCTCTTAAGGTGGCAAGCTGGTCCCTGGACTACATGCCTTCAAGTTTTGTGCAAGGAATGGGATCAGAATTTGACCAATATTATTTTCCAATTTCGAAATCAACTTGAGTTACGTATGTCACCTGCAGATCAAAGAAGAATTTCTCTGCAATGTTTATAGAAGATGATTAGTTGCTTTAGTGTTCATTTTTACTACCATTTTACTTGGCTTCAGGTTCTTCAGGAGTATAAATGAGGGCTCTGTTTCAGTGTCTGAACAGCTTGCCACTCCTCTACAGGCTTAGGGAAGTAACAGTCAGATTTACTTCATGAGCGAGACTGAAGAGTTCACCTTGGTTTGTAATTGGCATAGAAAGATTTCTTCAGGACAAAGATTCATTAGCCAAAGCTATAGCTTCCATGGGAGCACTGTGCTTGCTTGCTGTGTTCTTACATGGGCAATGATGCTAGAAAGCAACTGAAGCTCCCCAGCTTGCAGGGAGGGGAGAGGAGAGAAAGAAGACCCTTAGCAAATTGCTTGCAAATGTTTTGGTTATTTGACCATCTACTCTGCAAACTGAGAGACAGAGCAAGAGAGCAGGGGAACATTAAAGGAACAAGGACAAATAACATTTTCCCACTGACTGTAATTGCACACGCTGCACAACTGTCAAGATTTAACAGTGTAATTTACCCAAATGAAAAATTTCCTAGGAGTCCCATTAGTTGTCAAAGGCTGGTGAAGTGTAAGAGCAGTATTTTTAAAGTTACCCTACCAGAATAAATCCATTTGTATAGGCATTAGCATTCAGCAGCACGAGTTATGCAGTATCCTGAAAGTCCATGTGTTTACAAGATCCAAGACTAAATTTCTGAGTCTCAATATGGCGAGGACCATGACAGTGCCATGAGTGGAAAAGAGTCAATAAAAGCCACTTATTTGCATTTGTTTGTGAAAAGAAACACATCACATGTGTTTGTGTTCTTGTTGCATGGGCCTTGTCCCGATGTCATGGTTTTAATCCCAGCTGGAGATTAAGCACCATGCAGCCACTTGCTAAACCCCCTCTCAATTTCCTCCCAAGCCCCGGTGGAATGGGGAGGAGTAAAACTTGTATGTTGAGATAAGAACAGTTTAATAATTGAAAATAAAATACAGTAATAATGATAAATAATAATGACAATAAAAAGGGAAAAAACAAGTAATGCACAATGCAATTGCTCACCACCCACTGACTGATGCCAGATCTGCCTTCCTGAACCCAGATCAGCCGCCCTTCCAGGTAACTGCCCCCAGTTTATACACTGGGCAGGACGTTCTATGGTGTGGAATATCCCTTTGGTCAGTTTGGATCACCTGTCCCAGCTGTGCTCCCTCACAGTTTCTTTTGTGCACTTCCTCACTGGCAGGGCATGAAACAAGGAAAAAAAGTCCTCGACTTGGGATAAACTTGACAAAACCCCAAAACATCGGTGTATTTATCAACACCATTCCTATTCTGAATCCAAAACAGCACTGTAACAGCCACTGAGAAGAAATTAACTCTACCCTAGCTGAAACCAGGACAACATGCCCTCAATTCCTCCAACTGGCAGTGGAGACATTAGATATTAGACCCCCTGTCTCCAAGCAGCCACTGATTTTCCATTAGCTTGTAGGAAGATCAGTGTCCCAGGCCTCTCCTGCTGTCAGAATTGGTTGGAATTGCCCAGTGAGTGCAAAAGTTATAGGAACAAACCAACCTGTCTGGAAAGTTGCAGCTCCTGCACAGCCTTGGTTTCCTTAGAGACTGGAGATTGAAAATATATGTTGTAATCAATCTTGCTGTAAATATGCTATATGAGCGTGTTCCTTTTCTAATATTTTATTTTAATTTTATGTAAAAATATGCAGTGACATGCTTACTTTTTTATAATGCCCTTGCATAATCATAGTCAATAATTTTTTGTAGTAAGACATACTCTGCTTTGTAAGCAAGTTTTAAAGTCAGCGTCCTGGATAGCTGCTGACAGACGCGCACACCAGACCCAGGTCCTGAAGGCCAGATTGCTATACTGCCTGACCTTGACATAAAAGTGTTTATGAGAGAGAAAATCATTCCAGGTTCCCACCACATCTTTTCCTGTCTCCAACCAACTGCACAGCTTGTTGATTTGTACCATTCGGTTACAAATTCACTTACAGATTATACAGAGCTTCTGAAATATTGTCAAAGCTTTTAATATAAGAAAAAAGTGCCATAACTTTCTCTGCAAGCACTTTTTTTTCCTTGATGGAAACAGAAATGTACCACCGGCTGCACTCAATATTTTGACGGAGCTGTCATACAAACATTCGTCACTATGGCACTTTTCCTTACTTTTTTCACACTGAATAGAGTTAGTCTGAGGCACACGAGCAATGTGAATATTGCAGTGTGGGAGACTCTCAGGTTCAAAGCCAGCCTTGTTACCTTGCTGTGTGAGTGTTAGTTGTTAAAAATTGCTGTGGTTTCCTATTGTGTACAAGAATACTAATTGCTTTAGCAGCATGGATGCATTCAGCTTTCCTCTGTTCAAAAAGGAGACTATGGTGATTTGAAATGTAAAAGTATAATCATCCTAGACAAATTGGACAGCACTTAAGCAATCAAAAGCTAATGCAGTCTTGTAAAAGTAGTTTTAGGGAAATATTTCAAGTTTTATTCACTCAGCTAGTATTTTCAAGAGCCAAAGCACAGCTTTATTTTTTCTTTCTGCACAATTGAGCATTAAATATCACATTGAGACACAGCAAAACAGGTTTTGCTATCTTCTAATACTGCCTAAGATTGTTTTCAAAACAGCAGATTTGCCATCAACCATCTGATCAAGGCATCCATCAATTGACCAATTAAAAAAAAAGTGGGAGTATCTGCATGCTTTTAGATCATAGTTGTCTATGTTTTTTTAGGGTAAATTAATCTTAATGATTTTGTTTCTTTTTTTTTTTTTTAATATAACCTCTTGGCTGTCCGAATGAATTGTTTTCTTTTAATTCAAGTGTAAAAGAAAATTATACCATATCACAAAAAGGACATTTAAATTACTTTTAACTGGCTTAATTATTTAAAACTTATATTTGTTTTAGATTTTCTTGTGTTACGTTTTCATTTTCCTCTTTTTCTTCTCTGATTGCCTTTATTTAAAAATTCTTTTTGTTGTTCTCTTTCCACTCTCCACATTCTTAATTTCTTTTAATTTGTTTTTATTTTTTTTGCTAAGCTGTCACCTTAAATCAATGGCAGCAGCCTTCTTCAAAGGGGATATGCAGTGTCTGAAGGGCATCCTTCTTCTCCCTGAATTATTTCCCAGTAATTTGTCTTATTGTCTGTTTTCTTTTCAGAAAAACATAATTTATCATTTGAACAAGATAGTATGACCTGTTCTGTCTTGCTTTGCCTTGTCTGACACAAGCAAGTATTATTTATTTGGACAAGTAATTGCTAATTTTGTCTGAGAGGCTTGTCTGCTCTTTTTTTCTTCACCCACAACCTATGACAATTTCTGAGAAGAAAATCAGCAGACATAAACTCTACAATGCAAATTATTGTGATTTACATAATCCACAACTGCTGAAACATGAGGATAATAAAATGCTGTGGAAAACCTAATGCAGAGGTCGTTTATTAGTTGCCAAATAAATGGTAATATCAGATTTTGTCAATGATACACACACTTCCTTGCGAAGCTTGTGCTTCCAATGTTTTAGTAATATTTTGTTCTCCAACCAATGAAGCAAGAAAAGCCACTTGCTCCTTTGGTTGCAGTGCTAAAGCCAGCAATGTCCCAAGGAGGGCAACAAGGATGGTGAGGCTCAAGGGTCTAGACAGGAAGCCACACAAGGAGTGGCTGAGGTCACTTGGTCTGTTCAGCCTGGAGAAGAGGAGACTGAGGAGACAGCTCCTCATGGTCTGCAGCTTCCTCACAAGGGGAAGCAGAGGGACAGGCACTGATCTCTCTGGTGAGCAGTGACAGGACCTGATGGAATGGTTTGAAGCTGTGTTGGGGGAGGCTTAGGTATTTTTAAGGTATTTTCCCTAATATATACATTTCCTAGATATTAGGAAGTAGACAAAACTATGCTTTCTGTTCAGAGCCTGGATGAAACAGCTCTGTAAGCATTTGCATGATTTCCTGCAGGAATGGCTGTTCTGGATGTGCTTTGAAAAGCTGTGGGATGGGGCTGAGCTTGTAGATTAAGACATCTAGATGTAAATGTTTATGTATGGATGTGTGCATGTGAGCTAAGTGCCTGAACCAATGTCAGAGTCACTGTAGGTGATGGAAATCTGAAGTGACTGAAGCCACTACCAGATGGGATGCTTGTATGTCTGCATGGGATCGGTAGGATTTACAGGAGAATTGTGCAGTTTTGCTCTGAGCTGGCAGCAGGAGGTGAGCAGAGGTATTCCAGGGACGTCCAAAATACTTCCCTGGAGAATCTTTTTTGCAGTGCTGCTCAAACTCACCTGGTTGAACTGGGCAGGCTGTCCTTGGAAAGTTTGAGGGTGGAGGCCTGGCTCAGGGTATCATCTTTGTTGCGTGGCAAAGGGTGTGACTGGCAGGTAAAGCTTTATTCAAGAGTTCGGTTTAAGTCTCAGGTTATTACTGTACATGTCATGTGAGCACCTCAGCTTTATAATTCCCTCTATAAGGGAAAGATTTTGTTTGGTGTTTTTTTACCACCATTAAATTCTCCATTCATTTATAAATAATTTGGCAAAATAAAAAAAAAACAATTATTTGCCCAAGCCAATCCAGAGTCATAAGGTGGACTCCCAAAACTGAGCAGGTTTTAGGTTTTCTATTCATCAAATTTTGCCTTCTTAGACTCTGTTTTGTGGTCCTGAGAGCTCATCCAGTCACAACATCACTGTCTCCAGTAGACTTTGTTGTCTCTAGCATATCCTTACACAACATAATTTCTCCTGAGCCCTTTTCCAATCCAATGTTGACTCAACTCAGCTGTTCTCACAGCTTTGGGGGTTCTATTAAGCTGTAGAGTTACAGACTTTTTACAAACTCTCCCAGGTCTGTCTGTGGGTATGTGTCTATATATGACCTCCATGAGAGGTTGTACATCATAATTTAAAGCTTGGCTTCACGAAGAGCTGTTTGGAGAACAGAAAAGCCTTTTCCCTCTAATGCAAATGGTGGAAGTGTCATGCCCTTTTTTACCAAACCCATAGGTCAAGAGCAAAAAGCAATAAGGAGTCCCAGCACCTCTACTGGTTGGAATCTTACCCACAGAAAGAGAAAACAAACAGAAAGGCAGGCAAAGAGAGTTTTTTCTCAGGCACAGCTGCAATATTTACATGCTCACTTTCATTTGGAAAAGGTATTTTTTGGTTTCTTATGTCCATCCATCATTACTAAGTACTATTGCCAACCCCAGGAGAAACATGAGTTTTGAAAAAGCAAAGTGAACAAATTTGCCCACCTTAGATTTTACTTTATTCTTGAGGTATCCAGATGGAAACAACATGTTTGATGTACTTAAAGATACAAATTTGATTTCATCTTCAGGTTCAGCATTTTAACACATGTAATTTACCTTAGAACAAGAGCCTCAGAGCAATGCATTTTGAGGTCACAGGCAAAAAGCCAATCTACAGGTACTCGTATCAAGCTGTACTTCACATTCTCTGAAAGGAGTCAAAATGAAGAAGGCTTTTCTCATTTTTAGTGATGTACAAATTATCACAAAGTGAATTCTTTTCAACAGAGAAAAAAAGACAAACCCAGAAGACCTTGCTTTGGCTCTTTGCAAGCTGCTCTGTGCCAGTCAGTCCTCACACAACCAGGAAGTGTATTGGCTGAACAGATAGTAGCAAATCATTTTTAATACCTCATTTCAGGTCTTTGGAGATTAATTTTATCATAAATTTGGAAGCCTGATTTAATTGCGCTAATTATATTTTCTCTTGGGAATTAATGGATTACTACCTAGCATATTCTCACTGTGCGTAATGAATCACACTGAGGCTTTCTCTTATTTATACCTGCTGAAAGTCAAGAAAATGAGTTGCAATAGGCATTAAAGAAAAATGCAAGAAATTACTCTAAAGCATTTGCTACATATTCTTGCTCCTGTCATGGGTCTGTTCTTACAATGATGATTCCGTTCTTCTGGAAATAATTGCAGAAATTCCATTTTAATTCTCTGTCTGTGGGGATTTCACTGAAAAGAGAGCACATTTCAGACATACAAGACATCTCCAGTTCCTCTTGACATCACTCTGTTAACATCCATCCACATGTATTCATTTTTGAACTCAATGCTGTGGCTGCGGAAGTAATTATAGCCACCACACTTCCCGATACTTGTGATTCCATCAGATGTAATCATGCACATGTTGGAGGCTTGATTTTGCTGCTGCTGGAATTTGCCACTGAATGGAATAAGGGATTAGGTGACATCCTGTCATAGAATAAAGTTCATCTGTCATGTTCAAGTGCCAGTCACCAGGATATCTTGTCTTTTGTACAACTTCGGAAAATCATGTTGTCTCCTGGTCTCTGCATGACCTTTCCTGCTCAGTGTTCATTTAATGCCATAAAGCTTATAATAAATATTTATCATTTATGTGGAAAGAAAAACAGTCCATGCCTAAAATGAAGCAACCATTAAAAGAAAAGTGTGCTTTCTGTCCTCTTAATTCCTCCTGTGGAATCAATAAAAACCCCTAAAGTCTTTTTTTCTTGGGTTGAGAGAGGTTCACAAGGGCTGATTCTGCACCCTCATCTTCATATCCTTTCTTATAGTTTTGCTCTGAAATCTTTCCCTTTCTCTCTGGATTTTGCAGGCAGAGCAATAGCTAAGCTAGGAACAAGTACATCTCTAGTTCAGCCTTGATGCTGAACTGCTATCTGGCCTCTCTTTCTGAGCCCTCCACGTCCTTCCCCTCTGCTAAAAAGTGAAGTCCCTTGCCCACCACTGTGGTGAAGGGGCTCCTTTTTGGATGTTTGTGTGCCCTCTCCACACTGGGGGGAACACCAATGTGGAGGAAAAGTCGGCACTACACTGCTTAGGCAGTTGGACATTGTGTAGACTCCCAGAAATTCAGGCAGGAGTTGCAGCTGCCGAGGGGTTTCTTCTGCTGGTCGGGGGCACAGGGTGGGATGTTGCAAAGCACTGAGTCCGGTGTGCTCACTGGAGAGTTGAGAAGGGCGGACCAATAACTCATTATTTTCCTGACCTGATGAACACAGTATACTGAAAGCAGTGCATGCTCTAATTTGACTGTATGATTACTCCTTTATAGAATTGCATTTTCTCAAACATGATACCGCCTAAAGATGGACCCTTCTTTCAGATATGACAATCATTTCCCCTTAATTAATTTTGATAGCTTGTTCATCTTCGTGGAACAGATCTTCATGAGGAGAAAGAAAGGCACATTTCCTTCAGGAGTGAGTTATGAACACATTAAATTGAAAAGCTGTGATGTTCTGTCACATTAGCTTGGTCCCTACAACGCAGCAGTCACGCTTGATAAACGGCGACATTAAGAATAACATTAGAGAACACAGGCACGGGGTTGTGATGGCAACCAGGATACCTATCTGCCCATTGTTACAGACATTGCCCTCCTCATTTATGCCTTTGGGAGTGATGGACCTATGAGGGAAAAGAATCAATATGTTTCTCAATATTTTCTCATGATTGACAAAAAAGATGTGGATTATAACTGGACTTTCCATTGAGCTGTAATCCTGTAACTTCAGTGCCATGAAAAAAAATACATTATTATGCTATGTTAAATATAGAAGCGTGTGGCAAAAATGGTAAAATTTATTTCAGTAATTATTGTTTGTTTCTTTATTTATTTATTTATATAAAGTATATGTGTGGGTGTATAATGTTACATAAACACATAGGAGCAGTTTTCCAGGGTGTCTATCACTGTCATACCAAAGTGCTGATTACTGCTGTGAGGAGGAGGTTGATTGCCTATTTAAGACTCTAAGTGGCAGTGAGGATTATTTTCTTCTGCTTTTGACCTACCTTTCCCCATTTCTGAATGGCTGATGTTCAGTTCTTTCTTTAAGCCTGTTTTCTGGATAGGGCTTGCTTATTAAAAGTCACAGGCATTATTTTAAATCACAGTGCTGTCAGCAAATCTCTTTAGTGGATCATACTTTGCTGTAGAGTCCTGAAGGTTTCTGGCTTGAACCGTAGCACAGACATCTTTGAATGATATCCTCTGATTTCACTGCACACTTATCAGTGTCAGGGGATTTTTCCAGAGCCCTTGGTGTTATTTTCACCTTTTCATTGGAATGGATAGTACCAGCACTGTTCCCACACAGCCTGATGAGGTCACGTTTAGGCAGACACTGACCACTTCCATTATCACACTTGTGCTTTCTTTTGCTCTCTCTCCTATATATAGTTCAAATCAAATACTTATTTCAAATGAATATATTTATTTTCTTTTAAAATCTAGCCTTGGGTTGTGATGTCCAAAAAGAGCTTGAAGCCAGTTAGGTGACCTTTGTGCTGGAGCTAGTGCCCATACAGTTGGTGTGTAAAGCCCCTTGGGTTCCCTCTTGACAGCTGTGCCTCTGCTGCAAGCTTACGGTGACAGGAGCTGCCATTTGTGCTCCATATTTTTATGCAAGAGCTAAGACACAGATCTCTGGTTCATTACTCTGGCTCCTACATTGCAAGGGAATTATAATAGTTTAAACACAGTTGGGTTTATTTTTAGTCTGAAGGATAGCAATGTGGCTGTGGCAGAGACTGGAAAACCAGGAAGAGAAATTCTGATGGTTTAGCTTTTCTACTTCCTCAGGACATTGCGGAAAGTAAAGCAAAAAGAGGTAGCAGGTGAGAAGCACAGGCTATAACCTGTGTAAACCTCCTGACTCCTACTAGAAACAACTTCTGTGGAGAAGAGTTTTATACTGGGGTATCCCCATCGGGGAAATACGGAAGAGAATTTGTGCAGTATAAACACATACTTTCTCTGTATCTGTTTATGTGGTGAATCAGCATTTAGCCACAACCACTCTCCCAGCCAGGCAAAGCAGCCTCTGGGGAGCAGGACTTGCCCCTGGCGAGGAGCCCTCGGGCAGGGCTGAGCCCATGCAAGGCAGCCTGGGGAACAGCTCTGGCATTTTTCCTTTAATTTCTACATGGGAATAAGGCAGCAGGGGTGCTCAGAGGGTTTAAGGACAAGGCAGTCCTCAAAATAACTCAACTTACAATTTCTCTTCTGCGTCCTTTTTCTATTTTTTTGCAGAGTTAAATGTAAGGGAATCTGACGTAAGAGTGTGTGATGAATCGTCATGTAAATATGGAGGAGTGTGCAAGGAAGAGGGTGATGGCTTGAAATGTGCGTGTCAGTTCCAGGTAAGGGCTGCTCACCTTTTTGATGCTGTTTCTGACAAATCTTTCAGGTGTATTGAAGTATTTGTAGACTCACTGCTTCAAAAATTCCTCTCAGAAACAGGCTTATGGACTCTAACCATAAGCTCCTTTTTCAAAGGCACTGATTGGATGAGAGCAGGGTCACCAGTGATCATAAAGGTTATGAATTAAAACAGTGAATTAGTCCTCCCAGTCAGGAAAAAAAAAAAAAGATAAAAATGTCTTCTGAACTTTTAAAAAGAAGTAAATAGCAAGTTCAATTTGCATTGTCGGATTTTCAGCCTTTAGTTTACAGTTTTTATAACTATCATGGTAATATTTTCCCCCCTTCTGCCAGCAACTATTTTAGAGAAAAAGCAATCCAGCAGTTCTTTCTTTTCACAGTTTATATAGCCAGGACAAATGTATCAAATATTACGTACAAGACTCACGGTAAAACTGGAAGAGCTGGCAGTGTTATCAGCAAACCCTGGAGTGGGCTGTCTTTCAGTGTTTTAAAAATAATTGTGTGTTCTGTTTCCAATAAATAATAAATGAAGGGGAACCAGAATAGCAACAGTGTGTATATGATCGTACACTGGTTTTGGATTCCAGCGTTTCAGAGCTGCCTTTTGATAGGGTGCTGTTCACCTATGCTGGGGGCATTGTTCCAACTGCCTTTTAGAGGGAGAAAAAACTCTTATGAGAAGAGGCTTTTTCATCTGTCTTCAGTCTGTCTGTAGCATTTATTTATGCAAAATAGTAAAATCAAAGCTTAGTAATGATTAAGGAAAAAAAAGAAAATAAATACAACCCTAGGATAACAAAAGATTTCATTTATTTTCTGTAGGTGGTAAATTTTGTGTCTTCCTAATATCCAGGTCTTGAAGACATAAAAAAAGAACTAGTCCATGTGATAAAATGTTTCTTTGTTTTGAAAAGTTCATTTTCTAAAAAAGTATTGTTCTTAAACTACTTGCACGTTTACTTGTACTTTTTGAAAAATTTATTCCATACACTTAGGAAAGAAATTTAAGGATGAGGAGAAGGTACTGTGCTTTCAGACATAGCAGGTTGAAATTCTTTCTGTAACTCTCAAACTTAACTGAACTTACTCAATTTGCTGCAACTAGCAGCACCAAAATATTCCAGGCAACAAACACCCAGCCCAAACTGTTAGGTTCTTCACATGCAAGACTATCTGAGAGCTAGCTAATTTTTTCTGACATTGCAAGGCTTTGAAAGGAAAATATTTGTGTATAGTGGTTCAGCTGAAGAATCACTGAAAGGAAGACGTGGGAATATCAGCCTGTTCTTTCTGAAGTGTGTTTCCTATCCATCACAGAGCTGGATAACTGTGCCACTGGTCCCATCCAGCAAGGCATTTCTTATGTTGTTAAAACTTCAATTTTTAGAAAAATGTACCCTAAAAAGAGAGTTGCAAAATTAAATTGGTCTGGGATCCAGGTTGAGGTCAGATGAGATGTTCCTGCTGGAGGGGAAATCACAGAATCCCAGAATACGTTGAGTTGGAAGGGACCCACAAGGATCATTGAGTCGAGCTCCTGATCCTGCACAGGACTATCATCAAGAGTCACACCATGTGCCCGAGAGCATTGTCCAGACACTCCTTGAACTCTGTCAGGCTGGTGCTGTGACCACTTCCCTGGGCAACCTGTTCCAGTGCCTGCGCAGCCACTCCCTGTGTGACAAACTTTTCGTGATATCCAACCTAAACCTCCCCTGACATGACTTCAGGACATTCCCTCAGGTCCTGTCACTGGTCACCACAGAGAAGAGATCAGTGCCTGCCCCTCCTCTTCCCCTTGTGAGGAAGTTTTAGACTGTGATGAGGTCTGCCTAACAGAGGGGTGTTTTGGGGACCAAAAGGGCACAACTCTTCACAGCCACCCTGAACTAAGGCCAAGACTGGCACAAACTTCCTTAGATTAGGGAAAATAGATGACAAATTTCAATGTGGTTTGAAATAGCTATAATGTCATGGCAGCAAGAGCTCTGCAGGCTGAAAGGTCTTTTGCTGTATTTTGGATGAGTTTTACAAAACCTGCATGAAAAACTGATCATCATCTAGTGAGTGTGTTATGAACCAGGGGAGGAGGTAAGATGAGGTGAGGTGGGGTGAGAGGAGAGAGATTTCAGTCAGAAAGGCTTGACAACAACCAGTTTAATAAGATAACTGCTTTAATAGAATAGGAAAGGAGCAAATTGACAGAGAACAATCCTTACAACCCATTCAGATGTCGAGAACTCTGAAATCACATGGCACTGGATGGAGCTTGGAT
Source organism: Callaeas wilsoni (assembly GCA_013398955.1). NCBI lineage: Eukaryota > Metazoa > Chordata > Aves > Passeriformes > Callaeidae > Callaeas > Callaeas wilsoni. The sequence goes on from VWPU01012510.1 coordinate 70,407, forward strand.
GGATTTTCCCATGGCACAGTGTGCCGAGCAGATCCTGTCCGTGAAGAGATGTTCTCCCTTTTGGTCATTTGAGGTATTAGAGGACTTCCTCACAAGAAAACAACTTTACTCCTAAAGAATGCTCGCAGGAGAACTTTTGGCTGTACTATACCAAACCACTAAAGGCTTACCAAACTGTAAAAAAGGAATCCCTTTGCTTTTCATTTTCTATCCTCAGGACAGGAACCTGCCAATTGAAAACATCACACAGAGACTTAAGGAGAATTGAGAATTATCTACTGAACAGAGAATTATCTATTGGAAAATATTGTCCCCCTCGGGAGTTGCCTTTTAATTACTCTCTAGAAATAGCTGTTCAGTATGATATGTGACAGGACTGATGGGTGTGGTTGAGTGCCTGAGAGCTACTCACTATGGCAAAGTAGTACAAAACTGTTAGAAATAACTTTCAGAGCTGGCAGCATGATTTATTTCTGTCTGTACCAGCTTAGTTCATTCTCAGTTGCTCATCTATGGCAGGAGGACAAAGGATTGGAGGGTAATACCCTCCAAAATTGTGCTTTAAAAATTGAATATTTTGACCTTTGTGTATGTGAAAGCATAAAGAAACTGTTGTGAGAGAGACTCTCATTTGGAATTTGGAGAGGAAACTCTTGCACTTTTAAGTCATTTTAGCTTAACTAATGTTATTATTTCTGCATGCAGTCTCAAGAGTTGACTATACCAGTTTAATCATAAACTTTGTATGGTTAAGAAATTTGGTAGCTACTCTGTATTTCATCTTTGCTTCTTGGTTTTTGGTTTTGGTTTGGTTCTTTTTACATTGTGGTGTTGAAGATGCAAGAGGTGTCTGACATTACAGTTACCACTGCACCCCCAAACAGGGCGATATCTCCTTTTCCATGCTGTGAAGCAGGGTTTGGATCTCCAGTTCAGCAGGAAGTCGTGCAGCACTCTTGGATGTTAGGCAGATTGGTGGTCCCAGCATCTTAATGCACATTATGTGTAGAAGGGGTTTATAATCCATTTTGTTAGAATGTAAGAAAACAAAATGCAGGTAGCTTCTGCAAAAGCTGTTCTGAATGATCATTTTTCCTTTCTTCCTTTCTTTCTTTTTTATTTGTATCAAATTCTACTAAATTTAAGATTTACATTTTTCAGTGTAGTAATAGAAAAGCATTATTATAGTTGTTGGCCAAGTAAAAGACTCATGATTCTCTTGAATTTAATGAGAATAGTGATTGTTTTCCACCTCCTTTGTAAGACTGTTCTGACCAAAAAGGTCAGCAAATCTCCCCTTAAGCACTGTTCTCCTTAAATTCTCCTTTGCTCAGTTTCATCCCCCTGTGCCTAGTCATACTTTCTTGTATTATCTTGAAGAAGTTTTCTCCTTCCTCAGTGTTTATCCTTCGAATACTTCTAGATGCCCGACATATTCCCTCTAGCCAGTTCAAAGTCCCACCATAGTTATTTTGTGCTTTTAATCTTTCCTGCTGAATTCCTATGTTCAGTCCATGTGGAGTTAGACTATTATTTCAGTGATCCAAGAGGAATACATATAGTGATACTGAAAAACTAATATATTTCAGATCTTTCTTTAGCAAAAAGGTTTATAAGTTGCTGTTAGTAACACAACTATCTTCCTGTGTATTACTGTGCAGTTGAGATTAATCACTTGATTTCTGTATGACTGGGTTATTTTATATCTTCTTTTCCAGTGTCACACAAACTATATTCCAGTTTGTGGATCGAATGGAGACACTTACCAAAATGAATGCTTCCTCAGGAGAGCTGCTTGCAAGCACCAGAAAGAGATAACAATGGTATCAAGAGGACCTTGTTATTCTGGTATGTAAAACATCACTTTGTGTCACTAATGAACGATGTTTTATGGTTAACTCTCTAGTTTTGCCCTTAATTCCAGCAATTAAAATTTTCATGCTTCTCGTAGAATTAAAGAATGTGGGAACCTTGAGCCCTCTTTAGGAATGAAACCTTTTGCTAGACAAGAAGTCTGATATCTCTTCTGATATGCTAACAGATTAATAAATGTCGTGGGGTGATTCTGTATTCCCTATCGCCTGCTGGAAGTATTTTTTTTGTGCCTTTGGACTGCAGTTCTTGGTTCCCTGGCTGGGAATCGAACCCAGGTCACGGCAGTGAGAGTGCCGAATCCTGACATTCCGGCTGCAAGGTCAAGCGAGCCGCCCCAAAGAGTCCTCCCAGCTGCAGTCCAAAGGCACAAAAAAACCCCTTCCAGCAGGCGATGGGGAATACAGAATCACCCCATGACATAAATAAACATTACAAGTTGAAATACTTTATCTGAGAAAATAGATTTTGAATGCTTCTGTGGTGTTTATAGAGGAGCCTTGATATTCATCAAAAGGCTTTCAACAAATTTGGAGCAGACTCCAAATTAGCCATTTCTTTAGGACTTTTATTTTTTGGATATAAAGAATTAGTGTGACATCCAACAAGTGACACTGATCATCCTGACTGCCTCTCTACCTGTATCCAAGGCATCATCTTTGACTTTGAAGATACGCATAACTGACAAAATCCTTCTACCTCACACTTCTCATGGACTTGCCTTTTTCTCTTTCCACACACTTAAAGCATAGATTTTCCACGTTTCAAATACATGAGACAGGTTTTCACTGTCTTGAATATTGCAACATGCTCTCGGACACAGAAACTTTAGCCACCAGAGGTGTTCTTAACCTAGATTCGAAGCTGGTGAGACCAGACACATGGCTGGCTTTCTCAGAATGAAATTAAATGACTCACTAGTGTCAAAAACTGCAGTCTTTGGTATACAAATAACACACACAAAATACTAAGTTGTGGGACATCCCTCATCTTTGGACACAGAATGGTTGCTCGGATTGATCTAAACAAGGTTACATCTCTATGGTGGCCAAAAGCGTGACCGTGGGTCAGATGCACACTCCTTGCTAACTTTATGTTGGTAATTGCAATGACAATTTAGAGTTATCAGGCCTGGAGCTCACTGGTAGCTGCAGCATCTTATCTGGAAATTAGGGTAAATGCACGTGCAGGGTACCTAGTCCAAGTCCTTGCTGCTGCCAGTCCCCGTTACCTCATTTAAATGCAGAGTGTTTCACACCAGCTGCTCTAAGGCCTCTGACTGCTGCACAGACCTATACTGAGGTCTGGCTCGTGTTTACTAAGGTCCAAAACAATCTGTGTTGTTGGTCCTAATACTGAAGGAGGCCCATGCTTTGTGCCCAGCTCAGAAGCATAATTCCAGCATCCCTCAGGCAGATGACTGAATATACTGTCTTTCCCAATCTCCCACCTGTAAATTATCTCTAGATGCTGCAGGAATAGGAAAAAAATGCAATCTAGTTTTGGAGGATTCACATATTATTATAACAACACCCAAGAAATATGAAAATTTGAACTGAGGATGTATAACTAAACAATATTCTTTAATTTCATTCCCAAATAGTTTTAAGAAACGGACACACACCATGAAAGTTTCTTTCTCTCACTAAAACAAAATTCTAGGATAACGTTTTCAGAACAACAAAAAGTCTTTGTTTATATATGCGTTCTACTCTACTAAGAAAAAGAAATTTCAAAATGAAAAATCGATTCTTCTTAGCCTCAGGTTGCTGGCAGCTAATTACCACCTTATTCAGCTAGTACGTGAATTTCTTTTCAACCTTCCTCTCCTTTTCTTTAAGTCCTACATAAAACCCAGGAAATAAAAACAGCATATTTTTTAGTACTTAGTCTAACAGATAGAGAAACATGCTGAAACACAACGCTCCAGAAAGTACTGACAATACATTTGTGAGACTGAGGTTGTGATTCAGGCTGCATACTGCACTTACACTGGTGCAACTTTAAGTGTCTCAGCAGAGCTCCGCTAGAATGGTACCTGCTGCTCCCTGAGTGTCTGATGTGCTTCGGGTGGCACGAAAATATTGGATCATAAAAGCCATCATCCGGAACCTCTCCATGCCCTGCCAAGACGGCAACATATTTGTGCTCTTGATCTGTTACACGTATAATGGAGAACCAGATACTCAAATTAAAAGATATTTTGTAGACTCTCATTAATTTTCACTGGTTGCCTTTGAATTTGCTATTAAAATGCTTTGTTCTAGGGCATTGTTGGGAGACAAGTACAGGTTCACTGGTTTCCTGTCAGAGTTTTGTTTTTTCAAAGCAAAGCTTCATCCTGGCAGGATGCACTCAAGACAATAGGATGAAATTTCTCCTTAGTGTTGTAACAACTGTTTAATATTTAAAGTATATCAGGCTTCTAAATCTCATAAAAATACTTCCCATTTGCTAGAGATTGATACCTTCTGTAGCTACAGCACTAGAACAGGCTACACTGAGTGATTTAGTCACTAAATCATTATTCTGTTTCTTGGCAGGTAATATTTTGATTAAATTTTTACAGACATAGGTGATTTGCAGCATATTTATTTATTTCCTCTGTCGGAAGGCTGTCAGAGTTTCCTGATTCTAAAATAAGCAATGTTTAAAAAGGAGTCAATTATAGGTGCTTTAGAAATAAGTAAAATGCAAGTTTTGACGTTAAAAATGGCTGTTTAGAGAAATGAAAGAGAATGTATGGCTGAAATTTTGGGTCTGCATATGCAGGTTTTAATATTGATTTTGACTGCTGCCAGATTTATATTATATGCATATGAAAATGTAACCAAATAATGGTGCAGTACTTGATTATACTTGCCATTTCTCAATGTACTGTATATATTTGGAAGCCACAGTCCATTGCTTTCTGTTGGGATTTCTAAGTAAAAAAAAAAAAAAAAGGGAGAATAAAGCTTTTTGCAGAACTTGGAACAAACACAGGAATTATTCTCTTAGGAATGGCTTATGCAAGGGTCCACTTGCTTAAAATTTGTCAGTGGACTGTTTGCCCTCCTGTTTGTACTTAGAAATTTGGAGCTGTTGCCCTAAATGGGGAAGAGATGGGCTCAATTTTCATGCTAGTTTGAGTTAAAAGCCATCCCTTCTGAATGAGAGAGGCTGCAAGCATTTTTGGTTTTGGGGAGTTTTTTCTGCCTCTGCACCAAAGCAGACCCACAGTACAGAAATGGCTCCTGTTCAGAAAGAACAAAAAAGGAGATTCTGACTGTAGCTGAGTGCTTACAGCATTCAGATGCTGTGTCTGATCCAGGTTCTTCTTTGTGTATTTTATCCAGAAACTCCTTATGGATAAAAGCAGCTCACAGCAGAAGCCTCTATATTTGTATATTAGCATATTTTTATAGAATAATGGAATGGTTTCATTTGGAAGGGACTTTTAAGATAATCCAGTTCCCACCTCACAGCCCTGGGTAGAGAGATCTTCCACTAAGCCAAGTTGCTCAGAGCTCCATCCAGCCTGGCCTTGAACACCTCGAGGGATGGAGCATCCACAGCTTCTCTGGAGTGCCAGTGCCTCACTGCCCTCACAGTGGAATTTTTTCCTAATATCTAATCTAAACCTACTCTCAGTTGGAATCCATTCCCCTTTGTCCTGTCACTGCACGCCCTTGTACAAAGTCCCTCTCCATCTTTCTTGCAGGCTCCCTTCAGGTGCTGGAAGGCTGCAATAAAGTCACCCCAAAGCCCCCTCTTTTCCAAGCTGAACAAATTCAATTCTCTCAGCCTTTCCTCTCGGGAGAGGTGCTCCATCCCTCTGATTATCCTGGTGGCCCTTCTCTGGACTCAGTCCAATAGGTTGACATCCTTTCTGTACTGGGGACCCCTGAGCTGGATGCAGCACTCCAGGTGGGGTCTCAGGAAAGTGGAGCGGAGGAGAATCCCCTCCCTCGCCCTGCTGCCCACGCTGCTTTGGATGCAGTCCAGGACACCTTTGGCTTTCTGGGCTGCAAGTGCACATTGCTGGTTCATGTCCAGTCTCTCATCCACCAGCACTCCCAAGTCTTTGGCCGGGCTGATCTCAGTCTTTATAAGGCTACTTGGAAAAGGGTGGCTTAAGTAAAGAGAGAGGTCAATCACTCCTTCTCTAATTACTGACCAGTGGCTGGGAGAATGCTGTTTGTTCCCAGCATCTTCACTTATTTGAGCATCTTTCTTGACAGCTCTTGGTGCACAGAAACAACTTTTGAAAACCCTGAATTCATTAAGGGCCTGAAAAGAGCAGGGCTGCTTGTCCAAGTAAGCTGGAAAAAAATGCTACCCTTTTAACCAGCAGCTGCCTGGGAAAATCTAGCCAAGGCTCAGGAAAAGAAAAAAAATCAGGAACACCAGCTTAGTTTAGCATGGTTACCGTGGAGACCAGAGTCCTAGCACAGCTCCCAGGGAAAAGTTGAAAATGATACAGTGTTACAGAAGATGACACTTTTTTTTCTTTTTATTAAATCCTATTTTGAGAACTGAAAGTCCAGAGAGGTGGAAATGAGTCTATTCTGCTGCTACGATGTCCTACCAAGTGGACTTCAAGTATATCAAGCCACTGATCCATAGAGACGGGTGATCTGAGCATCAGCTCTATGAATTGCAGTGAGCTTTCAGTGTGCGTCCTGGTCCCTGCCCTGCCCCAAGCACACGAGACACAGCCACAGCCCCTCGCGCTGGGGCTGAGCAGCATTTCTCACCTCAGGGCTCAACACGCCGGGGAAAGCAGTCACAGAGTGAGAGCTGGAAATAAAAACATGGAAAAAGTCTAGCTTCTTTCAGACATTTTACCCTTTGTCTTTCATATAAATTACACGGTGAACTTGCTCATATTTGTATGTCAGCTTCCTCTTCTCCAAAACAACTTATGATGCAATTTAACCAGCACAAATAAGCCTATATATTAACCCATGTAAGTAAATTATACTCCTTCAAATTTCTTAATGAAGCAATACTGCATCATAAGACATATTTCTCAGTGACTCAACTATGATATTTTATATGGGATTGCCTTCTTTGTCAGTAAAGTGGGTCACTATCGATGGAAAAAGAAACCGTCCAGTTTTTACGTTATTTCTGTAAGGTAATAAGCTCAGTCTGTTAGACATCAAATAGTGGTATAGGAGGAAAGAAAGGAAAATTAAGGTGAAAGAAAAACAAATCTCTATTCCTGATACTCCATGTGACAGGAGATTATTTTTAATGTGTGAAGTGACCCAGTAACGTGGAATTTCACACTTTCATCCACGCACTAGAGGGAATTATTCTTAGAAGTACAGCTCCTTAAAGAAAAGCAAGGGAGAGAACTGAGCAAATGGAGGGTTTGGTTTTTCCTCTGATGTGAACAACGACCTCATGTGTGGAAGTAAGATTCTCACTCCTCTTTCTGGCCTCCTTTCAGTTTTTTTGTAAATAAATTCATCTGTCTTCTCCATCACCAAAGCATGCATGACAGGAGAGGCATGGCATGAGCAGAATGCGTGCTCTGCTCCTCTCCTCTCCTCAGCTTCCAGAGAAGCTAATCTAATGGGAATGGGAAACAATTCACTGACAGTAGTTGCCATTCCATTCTCTCCTCTCCTCCTCCTTTGAGCAGGAAAGACAGGAAGTTTTGTGACTCAGAACATGTGTTTAAGGGCTTGTCTTTACTGCCGCGCTAGCTGAAGCCTGTGCAGAGTGCTGCCCAGAGGGATGTGCATGCAAAATCCCTAAACAGCTCTGTAGTGCTCTGAAGTAGGGTTAGTTGGCCAGGGGTAGTGAAGAAGCTCAAGTCCTGCTGATACGTGAACTGCTAATGCAAATGGGATCCAGTTGAAAGCTGTCACTCATCAGATGCTAATCCAGTCAGTCAAATGTCAGTGAAATAACTATGCCATTAGAGCATCGTTATACGAAGTGATTGACTCAGCTGAAAGAAGCTATTTTGTCATTAGATGACTTAAATAAACTTTACTTGGAGGACTAGTTGTCTTCTGGAGGTACTTGTGCAGCCAGGTGATTTATGTGTTACTCCTTCAAGTACCACTCCCAGGGCCAGAGGACAAGGAAAAATAAACATTCCAAAAATCAGACTTTGTACTCATCATCTCTTTTGGGTTTAACAAATTTTAATCTCTCAAGTTGAAAAGAAGCTAAGAAAGCAATTTAGTTTCAGTATTGAATAATGCTGTTCCTTAAGTAATATCTTGACAGGGAAGAGAGAGACTACAGCACACTGAGTATGGACAAACCATATTAAAGGATGCCAGACCTTATGTGGGATGTTTGTTTTTACAGCTGGCTCATGAAATGTAACATCTGTGTAATGTTTTACAGTGACAAGTTCCTGAACAAACAGCTGCTCCTGGAGCAATATTTTCATTTGTTTTCTTTTTTTTTTTCCTCCTCTCTTTCTTTTTCAGATAATGGCTCTGGGTCAGGAGAAGGAGGTGAGTACCAAACTCCACTTGTCTTTGGTTTGGTCTTTCTTTTAAACTAATGTGTGCCAGTTTTGTACACACATATATATATACACATGGCTACTCTATACCACATGAATTGAGGGAAAATTATGGCACTTAAAATAAGCTTTAAGGTTGCAGTGTTATTGGACCATCTCAGAACGGTACTGGTAGAGGAATAGGTTGTAGTGTGCATTTCACCAATATTGTTCTTTCAGATCTGACTTGTATAACTTTTCATTTGTTACCAGCAATGTAGTGCAATATTTAGATCCCTATATCACCCTATTCCCCTGTTCCTCTCTGGAAAATGTCCATTCACAATAAATTTCTTACCATTTTTTTCCCTTGCATTAATTTCTTTAGTGTCTAAAACATCTAGTTGCTACCTTATGCTTGGTTAAGCTTGTTGCCTAAATATAGAACAATTGCATTATGATATCTATTTATATAAAGTATTTTACTAAAGTATTTTTCTGTTCAAAGGTGTGTATTCAAAGAGGGGATGTAGCACAGCTGGTGGTAGTAGAAGTGTTCCCATCTTTCGACACATCTTAATCTTCTTCCATGGATTTATAAAAAAAAAAAATTATCTTAATTTGATCTTTGGTACTACTAGCAAGAATACATATAAAATGAAAAATATGAGACACGGAGATACACAAACACAGAAAAACTGTTTTGCTTTTAGGCTTTGGTAGTATTAGGAAGGTGTTGCATTTCATACTGATGGGGCTGAGTTTTGAAGTACTGTAAATCTTTTATGGCTACATGAAAATGTGTTTTTGTGGAAAATCATCTATGGCATCACTGTATAGCTAAAGGGAACAGTTAACTTCTTAAAAACCAGGAGCTAGCTCACTCTTTTTTCCTGTATGGAGATGAAGGGGGGGCATTTCCCTCCCCCTTAATAAGCTGCTATCAGTAAATTCCTGGGCTGCTGCTAGCACAGGGCCATTCTCACCTTTGCTTCCTTTTGGGGCAGTGTCTGAAGGAACAATTTTCTGCTCAAACACTTCCTCTTCTTACCTCCACAGGTGACTTTTTTGACGCTTCACATTCTTTCCCCAGCTCTGTTTGCTTCTCCTTTCCCCTTTGTTAGCTAGCCTGTTATTCCACTACAGCTGCTCCCTGCAAGCCAGCTTTCTGGCCTTGGTACTGCTATGCAGCTCTTGTAGGAGACAGATGACAGTAATTTAGCCCATGTTTCATTTTTATTTTTAGAATAGTTTTAGAAAAGTTTGAATGCTGTTGAGATTAGTTGGAGTTGAGGTTTTTTCAGTATTTTCTAACTGCATACAAAAGTCTCGGTTAAAGTCCCTTGTAAATGTTACTGTGTTGGTCTGGAAGAGAATGGCATCTATCCGACTGATAGATGTCAGGACTCTGGGTAACTTTGTGAGTAGTTTGGAAGAACATAGGCCAGAACATGCTATGTTTTGTTGGCTGCTCACTGAAGAGGTGAAAGTTCCATGTACAAATATACTCTTTCTTTGATTTGAGGCAGGAGGCTAAACCCAAATCCACCTGTGGGGGTAGGAGAGACCCAAATGGGTTTCCCTTTGTCATTGCTGTTCTTTTTGTTCTCGCTTGAAATGTTTATTGAGCCTGGGATAAAGAGATGGTGAGGAAGGATTCTTGCTATGGAAAGGCTTTGTTGGCTGGGGCTCGGCATGCCAGTGCACGTGAATTATTTATGCAAAATAGAATGCCATCGGCTTAGGAGGTTTGGTGGTCCCTCGATACCTTGCAGAAGTAGTTGGTGCATTGTCTTGGGAGGTGGACTATGTAGATTTAGTTCACTTCAGGCAGAAAGAATTGAATCTTGTTCCCTTGGTCCCAGGTGAGTTTCTGTACTGCCTGGGTATTGAATTAAGAAGGAACAATGTACCCACTCTGTCCTCCAGCAGTTTTGTGATAAGCCCTTCATTTATTGGGATTTCTTCTGAGTGCCTTTGGGCCAGCTAAAATGTTCCTTCTTCTGTTCAGTATGAAAAGAGTTGGGTTTAGTTCTTAATTTTAGGTTAAGAAAAAAGGAAATTTAAACAATGAGGAATTGAAAATGCTGCTTGGCTCTTCTTCCTTTTTTTAAATTCATCTGGGCTATTTGTGACACATTGAATTATTCCTGTCCCTGTGCACCTTCCTTGCTAAAGTGGGTGTTGGGTAATACTTCTGTGGGACAGTTGGTTAGTCTTCAGCATGTTGAGTCATTTTCTGTGTCTGAAAGCAATCCTTCAAAGGATGGAATCCACTGTTGCTTTGGTTTTTGAACACTGCTCTAGCCAAAAATTCAAGGATATTTTTGTATCTGGAATTTGGTTTTTTCCATAATTCAAGCAGCTATAAAAGTGTTACATGGAAACATTTAAACCTGAAAAGATTTACTGCAAGTTAAAGGAATTTAGAAGCAAAACCAAACTTCAAGAAGAGTGATGGACCTATTGAGGATGGAGATGCATTGTTTGGAATCCAAACAAGAAGAGAGGATAGGAACCCAGGCAGAGGGTGACCTGCAGGGTAGAGGTGCTCCACAGTGCCCTCCACAGTCCTGCCTTCCTGGCTGTTTCAGCTGTGGGACTGTCTGCTGTAGAACTGCATCCTGGCTCAGCCTTCCCCATTTTCTTTTGGAGGAAGTCAAGATATACTGAGATGTAATAATCACCCATCCTGGAATGTTTAATCTCATACTCTTAGATAAGGGTGGTCAAATGGGACCCTTATTCCCTGGAGAGTCTCTGTGTCTTACAGGTTAGGTAGAGCTGCTCCTCAGAGGGATGAGGAAGCTTCAATGGAAGTGGAAAAATGCAAGGATAACTGAGAGAGAGCCAGCAAGCAAGCAAACATACTAGCTTAGAGACTTGTGTTTTCTTCCTAGGATCTGCATTTCAGGATGTTTATCACAGAATCAGTGTTTGCTATGTTTCTCAAACATGCAATTAGTGTGATTGTGTATGCACCAGTGATGCTTGCACACATGGAATGGATGAGCACAGCTGCTTGTGTGCATTCAGGAAGCATTTTAAGTGCCGTGCAGATGCACTGTTTGCTGGTGGATTTTTAACTTTGAAAGAAAGTACTGGGAAAGTGTCCGAGTTGTGCTCTTCAGTTGCTATAGCTCTGCCTAAGACAGTCTCCACTGCTGAAATTAGCTGTTGGCCTCATGCTTAGCTAAGATTTGTGCTACTGATTCACAGTGTTCTTTTTCATTATCTGCATTTCATTGCAGAACAATCTCATTAATGATTCTGAAACTTGACATCATGCAGATTCTCCCTCCTACTACCAAACTGTATGATGTTAATGCATTCATTTCTATGTTTAAAAAAATAAAAAAAAGAAAAGTAGATTTAGAAACAATAGAAAAATCCACAAAAGTCCTCTACCTCGAAGATTGTTCCAGACAATATCTTGTCTTAGAAGTTATCATGTGCTACAAGAAAAAACAACAAAAGTCCATGGAACTATTGGTTCAGGTTCTCCACAAATCATGTTTAGTGTTACAAAGACACTTGATTCTAGGAAAAGAATTAAGAGTGGGAGAATTTTTTCAGTACGCCTGAATGAGATGAAGTAATATAATTTTTAAGGATGACACAATTGTCTAGTTGCCCTCTGACATTTTGAATGAGCTATTTCCATTTTCTATGCTCTGTTAGCATTGAGTTGTAATAAAATTACCCATTTTTCTAATTTCAGAAGTCTGAAACTTCAATTAGAGTAATAAAAATTGTAGCTATGAAACCAAGCAGTTGGTCGCTTGTGGCAATGGGCATCCTGAGCCGCTTCTAAGAACAGTATATAATTGTTAACTCAGAAATGAGAGAAATTTCAAAAATCTCAATACTCTGCTGTTATGTTTCACCCCTACAGAAGGGCAATGTCAGAGAGCAGAGACTCAGACTTTAAGGAGTTGCCTAGCTGGGGTCATGGCTGAAGATGGTGGGATCCTTTAAATTTGCATCTAAGACGTGGGCTTCTCTCTGTATTCTCATATGAATCATTCTGCAATTTCCCTGTTCCGAAGAATACAGTCATATAATTAGGCCCTTTGTTTAATCAATGTTTGGTTAGAGTTTGAGGCAGAACTGGAGAAGGAGCAGGTACAGGCTCAGATTTGTGTTCATCTCTGCCTGTTGTAAATTGCAACACTATTTGACCTGCTGGATGTATTTCCACAACTTTTAGATTGGGGCACAAAAAATTATTCTCAGGCTGTCACATGTATATAAAAAAGTAGATTGGCAGCTCGCAGCTGTGATGTTGACTTTGTGATATAGTAAGGCCTTTGAAAGACTGTGTTGAAAACCATCAGCATTTGTTACATACACCATGAAAGAGATAACAAATGGTAAGGGATTTTCAAGCCAGACTCTCAGAAAAAAGAAGAGGCAGGTTCTGTGCTCTAGTAATCAACCAACAAGGGTGAGATTTCTAAGTGTCCTACTATGCCCATAACATTAATTTTTAATTGGTTTTGTTCAGTGTTTGTGTACCTGAGCAAAATGCCCTTTTGATATTAAAAAAGTTGTAATGGTAGTTAGACAGATGGCACCCAATCATTTCAGGCTTTTAAGCTAAGGAAATATCATGCTTGCAATACATATAGCTAAGTTTATTATTATTAAAATAATTTGTTTTGAATTTCTAATCCCTCTGAAATTTAATAGCTGAAGTATCTTGTGATGAACGTCTAGCAGATTGCATTTAGTAATTAATAAATTGATATACAGTATGTGCTTTTTAGCAGGCTGCCATCTGTTCCTTCCCCTCACTGGGGACAACACTTACCCAGTAATTGTCACACAGTCAGGGTGGAATAAACACACACAATTTAGAGCCTCGAATATTTTAATTTGTAATAGTGCTACTGATTTGTTTTAATGTATTTTAATATGACTTGCAGAAACTTCATGGTGATTAGTACCCTGGATAGGAGGTGGCATCACGTCTTTTAGCTATTTCTATAGTGGTGTGTGACTTAGAAAGATTTAAGTGCCGATTCCATCATGTGGCTTGTCACTGAGTATCACTTTAGCTTCAAATAGCCCTATTTATTTCTGTCAAGATCCTATTAGATGTAGGTAAAATTAGCACTGAAATAAAACAAGCAGGAATTGCTGGTTTTTTCAGCAAAGGTTCATAAAGGCAGAGGCAAAGGCCCTAAATGTTCAGGCATTCTGTTGGTGTAGACTTATTCTAAGCAGGTTTTTCAGGGATGCCAGAGCATGCTTGGAAGGATGCTGAAGCCAGAGGTATGTAAGGACAGATTCCTTTTCCTTCTTGCACAAGATATGTAGCAAATGAGGACAGATTCGTCTTCTATACCCTGCACTGGGCCTGCAGAAAGGCATCCAGTGTGTTCATGAAATTGTGGGACACCTCCCTTGGCATCTGGTGACTTTCATGTCCTCTGTTTTCCACCATCATCCAGTCATGCTTATTTTCCCTGGTGCTTACTCTGAAGCTGTTGCATCTTCCTTTGAAGAAAAGGGAGTTTGAAGCAGGGCACTGGAGTGAATGGGTACTCGAGTTCTCTAACTGGAGGTTTCTGCAGTGTGAAAGCTGATGTAGTCTTGCAGTATGCCAGCTTTTCCTACCATTACCCACGGTGTCATACACACAGAAGCAAAACAGAAGTTCCAGTTCTCAGGTGTGTGAAATCCACCTCACAAGGGGAGTGGTGGTAGGGAGCCTTCCAGTGCATGTCCCCACGTCCTTTGCTGATAAGTGTCCACGTTGTCATTGTCGTAAGCACTGGGCAAGCCAATCACCATGGCTGGGTTGTGATCAGGGAACCAACCTCCAAACTCCCCTCCTCCAGGCACCTCAGTCATAAGTAGACCCAGCATCCTCCGGTTTAGCCTATAATGCCCATTCTTGCAAAATCCAATTCCAAAGGCTGGTGCCTTTACTGAAGCATTCTTGAAGCAGCAGCTTGTGGTCCTCACTGCACATGAAAAGGATCTTTCAGCCAGGTATAGATCTCTGCTGCACCAAGCCAGGCTTTGCTTCTAAGCCAGCTGCATGGTTGGATCAGAGAGCAGGACCTTCCACACTGCCAAATATTGCTTTTGCATATGATCCAGCAGTGTGGTCAAGAGAATTCAAGACATCACTTGCCAAAAATTTGGAAGAGCTAAGGGTAGTGTTGCACTTGCTTTAAATATATACAGACAAAAAGAGCAGGTTTGAAGCTTTGTTTCAAATTATGGGAACAATCTCCATTTTAACTAAGTGCATCATTAAAGTTGCCCTAAAAGTTAATGGAATGTAGGATGAGTCACTAAGCTCTGGAGTGAATTGCAGTCCTTAATGTGTGATTCTGTGGACTGTGGTATTTTGAGAGGAATTTCCAGCTCTAGCTGTACTGAGGGAATTGCAGTCAGATCATAGGATGGGAGTTCTTCTGTACTTTGGGTTGCAGAAGAGGATTTGCTGTGGCCCTTCCTATTTTTCTGAAATCTTTTTGAGATTAGTTGATCCCATAAAATACAATAAAAATCATTATGATCTCAAACCAGTTAGGAATTGCTTTTCAGAGGGGCTTTCCTAGACAAAGGAATTCTATCTGTACATGGCTACTGAGGAGTTGCAGCTCCCCCCTCTTCATTGGGAACAGTGATAAATACAAATGTACAGCATAGCTCCCTTTCCAAGCCATGCCTTAGGGCAGACCAAACTTCACCTTGACACAGATGGATGCTTTTGCTTCAAGCCTGATTGAAAGCCCTCAGCAGAAACCCAGCCACATTACCATTGTAGGAACACACAAATGAGTTGCTGAGGGAAGCAATTTACTGCTGCCCAATTCCTCTAGAGCTGCTGTCCATTGGCAGGCTCCTACCCTGCAGCTCCTAAGATATAGCTGGCCGTCTTCTGCAGAGGAATAATGACTCGAGAAGAAGTGTTAGGGAGCACAGCTCAGAGAGACAACTGGGAGTCACTGATCCTATCTTTGTGCCTTGTTTCTTTTGAAGGACAGAGCATTAATGAGGCGCTGCCCTGAAACATGTAAGGAAACTGAAAAGAGAGGGAAAATGAGCTTTATTCAACATCAAATTAATGTGTCAAGAACAGAGTTAATCAAGATACCAACAAAACCAAGAAGAAGAAATTGTGTAATCATCTATACATCAATATTAGAACCTTGCATAATAAACAAGAGGAGCTTGAATTGCTCATTTGGGAGCATATTTTGACCTAATTGTTATTACTGAAACCTGCTGGGAAGATCCGATTGATTGGAATATTAAAATTAATGCCTACAACCTATGTAGGAACAATCAAATGTGGGAGAGAAAGGAGAAGGGAGAGGCAATATGTCAAGGTATATATTGCCTATTTGAAGATATTTACACCAGAGAAACATGCTCTCAAATATTAATGGGTTAACATATTTTAACAGGATACAGGTGTACAGGTCTGCTACCAATTCAGGTTGAAAAACAATATTTATCTACTCTGTATTGGTGGGAAAAGCTGTGTTTTCTTGAAGGACTTGTCTTGGTTCCAGCCAGGACAACATTCATTTTTGCAGTAGCCAGGAAGGGGCATGGCCGGGACCCAGCCGTTGTTCTGTACCACCTCGCATCACTGCTGGGGCCAGGGGAAAGAGAGATTTTTTTCCAGAAGGAATGGCTCTTTTCTCGTCAGGGCAGCATGGCTGTAGTCAGGTTGGGCGCTGCAGTAAGCATTTTAGCATGTGAATCACTCTCTCTTCTGTGCACTTTTGTTATTAATATTGTTGCTGTTACTGTTCATTTTCTTATCTCATTGCTGTCTCCAGTAAATTGTTCTTGCCTCAACCTGTGAGTTTTACCTTTTATGCTTTCCATTTCCCACTCCATCCTACCACAGGGGCAAAGGGGAGGGGAGAGCAGAGCCAGAGAGCAGCAGATGGTTTGGAGATTCTCGCCGGGGACACTGAATGGGGAGTACCATTCCTAAACCACAACAGGACTTCAGTCTATATTATATGCAGTGTCTAATGCTGCTACTACTAAAACATAATGCAACCAGTAGAGAAAGATTCTTCTGAAAATTTTGGGTGACCTATATACATGAGGTCTAGCAAGTTCTGATCAATAAAAAAGCAAAAGTCACACTTTTAAAAAAACCCCCTACTTTTAAAAGGTAGAGAAAGCAATTTTAGGATGGGGGAAAAGGAGAGAAAGGGAATTTTACATCAGATAGTGTATAGAAACAATGAGCAAGTAGTTGTGGGCTATGTTTCTGAAAATAAAAAAGTGTTGGGGCATTCACAGGGAGCAGAGCTAGAGCTCAAGAGGAAGGGTGTGTATGTTACATGTGCTTGTGTGTGTGGTATGTGTTACTTCTTTTGCTCTGTTGCAAAATTGAAATGCTAATAGTGCAGTAAAAGTGCTTAGTAAATCATTCTAGTTGCATTTGTAGTCAAGTCAGATAGTATAAATGGGGTATGATGAAATGTTTTCCATGCTAGTGGTACCATAGAAGGCTATTAAGCACCAAATGTTGAAGAAGTATTTTTTAACCAGCAGATCTGCCAGGTTTGCACCTGAAAGCTTTAAAAATGGGTCATAAAGCATTCTCTAGGCTGTTGATGAATTTTTCTCTTTTTCTTCAGTAGAATAATGACAAGTAATCTACAAATATTTTCAGAAAAGATAAGTGTGATGATCAGGGGGCAACAGCCTCTCATTCTAGCACCTATGAGAAGCACAGCAGTGAAATAGAAGGTGGAAAAATTAACTGAGTACAGAATTAAGTGAGGGAAAAATATTTAATGCCAGTCACCATGAGTTCATGGAAAACTTTTATAGATAAAATTACCTTTTTTAAAACTGATTTTTCCAAGAAAGGCATTTGTACAACAGAACATTTTATTTAAGTGTGCCACCACAGAGCCATAACCTTTCTCAGTCAAATGCATCTTTAATCTCATACAAGTCTAAGTAACTAGAGAGCACGACATCCACACAGTGCACATCTAATGTGCAAAAATACTGCAAATCAATAGATCATTAAATGTTAAGGAGTCAGTAGAAAATGAGTGTGTTTCTAGAGACTGTTCCTGGCCTCATGACCCTTCCACTGGTGACCTGGGAGCAAATCAGTCAGCACTGATTTGGTGTGGATGACAGAGAACAGGTCACTGAGCTAACAGGATGCATAAGCAGGCAGGATTTTAATGTCTGGAGGACAGTTATCTGTAGCAAGTCCAGGACCTAGGTAATTTTTCCTTGATGTCAGGAAAACATGTCTCCTATAGACTGTTGACCCTGAAAAGGACTCATTGGGAAATAAAGTGGATAATAAAGTAAATATGATTGTCAGTGCAGAAAAATGGTCAAAAAATAATATGATTGTTGGGTGTTTAAGGTGAAGCATGTCACAAATGGTATTTGGTTTTGGTGACAACTTTTCTGGAATAATATGTCCAGCTCTTGTACCTGTAACTCCAGAAGGTGTCAGCTTGCTGGCAAAGGGCATCAAGGGTCATAAGAACAGAAAAAGAAGTGGAAATACCATGAATTAAAGCAATGCCATTTGTTTAACTTATTCAAACCATAGGGGATCATTTATTGGCATGGAAAAGTGAAATCTGACACTAAAGGACACTTTAAAATGCCAAATGTTGACACAAGAATGTGGTACCTAGGAAGAAGGAGAAATCAAATAAGATGTGCATTTGTAAAGATAAAAGCAGATGACCTTTACTGCAACTTGATAAGAGTGGTGATACAATTTCTACAGCAGGAATTTTGTTTGATAGGTATTAATCTCTGGAAAATGCACAGCATGCTTTAGACAGAAGGCAGTTAGTTTGCGGGTCTCACCTGCACTATTCTTCATGGAAACACAGCCCCACAGGTCAGAGAGAGCGATTCCTCTCAGACAAGATCCAGGGAAATTGGGAAGAGCTGTTGTGAATGTCTTTTTCCTGTTTGTATTTAAAGAATGTAAATTCAGCTGTTTCATTGGTGGTGTTTGATTTACTGTTGCTACAGCACATAAAGCTGCTACGAGGAAAGGAATGGAATCACTTTGATCTCCGTCCATCCGGCAGCCTTGTGCAGTCAGCTGTGCACCACCACGATACTGTGATACTTTAAGTGGATCTTGACTCCCTCTGCAGATTTCTGTAGTTCTTTTCCTTCCTTTCAAATACCTAGCTCTCCTTCATCACTTTGCTAAAAATCAAAAATAGGAGTGGCTAATGGTAGTGAAACAGTAAGAGTATAATTTATTTGTCTTTTACTTGGTGAAGACTTTTGATGTCCATGTCAACAGTAAAATTATTGTAGATGTTTTTAGGATCAGAATATTTGAGATATTGATTTTACTTTTTAGGATACATAGCATTTCTACCAGTTTCTTGTTAGGATGATTTTTCTCTTTTATTGCTGTAGAACTAAACCAAATAGTCTGGAAATACACCACAGCATATATGACATATAAGAACAGTCTAATCTCATAGTCAGGAATCAAAAAGGGGAAAAAATGCAAGCAGTAACCTTGCATAAGGATATCTGTAATTAAAGACTGTCACAGAAAATAGTATTTAAATCCCCAGTAGCTAATATTCAAGGACATCTAAAGGGACAGGGTTTATACATTATCAGTGGCAATTAAGAGTAAATGTGACTGGGACATATGTCAGTGCCAGTTATGTGCCTGATGGAGCAGGAACAAATAAAAATGACTGAAATAAGAATAAAAGAAGAGCCGATCAATGAAGCATTAGTTTTTTCAGGGATGCTTTTCTATCACTGGTACAGTTCTACCAACCTCCAATTGACTGACTTTCAAAAATGGAGCACTATTAATGTTAACAGCTTCAGTATACGATAGCTTTATGTTGACAGTATTCCTGAAGGCAAATGGATTTAGGTAAGCAAAAACAGAGCTTCATTTGAAAGTCATGCTTTCTGGTTTTGGTTTTTTTTTTTCAGAGTATGAAGGATCTGGGACAGAAGTTCAGAGAAAACACTCAAAATGTGGAGTTTGCAAATATAGGGCTGAGTGTGATGAAGATGCAGAAAATGTTGGGTATGTAGTGTTTTCCCTATCAATATCACTGAACAAAAGGGAAAAAATGTTAAAAGTACATGATTATTTGCTTGACTGTGTTTGTTCTTACTAACTGAAGCTTTAGTGCCGTCCAGTAATAATGTGTTTGATATGTGTCTGTAAAGAACAAACTATCTGCAGTTGAGAAGTAGTGGGAGAAAACAAGGGTTGTACTGGGAAATCTTTAGCTAATATTTTTCAAAGAGCCTTGATTTGTTTTATCCTGTCAACAACACAGCTCAAAAACCAAACAGGAATGCAAAATAAATACTGATTATTCAACCCTGAGATTTTTTTCTCTATGTTCTCCTTGCTGATAAAGTGTTACAGGCAGTTGTTTCCATCAGCGCAAAGGTTGGACCTAAACATGAAGTTGAACTGGGGACTTGAGCCAGTCATATCTTCTAAACTCACTGTGGCATTTGATCTCTTAGATCCACCCAGGGGAAAATGAACGAAAAATATTAATTATTGTCAAAGTTCAAAACAAATTATCAAGAAACAAGAAGCTTTTAAAGACCATCCATAATGCAGAAGCAGATGCACCAAATTTCCCCATTCAAGGTGCTTGGTTATATTATACCCTGGCTGTCCAGGCTCTGTGTGGCTCTCAGAAAGTGCAGCGATATCACAAAGGAAAGGGCTTCTTCAGACAGCCCCATGAGGCTTTAAGGGGTTTTTAGGGAATTAAAAGAAGTCCTGTCTGCTGATGGGGTTTTGTTTTCCAACAGCCTTTGTCCTGGCAGTGGCCACCAGTATGGAATCAGCTTTACTGGGGTCTGGGCTGGTGGCAGGTTGAGGCTGCAGATGCAGTGCATGAAGGTGTTTGAGAGACTTGCAAATGGTACATTTTTGTGTTCATAGAGGGAACAGCATCTCAGAATAACAGTGCCTGAACATCACTAATCGGAGAAAACATCACTCTCCCTTTTCTTGTCTTCCAGCTGGAATCCATTTACTGTTGAAATATGTCTTAATTGCACAAGGTTTTATTACAGGATACCAGCATGAAGACATCTCAGGCAGTAAAGCACCTTAGCACTAATATTCACGATGTGTATTGAAGATTAGATCATAGAATACAAGGGAAAGCAAAATGGTAATAGTGCTCATGAATATTAGCATGATACTCCACATTTCATAAAATGCCATAGTACTGAAGCAGGCTTGCTCTTTGGGGGAGAGAGACAAATGAGCTATAGCTGTTTTTTGTAATACTAATAATCTTCTGGAATATTGCCTTGGTCTGCTTCATTTATGACTGGAAAGATGGTATAGATGAGATACATACATATATATATATGTTTGCTATATGCACTGAGACGTGCTTTTGGCTTTGGAAAATAAATCCTGAAGCATTCAACTTCAGTAAAAGCTTGCCTAGTCTTTCTGCACTTGTAGAGCTGGCATTCCTGCAGCTATATAGTATCTAGAAGAAAGTTAGAGTAAAGCTGAGGAGAGTGGAAATTTATTCCCTACGTCCTACTCATATAAAATAAAACCAGGCTCCCACTTCTTGACAGCAGGCAGAGACTGCTCTTTTGCCTCTAAGATTTCTTTAATTAGTCCTCATTTAAAAAAAAAAGTGGAAACAAGAACTTTTATGTAGAAAAGGCTCAAAAGTTAGAAAATATTCCCATGTAGGTTATTCACAATTTATTGGATAATATTTTTCAATTCTATACAGGAATTTAATATAATTTAATTTATTTTCCCAGTGCCTTTGACCATTAAAACAGGCTTCAGTGATATGCACTGTTTAGTCATAGATAAATCAGGCTCTGTTAACAGAGATTGCCTTCACGAGGTTGATTTTGACAAGTCACATAGCAAGTCCCAAACTTGCCAAAGTAGAATATAAGAGTTGGCATATGTTTTTTATAAAATCAAAACAGTTATTTCCCTGGCAGAAACAAGATGGGATTGAAATATTCTGCTTGGTAAACTTTAGTAGAGCACGCCTTACAACTGCTTTTTACGTCTATCTTATTCTCTTTCTTGTTGTGTTTCAGTGTGGGTTTTGACATCATAAAATTATATCTGACATATAAACTTACTGGCAACACAAATATCTTTCATTATGTATAAGCATTGCTAATCTGAATTATCATTTAATTCAAATTTGCACTAGATTACAGACACTATCATCCCTAATTCTAGGAAATCACAAAACACCCTAATTTCATAAAAATATTCTGGTTTGATTTTCCTTTTTCAAGACATGAGAATGGCCACTGGGACTTTTTTGGGTAGTGTGGCAATGTCTACTGAACCACGAACAGAAAGTGCATTTAGTTCTGTTCACGTAGGTTTATTAGGCCTGGACAAGCCCTTGCTTGCACCTTGTGATGTTAAGACACTTAATAGAGTGATCCGCATGGTAACAGAAGGCAGTTAAAGAGAATTTTGCTCCATGATAGTAGCTGGATGAGTTAGCTGAATTGTCCCCTAATGTTTAGTGGATAATCTCAAGCCATATTCATGATACATACAGTAAACACATGGTTATGCATTTTTTCAATCTCTTTTCGAAGCTGTGAAATCTGAGACCTTGCAAACATCAGCTCCTTCTGCTCTGACTCCTCTTGAGAAGCAAAATAGTATCTGACTGCTTATTTATCAACAAGGAAATTAATTTATGGGTAAAATGTTTAGTAAATTGGTGGGAAGGATGCCACACATGCCACCACATGTTGAGTGGTTTGAGGCAAATTAGCTGGTATTAATGAGAATGCCAGGACCTGCAAGAGGCCAGTCACAACAGCCTAGGGAACAGAATAGGCAGATTTTCTCCCAGTAATGGAAAAATCCTGCTAAGGACAATTTTATTCCCTGCAGAATGTGGTTTGTCTTTTGGGTCTGGAAAGATGTGGGATCCTATGCAAAAAATGGTGGCACCTGATACTTTCAGTGAAAACTATAGAGGGATCCTTGCAACAGAGAAGCAGAAGACAAGCAAGACCACTTGTCACTTTCTGATTTTTTAAAGTTGAACTTGCAGGTTCTTAGAGTTCTCTAAGCAGATCCTTTCTTCTCAGAGGTGCACAGTGATATCGTGAGGGGCAATAGACACATGTCAAAGCATGGTAAATTTGAGGTTGTCATAATGGAAAATGTTTCCACCATGAGGGTGGTTGGACACTACAATGGTGTCTGGAATTTCCATCCATGAGATAGTCTGAACGCGATCAGACACAGCCTTGGGACCAGCTTTGAGCAGGGGCTGGGGCTAGATGACCTCTACACATCTCTTAAACCCAAATTAATCTGTGACTCCATGTTATCACCAAAACTTGGTGCATTTTAACAGCAAAGATCGGTTGTACTGAGCTGAGATACACTCCATATTGCAAATTAGTGATATTAATTTTTTGTTGCTCTTAAATTATATTTTCCCCTTTGAAAAAGTTACAGATTCTTAGTTTTCATGCTTGGTGTTAAAGCATTATGGCTATCTCTTGATCAAAAATGGTACGTATGCTTTCATTACACTAGATCACACGTAATTTGAAGAAATCAGGCTTTGAACAGGGTTTTAGATTTGTATCTTCATTTTGTTTGATTTCATAGAAGCATTATCTGTCTAAAACAGAGGTGGTAACAATACTTAGTAACCTGAATGCAAAAATAGAAACAACTTTATAATTTCCGCTGCTTCTATGAAAAATGTCAACATTGATTCTGGGTGGAATAGTTGAGACACAGAAATAGAGTGGCCAGAAGCCCAAAACCATAGGCAGTGTGAATATGGTTGTGTGTTTTCTGCTGGAATTTTGAACTAGAAATGCAGTTGTGTTGAGAAGTGGACATGGAGATGGCAGCACAAAGCTTAGGACTGCCTAGAGCTGATGGGATAAATCCTGTAGGTCACCATCGCAAACGTATATGGTTTGCTCTTGGTATATCCTGGGGTATCCTGACTTTTTCTTAGAACACACTGGACTTTTCAGTTCTACTGACTGTTCATGAGATAAACAGATCATCCTATCAATACACAATCAAAAGGTAGGATCTCTAGAGGGTCTGGGCTCCTGCCCTGCGCTGCAGCCAGGGATAATTCACTCATGTGACCTCAAGGGCTTTTCCAGGAGAGCTCTGATCATCTTCATGAAGAAAGACTCCACAGCTAGGCATATCTGTTCAAGGGCTGAGCTTCTCTCACTTTGAAGAATAATTTCCTCGAGTTCAATCAGAATTTCTTTCCTTGCGACTTGCAACTGTTGTCTTTCACTCCTCTTCATGTACCTCTCAGAAAAGCCTAACTCTCATCTTCTCAATAACCCCTCTTGGGCTGTTGGTGACAGCAGTCATCTCCTTAGCCTTCTCTTCTCCAGGCTGAAGAGGTGCAGTGCCCCCAGCCATTCCTCACACAGCCCACGCTCCATGCCTCTACCCATCGCAGCATCTCGCCACTGCAGCCTCTCCAGTTTCTCAGACTATTTGCTGTTACTGGGAAGGTCCCAAAACAGGAGAGAGTGCTTCACATGGGACCTCATGAGTGCTGAATGGAGGACAAGAGTCACCTCCCTTGCTCTGCTGGTAACCCTCCTGTGATGCAGCTCCCCAGCCTGCTGCTGCCCTGGACCCTCAGGTCCTTTTCTGCAGAGCTGCTTCCCCTGCAGCCCTTCACCCACAATCTGTCCTGTGGCAGTCCCGTCACCTTCAGACCTCTGGAGGTTCCTCCTTCTTCTCAAGGCCCCACTTGAGTGGTTATCTTTTTTTTTTTTTTGTCTTTGATAAGAAAATCATTAACTTAAAAATAGATTCACTGTAAAATTCAAATGTATCGTGTTCCCAGTTTTACCTATTTTTTTAAACAGATGAAATATGGAAATGAGATTCTGAGCACATTCAGTCCTTTTTTTTTTTAATAAGTGTACTATGCTGTCAAAGATATGTTTTGACTTATAATGTAGATTTTCAAGAAAAATTGACAACTGATACCCAAGTAGACCTTTTGAGATTAACATTTTATGAGATTTACTTTGGAAAGCAAAGGTGCCTCAGCAATATATAGATTCAACTGGCCTATAATTTACATAGTGTCTGTTTTCACAAAGGCCAAACCAGAATTGCAGAAGTCTTAGTATTAACAGTTAGAAATGCCAGTGTGGACATTTCAAAGTCCTAGTTTCTGCCTTGTCTATGTAATTTGTCCTCCAGGGAAAGATTTGGCCTGTTTGAAGTCTGGCATGCAAATTTATACTTACCTCTTTTGACCACTTTTTCACTCATTTACTAACTTTTTTTTTTATTAACTTTTTAGGGTATGATATTGTATGTAGGTATTCATAAGGTATCTAAAACCTGTGTAAATGCAATTAACAGCTTTCTGATCCAACAGAAAAAAAAAATCTTAAGTATTTTATGCAAAACAAAGCATTCAGACAATAGAGAAAATCAGCTTAAAGAAGGGATTTAAGATTGTGTCATGGGATTATTAATTATGAAAATCTGGGTACAGGATATTCTGATATGAGAGGAATATCATAATGGTCTTTTCACTATATTGGCTATTAAGAAATTGAATAGATCCTAGATGGGCAATAATCCAGGTCTGTTTTTTTAATGTATATTTTCAGTGATCTTTGCAGCCATGTGTGCCAAGTCTTTGAAGGTTCCCATTATTTGAGGGTGGACGGAAGCTTAGGCTGCTCTTGAGAGAGCAAACATCAGTTCACTATGTATGCTGTGAGTAGCTTACTGCAGTAAAGACTCAATTTCTACAGTGGTCAGAGAGATCCATGCCTTGAAAATGAGAAAGGGAAGGTAGAGATATCTGGAAAACAGCTGAAGCTTATGGTATTCAAAGGGTGTTCTGGATTGCTGGGCAGAAGTAAAGACAGAATGTTAAAGCCAGGTACAAAGAAGCTTTGAAATAGAATCAAATTCTACTTCTCTTGTGCTATAAAGGGATTTTGAAAAACACACCAAAAACCTGATGAAGATTCAACTCTAGTCAAATAGGTAGAACAATCACTCTGAAATCCAGATTTTCTTAGTTCAGGTTTCATCTGGGAAAAATTGCACACAAGTGTAGAAGCATCAAATGAAAGGTAATCCTTCATTTGGCATGGTTATGTTCTTAACTGCAATTGCAACACCCCTGCTATTTCAATTCACCTAAATTTATTCCATCAAGCATACCCTTATCCATCTGTGTGCATTTCACACACTTTGTTTTACT
Source organism: Callaeas wilsoni (assembly GCA_013398955.1). Taxonomy (NCBI): domain Eukaryota; kingdom Metazoa; phylum Chordata; class Aves; order Passeriformes; family Callaeidae; genus Callaeas; species Callaeas wilsoni. The sequence goes on from VWPU01012510.1 coordinate 96,000, forward strand.
CTAGTGTCTCCATTTTACGTTTGTAAGCAGATGTGCCAATGAATTGGTGAGTACGTGAGGATGCTCACTGTTGTCAGCTACTGGGAAGGGATAGCAAGCAGCACTCCCTGTGAGGCCAGGCCAGAAAAATATGCTTGTGAGCAAGTCCCAGGTGGGCATAAATGCAGCAGCCTGATCCATTGGTTGGAAATGCCTGTCTCTCCCAGTAGCCAAGCCCACTCCACAAGTCAGTCATGCTTTTCCTTTCCTTTTTTTTCCTCTCTTTTCTTTGAACCTACCAGGGTTTTTAAGCACACAGAACTTCCAACAGACCACGTACACCTTGAAGCCTGAAAACAAAAGAGAGCCTTGAAATGTGTTCTGATCTCTGGGGATCTAATTAATTTACTAATAGCAGCAAGTGCTCTTGCAGCCTGAGCTTGTCACTTCATTTTACTAAGCACGTTTTCTTTGTTACACCTAGTAGCCCTAAAAAATGAGTTGTACATCCTCATTTCTTGCTTATTAAAATCAGCCAAAAAATCTGTTTGGTTTAATTATATCACTTTGTACTTTCTTGAAATTCAAATGCTTTTCTGTTTAACTAATGGTGTTAATGAATGATATGCATGCAACTTCTAAAAGCACATTTTCACAGCAAGCTGGTGCCTTTTTTATTAAGGTGCCAGCTCTCTGATGACAGGTGACAAAATTCAGGGACTACTTCTGTATACCCTAGTACATCAGGAAAACATCTGATTACATCCTGTTGACTTTCCGGGGCTAAGTGAGAGAAAAGATCTGTTGAGGACATGAAGCAGGAACCTCCTCCAGCAAGACATCAATTTGGAGCATTAACTACCTGTTTAAATCCTTTTGGTTATTAAACCAATAGGAAGGTTATAGTGAAAAAAATGTTTGTAGGACTCTCACTCCTTTTATTCCAGTGTGGCATTTACAATGAGCTTTTACAGCAAAAATTTGAAGCACTCATTCACTTCTTTCTGGTATGAAGCATCAAGCGCATTCAAGATGTCCTTAATACACATTTCTGTTAAGTGATTTTACCTTAAGTGACTAACTCTTTCCTTCTGAATTTTACAGTTAAGGTTCACTCTCTTCCTGGGTGTCCCTCTTGTGCTTCTCCCATGTGCCCCTGCTCCCCCTTCATGATCTCAAGTTTTTCCTGCCCTGCCTTTGTAAGCAGCTCTCTGCATTGTCCTTACGCTCTCTCTGTGCTCTCTTCCCAGCAGGAGAGAGGCTTCAGGGAACGGATTACAATATAGGACTGCAATTTTGAGTTCAGTTTCAGTCTTAGCTGTGAAGGAAAACAGTCCTTGGTGCCTCTTACAGGTTCTTCTGCTTGCAAAGGTCTCTGATAAGATTTTTGCCCTTTAAGATGCCACTTTTAGCTCATTCTCACTGTCTGCTGTGTCTTCTCACATACTTTGTGTGCTTCTTGTATGGTCTATGGCATGGTTCAGACCTGTGGGCTCTGCTTAGTAGCCTTGAGCTTTGACTTCTGCCTGGCTTTGGCCCCCAAACTGGCTGTGGGGGAAGTTGGCTTCCATTAAGAAGTTGGATTTCCTGTCATCTCAGTACCAAGCTATTATCTACCCTCTGTAGCTCTCTGACGTCAGGATATAACATATTTTCAGTATCTCATAGTGGGTTTGTTGGCAGCTCTTTCAACATTTTCCTGAGCTGCTCTTCTGTTTCAGTCTGTGGTGGTCGTGTCCCCTCACAGGGACTCAGGCTCCAGTTTCAAAGTGTTTGATGTGCAGCGTCAGAGCAGCAACTTGCTCTCCCACGGTTTTACCTTCCTTCACAAACACCGAGCAGTTAAAAACAACATTCTTTTCATGTTTGCTGTCAAGAGCAGCACTCCCCATATGTCACTGCTCTCATCTCACAATTTGGCACTTCCCGCAGTCCTGACTGTATTTTTGGTCTAGTGGAAACCGTCTATGAGCAAGGACAAATTCACTGCACCCTATGCAGACTCTCTGACAAGTGCAGGTTTCTAACATGTGCTCCTGGCTCCCTCTCTGCCACTCTACTGCATCTGTGGAGGCCCTTTTCCCTTCAGAGCATTCCACCCAAGCCATGCCCTCTCCTTAACTTGTTGCCTTTCAGCCCTCTGAAAGACTTCAGAGGTTTATGTTGGAATAAGAGTTTCAATTATTTTAAAGTACATCAGTCCAGTTCAACTGTTCATTACCCCACAGTGTACTTAAACCACCTGCTTTTACACGTCAGACAGCTCTGCCAAGTGACCAGTAACTGCCTGGCCAGGGGAAGGCTGGAACTACCACTTGGCATCATGGTCATAGGCAAAGAAGTAGCTAATGGCACCAGGCAGATATTGGGATACACGTGGAGGCGGGTCAACATGTGAAATTTCTGTACGTTGAAGAGATGGTTAGAGATAAGACTGAGACCGTTGATCAGAAAACCAGAGTCAGGAATTCATAACCACCCCTAAAGCAAGCATCTGGCAATTCTGAGAAAGTAAGCATTTAATATTAGATATTAAATCTAAACACAGCAAAGCATGGAAACATAAGGAGTTTCCAAGCAGTTTCAACTCTAGCCTGTAATGTTTTCAAAACTCATCTTATTTGTCACCAGGAATGACAAAACCCAACCATAATCATGATGCTACAGACATTGGATGGTGACTGCAGACAGATTTAAGGGTGAGCAAAGATACTTGTCTGCACCCAGCCAGTGTCACACAAATGAGGACCAACTCTCTGCGAGTGTGTGTCAATAAATATTCATAACTGCTGAGCCATGGGCCTTTTATTTGTATGTAGTAAATCCTAATAACCCCTTTATTAGTCTTAACATCATATGGGAGCATGTAAACAAAATAATATTTCCATCCTGGTTCTAAGGTTTACAACCACTACCATTTCTAGTAAGAAAGACTATCATATGTTCATCATATTGATATTTAGAGGCTTCATTAGTACTTGGAAGTAGGTCCCTAAGATGTGTAGAGACTCATTACTGGGGCAGTTTTTCACTGCCAGTAGGTGCACTTAAAACCCTGTTTGCACGAGAGAGGTTCTTCTGTCTAGCAACAATCTGAAGTTCACAGGCATGGAAAATTACCTGCAAAATTAGCATATTTAAATTAAGCAACAAAAAAGTGCTCATGAAAGAGAGAAAAGCATGCTGGCCATCTTCAGTGTTTCTGCAGCATGGAATTTGGTTCTGCTGCAGATTCGTTACTGGCTTGAGGCATACATTCATCTGTTTAACAGTTTGATTTTATCTGGAACAGTGGGAAAGAACATAAAAAACCTGGTAAGTTGGTAGTTTGGACATTTTTCCCCATCCTGTGACTTACAAGAGTGGATCAAGATGAAGCTAGTGGTAACTCCTGGCAGTCAGACCATGTGCCCTCTGTAGAGTTTTCTGGCAAGGAGAGGATCTTGTGCCCACTGCCACCTTCTCAGAAGGTGCAGAGTGGCTTTTCTCACACTCACAACATCAGGAGGAGCTTGACTGAGAGATGGACATGGTGGCCACCTTGCCATCCCCCTCATTCTGCAGCCACACTTATTTACCCCATCCCAAAGGTGGAGAGAAGCTTGTAGAGCAATGTGAAACGTACACAGAAACTTTCATTCAAAAACAGAAGTTCAGTTAGAAAACAGAATATTGATTAAAATAATCAGGGGGTGTGGGACATGGAAAGTTGCAAGGTTTTCCTATGCCATTCACATATGTAAAATTTCAGGACTTTTTGCTGGGGCTAGAAAAGTATCTAAACATGAACAGGTCATAGCCCTATCTGAGTCTTTGGCTGTCCTACCAGCTACACGCTAGGTCTTCATTTTTTCTGCTTTAATTTTACAATCTCTAGTTGCAAATTGTGTGAAAAATGATTCATCCTAAACAACCAAAATGCTAATGGGGTGCAATATGAAATAATTCAGATTGCATAATCCTGTTTTTAATGCAACATAATAGACCTATTGTTAACTTTCAAAGGTATGAATGAAAGTCTTGCTGAAATGACACAGTTAGCCAAGCATATTGAGTCTATACAGCCTTTGAAATAGAACCCTTTCTATTGCCTAATGGAAAAGGGAATCCTTTCTGTTTTCCCTCTCAAGGATCCTGACACTGAAAAAAGTAAAATATTCTTCTGGTTTTGTTCACACTAGAGAACAAACACTACAAACTGATATATTAATGTAGTAAATCTTCCTAGTAAGGTGTTATCAATTTTCAAGTACATTCCAGGATGTTGATATCAGAGTAAAACTACGAGAAACATTAATACACTATTGAAAAGCACACTGAAGCATCTATTCTTAATTTTGTGCATTCTGCTTGGAAGCCTCAGATGTCAATGGCTTCTTCAGCATCCTCATGCAGCACACTCTCTCCCCCTGGCATTGGTGTATGAGCTAGGGTTTACTTAGGACTTAACATGACTTAATTTTTGTTTGCTGGATGTCAATTTTGTTTTGCTGTATGCTTCAATTAACAGGTGTGTGTGTAACATAGACTGCAGTGGATACAGTTTTAATCCTGTATGTGCTTCTGATGGAAGTTCCTACAACAATCCGTGCTTTGTCAGAGAAGCATCATGTCTGCGGCAAGAGCAGATCGACATCAGGCACCTTGGACACTGCTCAGGTAGGATTAATCTTGGTTTTCTAGTCAATGTAAATTCTGACATAACTGGGCTTTGTAGAGTTTTCCCTTTTCCATGTTTGGTCAGAAGTCACTGATCCAGCTATCAGGGAACTCACTACCGATAGTTTGGAGCTCCCCACACTACACATATCACCTTGCTGTGTTTACATCACCTTTCTTTGGCTGCTGTTACCTGGGAAGACAGGAAAAGCTCTCGGGAAAGTCTAAGCAATAATCCAACAGTTCCTACATGAAGGGGTGATAAGATGTAAGAGAACAAAAGGAATATGGGTGTGTGGGAACTCTTCTCTCTTGTTGCTGTGGGCTGTAAATTGTGCTTCCAGGTTGAGTCGAGTTGGGCCTCAAGTGCACAAACATTGACCCATTAATCTTAAGTGTCTTTTCCAACCTAAATGATTCTATAATTTTCTTTCCATTCCTTGTTGGAATGGTCCACTGAAGCCCTCTGTCTACTGCCTTGTAGCTAATCATGTCCATAACCCTTCAGTTTTGGGGGCTTGCAGTTAGGACTTTCTCATGGGAATAACAGCTTTCCACCAACTCTTTGCCAGTTACCTCTAGATCTGTAACTTGAGTAGTTCCAACACCAAATCAGACTGTCACAAAAATAACCTAGGTCCACACCACAGAAAAGTTCTTCATTCAAAACCTACAGCTTGAGGTGTGCCATGTGTTGGTCTGGACACCAGGGTTACCAGCCAGGTGTGATACCAACCTGGTTGTATGGGAGGAACAATGTGGGAGTGTGTCCAGTTTTACTGCAGTTTAAAATACTTCTTTGAATATTATTCTGGCTTATCAGTGATGCACACGTAGTGGTCTGGAAAATATCCTTTGCTAATAAGTAACCATGCCTGTATTTATCACCTAGAAACAGATGACACGAATGCAGTTGGAAAGAAAGATGATGGCATGCAGTACCGGCCAGAAGTGAAAGGTACGGTGCAGACTTTGTGCTTTTTGGTTATGGCTTCACAAGATGGGAAAATAGAGCATGCAAGTCCCTTCTGGTCTGCCTTACAGCTTGGATTCCTGTAACCGAGACAGACCTGTGAACAGCTTCTTTCTTACAGCGTGTTGCAAGGCTAGGAGGAAGATGTGTGTGATTTCTATCTCTTGCCTGCTGTATTCCTCTAAGATGCCCAGCTGCTCAGTACTCTATGCAGTGGCCACAGGATTGGACTCCCTCCAAGTGCTGTGAAAATTGCTTTACTGGAAGACACCAAGCTGTGACATTCCTGATGAAATAACATAGCACAAGCCTCCCTGCCATGATCCCATCTTTTCTGTTAACTTCTGGGACAAATGGACGATTCTGTATTTGTTAGATTGTTTTAAAATGTTTTCAGTAAACTAATGGGCTGAATTACATTGGTTGAAAATGTTTCACCTACATGAACCCTACCTTACCTTTTAATAACCTTTAGTGCCTCAACTTTTTCTTCATCCCTGCTAGTCAGATGATCATACACATCAAGTATCACTACAATGCTTTCTTTAGACCTCCTGTTGCTAGTAACACACTTGAAAAAGCCCTTCTTGTTATCTTACACAACACTGGCCAGATTCAGTTCTAAATGAGCTTTGGCCTTTCGTGTCTTCTCCCTGCGCATATGAACCACATCTCTGTACTCTTCCTGTGAAGCCTAACCTCACTTCCAGTGACCATACAAATTCTCTTTCCTCTTGAGCTCCACAAAGAGTTCTCTGTTCAGTCAAGCTGGTCTTCTACCCCACTTGCTTGACTTACAAGGCAGCAGAATTGTCTGCTCCTGTGCTTCTGAATGGCGCTTCTTAAAATTTGACCAGCACTCAGGGACCCCTCTAAAGCAGATTGCCAGGGTACTCTGCTAAAGAGCTCTCAAAGTCTCTTCCATGATATAAACCTCCAAAGTTTTGGTGGAAACACCAGTCCCAGAGCAAGGTATTGATATCCTGTTTGTTTCAAGTTTACCCTCACTATTGGGACTATTGAAAGGAAACACTATCTGTGTTCCCAAGTTTTTTTAGCATTGTCCCCAGGGCTTCTGAAATCTCATTTGACTGACCTCAGACTTTTTGTTGCTACATCATCATTAGTAGCCACATGAAAGAGCAGGAGTGGGTAGTAGTCTGAAGGTTGCAATAACCTTTTCAGTCTTGTGGTGACATCTCTAATTCAGGTCCCAGGGAGAAGAAAACCTCCCTGAAAAGAGAATCCAGTCTGCAAATCCGGGCTTCTATTCCGCACAGGAAGGAATCACAAATGAACATGTTCTTTCTCCTCAGTGCTAGTCTTAATGCAGGTTTTGTTGCAAGGAGTTGGTACCTTTTCTGTTAGCTCTGGTCTTCAGTTTTTTCTGTCATTATACTTGTTTTGCACTCCCATGGCTTCCCTGAGTAAAGCCATCTCACCATGGCTTTCAACATTCCTTGTGTTCTTCTTGAAAAGTCATTCAGTGCCAAAAAGCTTCATATATTTTTCTCTTTTCACAAATCCTCTTATTTTCACTGCATATGATGTACCAGTTGGAGTGATTTAATGTCAATTTTCACTTACATTATGAAGGTATAAAAGGCAGCAAATGCAATATACATCTTATTATGTAATGTAATGAAACACCACTTTCAGTTGCTATTCCAAAGAGGTAACAGCCTTTTATTCATTGCATGTAAATTGCCCTTGAAATCTAGTTAGTGGGAAAACCATTGTATGTAATTATTATTATTAATGTGTATGACTTGTGCGGTCTCACATTCAGAAAATGATGTGCATGGAGAGATTATGCTTCATGAAAAAAGGTTGTTTTGAAATTTTTTAATACAGTACTCAGGTCTCTCTAGATAGTGAGACCCTGAAGTGAACTTCTTTGAATTGCCTTTTTTCATCCAGAATAAGAGAACAGTCCACACTCCTACCTGTTTGCTTTTGCTTTCAGTTCCTGAGTTGCTCTTGTTAAACCCTGTTCTATGAATGGATAGTATCTTTTAGTCTCTAGAACTGTGACGGTCTCCTCCTGCAGTGCAAGTGGCTACCTAAAGTTACATCAGAAAGGTCTCTCTTCCCAGATTCAGCTGGCTTGGTGGTTTTGTTGTACCAAGATGAGCATCAGGGTTTCAGTTTTTATGCATGACTCTTCCTTCTGGTGAAGTATTTGAACTCCTATATCCGGTCACTCTTTCAAGGCTCCTACACCAGTTAAATCTTTCACTTTGAAGCTCTGAAGCAGTCTAGCAGGTCTCTCCAATTAAAAATGGATGCCTGTCAAAAGGGGGGTAAATGTCTGTTTCACACTAGGAATCACCACCTGCATTTAGCATCTCCTTGCTTAATATAAGTTTTGCCTCTGACCTGTGTGTGGCTGTCTGGCCACTTTTCAGGGAATGCACTTTTCATTTTTCCACTGGGCCTCACATCCTGTATCAGTACATGTATTAAAACCAGATATGGTGCAGCCCTCTGAACGTACTAATATAATTGTCTGTAGCTCATTACAAGGTTTGATTGGGACAAGATATGACAGTAATTAAATTCTTGGAGAAGGAGGGAGATGACAGTTTTGGGATGAGACATCCCCACTTTTCTCCTCTTAGACATGTCGCAACATAGTCTATTCCATCAGTGCAGTAGAGGTCACACTGTCAGTATTAGTCAACGTTCTTGCCTTGTATCAAGTTCTCTGTATCTTCAAAACAGCCTGAATTAACAGGCTTCCTTATATGTAAAACCTCTAATACATGGTTGGGGTTTTTTCTCGAGAACCAAATTAAAACACATTCCAGACATTTTCAGGAAAAACCCTAAAACAGCAGCATATCCCTTTTTTTTGTCTTGTAAAAATGATTCTCTTTCCTGCTGGTGTAATTTCAAATATCTGCAGTTGTGTAAGATTTCTTCTTCACATTCCCTTTTGCTTTATAGTCTTTTATTTGTGAAGCTGTAGTCTATTTCCATGGAAATGAACACAATTCCATAATTACGCTCACATGTTAAGATCCCTGTTCTTCAGAGAAGTTCATTATGAAGTACCAACTTCTGTGTTTAGGACTTCTTTACTGAAAAAATTTGGGGGCAAAATGGTTGAAAATGAACACAGCTTTGGAGAGTTTCGGTAACACAACAGAAGCATGAAAGATGTTGGGGCAGATGTTGTTGCCTTCCTGTGCTGGGCTGAGCTGGACAACAGCTAAGTGCCCACCAGTTGCTTGCTCTATCCCAGCTTCCCCCAGCACGATGGAAGAGAGAATCAGGAAAGCACACATGAGAAAAACACATCGGTCAAGCTAAAGGCAGTTTAAGAAGCAAAGGGGGGGGAAAAAAAAGAGAGAAAAACCAAGTGATGCAAAGGCTGTCACTCACAGTGTCCCATCAGCAGACTGAGGACCAGCCAGTCTCTGAGCAACTGCCACCTTGGAAATACCAAAACTCTAGCTTTTATTGCTGAGCATGATGTCATATGGTATGGGATGTCCCTCTGGTCAGTTTGAGTCAGCTGTCCTGGCTGTGTCCCTTCCCAGGCTCTTGCCCCCTCCGAGTCTTCTTGCTGAGGGGAGAAGCAGAGTGAGAAGCAGAGGAAGTCTTGATGCTGTGCGAGCTCCCTTCAGCAACAGCCAAAACAGTGGTGTGTTACCAGTGTTATTTCAGCCAGAAATCTAAACCACAGCACTCCGTCAGCAGCTGTGAAGAAGGTTGACTCCATCCCAGCCAAAACCAGCACACTTCCCAAAGGAATGGATATTTTAAATACATTTCGATATTTTTGAGTTCTCTCTCCATAAAAATATTTCTCTGAGTAAGACTGCTACTGAAGTATTTTTGAGTTCAACTTTAACCATCAGTGGTACCAATCAGATCTGGGCTGTATCAAGTGATTTTCTACTCAGTAATCATAAAATATGGTTCAGCATCTTTCTAATCCTTTTTAGAGGGCTCTTTTTTGTCTGTTTACACATAGGAGAGAACTCTCTGTATCTGTGTATCAGCTCTTTGCCCCAGTGCCACTGACAAAGCTTCTGCTGATCTTCCTGCTTTGGTTTGTTTCTGTCATGAACACTTTTCTCCTTTTTTGAGAAACTTGATATAAAAAGCATACTTAGATGTCTCTGAGGATCATTTTCCAGTGCAGTACATTCTAGCAAATCTCCGTAGGTGCCTCTGAAACTTCCCCCTTAAGTCTCTGCTTTATTATTCTCTATTCCTTTATTCACTGCAAGTTTATAAGGATATGCTGTTCTTACTTGAGAGTTTTTAATTAACATCATAGAGCCATGTATAATTGTTTATGTATATTTCTTTTCAAGACGCCAGTGATCAAAGAGAAGACATTTACATTGGAAACCACATACCTTGTTCAGAAAGCTTCAATGGTTACTGTATACATGGAAAATGTGAATTCATTTATTCCACTCAGAAGGCTTCCTGCCGGTAAGTCCTTCATGTCTCCAAAATGGGATTGAAATCACTGTAACGCGTAATCAAAATGCTCTCTAGACATAATGACAGGATGTATCACTTTGTGATATCTAAGCAGTGGCACAGGAGTAGTATCCCTGTGCTGTGGGCAGCACGCAGCTGCTCCAGTCCGGAGGCAGATAGTGCTCAGAGGAGAGTCTCTGTCAGTCAGGTATTTCAGAACCTGAATCCCTCTGAGGACTGTAGCCTCAGCATTGTCTTCTTATTTTCAGCTGCTAAATCATATCCAGACCTACAAAAGCAAACAAAACAGAAACACATTAAAAAGGCCTTTGCCTTGCATGGCTTCTCTGTATGACTGTTCTTTCCACATTGACCTCTCAGCCTGTTCTTACACCATCTGTACATTTTATTGTTCCTGTCGTAAACTCTCTCTAGAGAATCAATATCTTATTTTTAACATTTATTGCCCTTTTTCACAATAATAGGCTTCATCTAGAGAATAAAAATTGCAAAATATTCTTTAGCCAATACCTTTTGTCTACGGTGTAAACTAGCAACTCAGTACACCCAGTATTAAGCCCCTCAGTGTTTCCCAGAATATATGAACATTCCTTAGCTCCCAGATAATTTTTTTCCTTTACATTTCACCAATCAAATTCTGTATCTTTGTTTTCCTCCAAAAATTATATTGATGATGATATGATGATGATGATGATTATTATTATTATATATAAATTTTTTTTTATAGAAAAAGGCCACTTTGCAATAAGATGCAGTGCCCTACTTACTAGGAGGTTTCACTCCTGAGCTTTTATCTTGCAAGCTTGTACTTTCAGATTAATGTGGCTGAAACTGCTATAACTCTTCACTTTCCTTTGCTTTTGAAACTTCAGCTGTAAATCCATTGGATACTTTCATATTTTCTCCCTTGATCCTTATTGATTGATGATATTTAGGTGATTTTTGCACTGCCAAGATTTAAAGGTTTCCAGACAGATCAGAGAGCAGGAAGCCCAAACGGCAGAGCCAGTACGGTTGTCAACTTAAGCACTTGAAAGCTTCTATTATTTCTTTTTACCATGCAAGACCCTTTCTTGTTTATTTTCACCTTTCCAATATGACTGTTTTGGTTTTCTTTTTGTCTGGAGCCCCGAGAACTCAACATAGCTTTGCTTCTCTTGGGAAACTGGGTGCATCTCCAACATCATCTTGATGGGCATTAGGCAACACTTTCTGATTACAGTATTCTTTTGATCTAGGACTGTATTTAACACAATTTATTATTTACTTGTCCTCAAAATATTTAAAGTAGCAGTATTTCAAGGAAAACATTCCTGTCTGAATTAACTAATTTTTATTTTCTCAGAATTTTTTTCTGGAAGGTGCTAATCTCGTAGTAATTTATCAATTTATGATTCAGTGTAAATTCAGTCTTTTAAATATTTATTATTACTCTAGTAAGTACTGATAGGCAAAGTTTTTATGAACTTAATTAATGTACCATCCTTTTAAATTCTATTTTATAGTACATTTACTGTTACTACTTTCAGCTATGTATTTAAACAGTCTGAATAGTATCTCAGCACTGAGCCTAGCACAACAAACCTCACGTGGTTCCAGTCAAGAATTTGTGACTATCAGTTCTTGACCCTGAGTATCAGATCTCCTTTGGATTTTTCTTGGCTATTAAAATACTGATGGTCTCATGCTTTATGCATGTTTCTTACCGGAGCAGAGTTATTAAGGAAACGAATAGTTTATAACAGACATCAATCCACTGTAGTAATCATGTACCTCTATCAGAGAAAAAAAATCTCTCTTTCTCCAGCAATGAAAATATAATGATGAATGCTAAGGGCAAATTGTTATTTTCAAATGCTTTCAGTTCTCATACACATCTAGCATATACATTGTTTAATTTGGTCCTCATTTCCTGGTAGCAATGTATGTGAGGTATCGGATGACCTATAAAACTGCAGAAAGTACTTGTGCAGAACAAATTCTGAGTTCTGCTTTCACTGGGGGCAATGAATCTCCTTGCTTATCGTACAGCAGCCCTCCAGGACCGCCAGCAGGCAGGTGGGAGGAAGGTTTTGTAGCAGTCAGTTGCTCAGTATTGAGTTTAGCAGCCTTTGCACAGATGGGATCAAGTCTGTCTCCTGCTGCCCTCCTTGTGCAGTGCAGTTCTGCCCTGTCCTTAGGCAGGCTACGTCAAGGACATGCAGTTCAGCCCTTTAAAAAGAAATCTAAACTTCTTTATGTTAAATCAATTAATTGACTGATCAGCTTATTTTGATAAATCCTTGCTGACCTCTATTGATCTTGCTATTATACTAATGCTATATTATCTTGTTATACATTAATGCAGCAGAAGGCTTTAAAATCTGTTCTACTAGTTTAAGGCAGTAAACTAGTGCCTACTACTTCATCCTGCCATGAGGTAATTCTTAATACAAGCATTTCTTCTCCTGAATCTGAATTCAGTATTTCTCAGAAATAATTTCTTGTCATTTCAGTGTTTCTGAGGAAATATCTTTGAATTCCTTGTGCCTCCTCTGCCTTGTTTTGCCTCATCTGCATTAAAGCAGCTCTCACATTGATAATACTTCAATGCTACTTCAATGCTACTTTCTTTTATGAAAACAAAAGCAAAGTAACAATAAGATTTAAGTCCTCTTGTCTAACAAGGAATCCACTCTTCCTTTTTGTGTCTTCTTGCATGATTACCAGGGTGTTCACTGTCCTCATTTTTCTTGTATGCTTATACAGAGTTCTCTTTACTCCCTTCCTGGCTATCACTGGGCACACTTCCAGTGTTCTTTGGGGGGTTTTCTTTAACAAATCTTACCAGAATTTTGTTCATGCCTGAATCAAAACTCCTTACACAGCAGCTCATGGCTGCAGAAAGTAGAGTCACAAGATTATGAACATGTAAACCCCAACTATTATCCCTGCATACAGAGGGGGATTAGGAGTTGCTTTAGTAGTTGTAGAAACATCTTTGGTGTAATTATTTTGTTGCTCCAAACAGAATTAATTCTTACCCTAGCACAAAGCTTCTGAATGGATGAGTCTGATTTTGTGTTGCACTCAGGCTTGTCAGATCCAGTTTACAAAAGGATTGTTACTCTGCCCGCATGTGAGTATTTCTTCTCCAGCTGTAGAGCTGGAGGCCAATCGTATGATTCAGTTGTCCATAGTGATGCATTCGTGTCAGTCGATTCTAAAGGACAGCTGTACAAGGAACTTGCTCAGGGTTCTAAGTGGTGGCCTTTGATTCTGCAGACTTAATCTCAGTGTCTTGGGTGGCTCTTGCCTTGCCTTGTGCCTCAGCCTCCTTTGCCTTGAGACATGAATTGTTTCAGAGTGTGTTTGCGCTGGCACATCTCGCATTGCCAGAACATGTCACTGCTCAGGAACAGCCTCTGCTGAGTTTCTCCTTGAGCTAACTGCTGCTTTGCTCAGGCAAGTCACCATTTGGAGAGCTGCTTCTCTTTTGCTTCCAGCTTTTTCTCCCCCACCTCATGCAAATTATTTTGGATTCTTCCTTGAACTCTCACTTGAACAGCTGTGAGCCATTGGGTTTTCTAAGCTGACCTCCATCAAATTCTGGCTCAGCCACAAGGCAGGAGGGGGTTTGGTGCTGGTCTTGTCCAGCAGATTTCGCAAGATTCCACTTCTCTAAGTTGTAGCTTGAAAAGGGGTTTTCCTATTTTGAGGTGGATTTTCAACTCATATTTCAAGGTTCCCCTTCCTCTTTGTCACTTCTCTCCTGTATTGACAATGGAGCTGAATGAATTGTGCTCTCTCTGTGCTTCATGAGCATGGTTCTTGCGTTTCATTTAGCCTTGTCTACTTGTTTCACCCATTTGCTTCATTCTTCCTAAATATTGTGCCAATATAATAATGACCCCACATATTTATTTTGACAAATCAGGGCCTTCCCCACGCTGGTGTGTTTTCAGAGGGCTACTAGTAACCTTATTGAGAAAAAGCAGGGCATATCTACTTGCTCTGTCTCTTCTCTTGCCACACAGATCCAAACCATTCCCTAACCCAAGCATTATCACACGTGCACCTTCTCACCACCTCTTTCTCAGCTGGAGTCACCTTGGATTTCTCATTTCATCTGCAAAATGACTGGGGTGCTGTCAAATTACAGATTCCATGAAATACTCCTTTTCTTTTTCAGGTGTGAATCAGGATATACTGGACAGCACTGTGAAAAGACAGACTTTAGTATTCTTTATGTTGTCCCAAGTAGACAAAAGCTTACGCATGTCCTTATTGCAGCAATAATTGGAGCTGTACAGATTGCCATTATAGTTGCAATTGTCATGTGCATAACAAGGTAGGTAAAGACAGAAACAGTGAAAAATTACACACTGTATGGATATACTTTTTCTGTAGTTAATTATATGATTCCCAACATTTTATTTGCTTAATACCCACATAAAAACTACCTAATGACTGAAGCAGGATGATTATGTAACCTCCTATCTGCCCCTTTGTTTCTTTGGTCACAAAAGACAGATTTGTTTAAATTCAGAAACCACCAGTAACCACTCTGAATCTCCAGACCGAATACACAGCAGAACAGATCAGCCTTGAAACAAATCCAGGAGTTCAGCTACTGTGTTAGACCTTCACTGGACTTACTGAAGCATTGCTGAAATTTTGTGGAAGCTATGATCCCCAGCTACCACCCAGTGAAATCAAAGAGGTTGACAAGATGCTGTTCCCTGTGGTACCACTGTACATGGTGTTACACAGAGAAAGAAGCACCCCTCACACCATATACACTTTCTGAAAATTAGTGTGCAACTTAGTCCTGTTATTAGACACTCACCGTAAGAACCTGTTTTGTGAAACTTAAAGACACACAAGCACAGAGTTCAGGTTTCTGGGTTGTCTCAAACTCTCACCCTGTGTAAAAACTGAGAGGAGAGCCATGAGTTCTTTTTGATGACAAGGGAGTCAGTTCCAGGACTTGAACCAAGCAAGCACTGATGTCTCTGAGATAGATTAAGGATGACTTAGTTACCTTATAGATGCATGAAGTGTTTAAGTCTTACACCTGGGCATCCTTGCCACAATTTGACTTTTCCTCCCCAAGTTGTCCTTCATGTTTTCAGCTCTCCTTAGATTGGGCCATAAAACTTTCTGCTACTGCACTAGCACATGGCTTCCCAAACTCAGTGATGTAGAGGGACACCCCATGAATGCACAATACAGGCCTTTTTCCTTGTATTCCTTGTAAAGTTCAACCTAACAGACACTAGCACATGTATAAAACACCACCTGCACATGTAAAAGAGTTACTTGGCTCATGCAATTGATGTCATCCCCTTTCTCACACAACATCCTGCTGGCCAAAGCAGTGGTGCGGAAGGCTGTGGTTCAGCTCCTCTTTCAGCCTCTCTATGAGCATTCCCCAGCTCTCAGTCTCTCACGTCTTGCTGCATCCCAGCAGGACTGCTCCATCATTCATTGCCCGGCTGAGTAAGTGCCATTCCATTCAGGATTGCTGGCTTTTGTGAATCCTTTTAGTTGTGTGTCTGGTCCCAAGAAAGGGACCAGAGTCACTCCACAGAGAGACCTGGGTGGGCTCTGTCTCATGGGCTGTTGTGAGCAGCAAGGCACCAGGAGGTCCAGCACTTCAAAAGGCTGATTGATCCAGTCTCACCATCCACTGGGTTTTAAATATGAAATACGTATAAAGTAAAGCTAAGGCAATCATTCTCCATTGCATTTTGGGAAAACATGTTTGCTGGATCAAAGGCTGAAGGATGTAGCACCTTGCTGTTTTCAGCCTCAGAGTCAAGCAGGGCTCCTTTCTGAATGATCTGGGGTTCTACAGACATTCCCAGGTCACAGTCCAGTACTGAACAACAGGAGTGTCCCACTGGTCAGCACAGCTCGTAGACTCCTTGCTAGTGTTAAGCACAGAAAATTAGTCCATGTGTTATTGCTAGGCTTAATTATACGTGGCATATATAAAATCTGCTCTCCTTTCCCATTTCTCTCTCTTTTTTTTTTTTTACAGAAAATGCCCCAAAAACAATAGAGGACGCCGGCAGAAGCAAAATCTAGGCCATTTTACTTCAGATACATCATCCAGAATGGTTTAACTTAGTGCTTTTTATACCTACATTGACCATGTGATGTACATTTTTATTATATCTTTTTTTAAAGAATGGAAATATTTATTTCAGAGGCCTTATTTTTGAACATTTTTAGTGTAACAATGTTGGTCTGTATTCTGAAAGCATCAGCTCTAACAGCAATGGACTGTTTTAGTATCTTTACTTTTATGTTTTTGAATACAGTAGTTCATTTTCTGTATCTGTATCACATGGTTATCTAATAGACTTGTGCTTTATCCATGGAATGTAATATTTTTGGGAACACAGATTTATTCCAACAATGGTTGTAGACTTAAAAAAAAACCCCAACAAAATAAGTCCACATTACCTAACAAACAAGGCATGAACTAAAGGTAAAAATGTTTACAGCTTACTTTTCTTATGAGGAACTAGAAAACACTGTGTTTAAATACCGTAGATATTTAAATGTTTTTGGAAGTTAGTAACTGATTTTTTAGACACTGCCTATCGCATGAACTGTGAAGCTGTGTGCTGTGTGTAGTTGTAACATATTTATAAAATGTGTGGGCTGGGTCTAAGCACTGCCATCTTCATAAATAATTCCAACAGTTTATTTTTAAAGAGGAAAATTATAAATTTCATAATTTGGGAAGTTACCTGGTAGAACAGATGGCACAGGTCCAAAAGAAGTAGGTCTTCGTAGATTTAGGTATTGTAAAAATTGGTGTTGAATAATTGAACACAAATAATTGGAATAAAGCCTACTTTATCACTGTTAAAACTGTTTTAATACTTCTTAAACTTTTTTAAAGAAAATACATGTTTTAACACCTACAATACAGATTGTATAGTGTTTGTGATTAAAATAAAAAAAATAAAAGTGAATGAACTACTAGTGCTCTTGTATAGAGTATTTTCAAGAGCTAAAGAAGTCCATCCAAATTAGTCTGCTGGTCATAGTTATATTAATAGACTGTTAGTTGTCGTTTGAAAGATCCCAAGATAAAGTGTGAATAGGATGTGTTCAGCTGTTTTAACATGTAGTGTAGGCTTTCAAAATTTTGCATGTAGGATTTAATAATTTGTTCAATAAAAAAAAAAAATGCTTTCAACATTTTGAACTGGAAAAGCATGTCACAATACAATGTTTTCACTATATTGCCTCTGGTTTAGTGTGTTTATTTGTTACCCCATGGGGTAATTGCAGCAAGTTGAAGACCCGAAGTTGTTTTGCTGGAAAAAAAAACAACTGTGCTAATTTTCCTGACCGCTTTTTGAATTCCCTCAGAGGAAAGCACTCCAGTAATATGAAAACAAAAGTAGATCTTTAAAAATATGCAAGTTTGCTTTCCTGCTTAATTAGCAAGTTACTTAACTTTCCTGGATTAACACTAATAACTTCGTCAGTACAGAAGCGTGACCCTTTAAACGTATGTTCCTTTCCAGATATTGCTTCCTAATTTTAGGGGTTTCATGTTGCTGAAAGTATCTGAACAATCATGTGTGGATATTTTGTAGTCAGAAGTATTTGACCAAGCTCCAGGAGCGGCGTTTCACGCCCTACTTTGAGCATCGCCGGAGCCAGCTGTCGCCCTGGCTCCCTGCAACAGTGCCAGAATCGTTCTGGCAGGATCACCGAAACTTCGCCTCCCTCCAACCTGGCTGAAGGCAGGCAAAATGGATCGCCGCGAAGTCACCTCGGAGGCTGACAAAACACACCAAAATCGTCTCTCCAGCGTCATCGAGGAGGAAGAAGAGCAAGATGCAGCCTACACGATTGTGACAGTCCTGGACAAAGTGGCCAACATTGTTGACAGCGTGCAGGCAAGCCAGAAAAGGATAGAGGAGAAGCACAGGGAGATGGAGAATGCCATCAAGACCATACAGATTGACATTTTAAAGCTTGCCCAGGCTCATGGCAATACAGGCTTCACAGTGAACAAGTTACTGGAGAAAACCCGCAAAGTCAGCTCCACCATGAAGGAGGTGCGGGCGCGCGTGGAGAGGCAGAGCACCAGCGTGCGGAAGGTGGAAGCAAAACAAGAGGAGATGCTGAGAAAAAACAAATTCCGGGTCGTGATCTATCAGGTAACCATGAAGCCAATTTCTTGTGGTATTGTCACTTTGCCACCTCCTTGGTGACTTCTGGTGGGTGCTGGTTAATGAAGCAAAAGGTGCGGTGTGTCCAACATAGGAGTTATTTTATGCTTTCTTTAACACCGATCTGTGCTCCCCAATGCCTTTCAGTGTGAACCTACTGGCAGCAGTACACAGGGTCTATTATTAGTGTGGGTAGGTTTCTGAGCTAGTCGTGTAAGATTAACTGCAGATCAGCAAGGACTATTTGCTGCCTCTCTGAAAGGTAATATGAGGCAGGCCCTGTAAATCTTGTCATACAAACCATGCCTGACATTCATCTCTGTTACTTTTTTCACCGTACTAGGTAGAAGTGCAAATAGCAAAAGTGTTTTCAGGCTCCCTGAAACACAGACTTTCTCCTAACACTAATTTCAAAACATGATTTGTTTAACTTGCAGCATTGCCCAGGCTTTCATACTGCTGACAAATTGGGACTTTTTTCAATGCAGCAGTATATGCACAAACTAAAGCTCAGACCCACAAACCCTTCATGACAACAAATACTCCGTTGCATGCTCTACCTTGGAAATGGTTTAACACAGCACTGTTCTTTCAATCATAGTGGGCAAGGAAGTAATATAATTTCTGTCACTGACATTATCCTAGGATGTTCATTGTACTTTAAAATAATTGTGTTTGAAGAGAAGTTTCATGAAACAGCATGGTCTCACTTGCATCCATACACACAGTGCAGACAGTTCTGGGGTCTCGTCAATGGGTGCTGTGAAACACATTTGTCTAATGGTCTGATCCTGCCTTTGCTGGAACTTCCCAGCTTCCCAGGTCAGTAGAAAGTAAGAGTGTTTTATCTTTTGCCAGAAGCATAGTTGCTCCTTTTTTACCAGCAAGTCGCCAAAGCTTCTTTCAAATGAGTTGATTTCCTCATTAGGTGTTCTTGAAAATACCACCCCTCATGAGTAACACAATGCACCCCCATCACTCAGCTTTACACCCTGGTGTTGCATCTGTTTGTACATAAATAACATCATTTGCAATGAATGGAGCTGTGTGTTTCACCAAGTTTGTTCACCACTGTGTACAGCAGACAAATTCTTCTTTATAACCTAGCTTTCTTAAATAGTTCATTTTCCACTACTGGGAAAAAATAGCTGGAAAAAAGAGAAAAAGCTGAAGGTAGGGAATATTGCCTCTTTAATGTTATGTTAGTACCATATACGGCCAAATTATGCCTCCCAGATTTTCTAACTGAATGACTTACTATAGTTCAGTAGAAAGTACAGGCCCAATCTGTCCTATTATTACAATTATTGCAAGCTGCATCATCATCATGGAATAGAAAACAGGCACTTTCACTTTTTGCGTGCAAATCATTTCTCAGCTAAAGGTAATAAATCTCTGTGACTCCCCTGGTTAATGGCATAATGCCATTTCATTGATGGGCCTTTACCATAATGACTGCAGCAGAATCAATTCTTTGAAAATATTTTTTCTTAAAACAGTATTCATTACCTGATGTAATTTTTTCTGCTAGCAAGACATGAGCTGTTGTTTATTTAAAAATATAGTAAAATACAGTGAAAATGGATTTACACACAGATGTAAAGAACAGCTTTTGGTATTTTCAGGTATTTCATACAAAAGGTGGCTCTCACAATGATTCTCTAAGAATCACCTTCAGTAGGAGTTTATGATCTCTCTGCTAGTTTTGCTGGACAAGAATGACCTGCACCCTGTTCTGTATGTTTAATTCTTAGGTGGTATTTTCAGGAAGGGAAACAGCATTTTTTGTTGTCTTTCTGGCTTCCTCTTCCTACAGTGGTTTAGAACTGTCAGTGAGAATATTAATGACTCCCTCCTTAACTTCCATCCCTTTTGTAAGGTACATTGAACAACATTTTCCCACTTGCACGGAGGAGAGGCAGATATGTGAATCCCTCTAGGATCTGCCATTTAACACTTTTCTGGAGAGGGATAACTGCAGCGCTGCACAAAACCGGGATCACACTAGGTAGGCAAGAGTGTACTGAAACTTCAAGGCACAGGTACACTTACGAAAGTCTCTTTCACACAAGTGCAATGATTTTCACACTGCTGATTTACACCAAGGTAGGCACACTGCTGCAGTGGCAAGACCTGAATGACTGGAGCTTGGCTAGGATGAGTGGGAGTCTGTTAATAGCTATGGAACCAGCATACTCCCTGCACTATACATTACAAATGGATATAACCAAGCTGTTTACTCTGGCTGTGAGTGATGGCTCTTCTGTAGCGAGGTTTTTTTCTGATGAACTATTTGGAACATTGTGATAGGGCCAATGACCTGTGTGTTGCTGGCATGGAATCCATACACGGGTGAGCACATGTGGGTTTTAGTTTTAACTTTTGCCAGAACATCAGCATATGAGGATAAAGGAAACACCAATTAAATACTAAAGATTTTCTTTCAAGTGGATAGCTTTGATCTTATCATTGATGGAGGGAATAGGCAGGTTGAAAAGGATCATTGGCTGAAGGAGATTGTCCCAAGAGAGCTCAGTAATGATGAAAAGACTTGGCGACATACTCACATTAAAAAGAGACAAAGTGATCATCCTTGAGCAGAATGATTAGGGAATTGAGAGCATTCATTTTTAGAAGGCCATGTGGTTGAGGAAAAAATTTGGTAGCAGGCAGCTCTCCTCCCTAGGCTGACTGCATGATTTAAAATGCCAGGTTACTTCAGACTTTCTAGTGAAGTCTTTGACCCTGGAGTGCTATGTGCCCTGAGACTATAGTAGGGAATAAAAAGGATGTTGTAGGTTGTACAGGTCACTGCTCATTTCTGTTCAGGTTAGTCTGAATAACCAGCTGTAAGAGCTATCATTTCTCTGAAGTCAAAGAGCATTTAACAGTTTAAATCATTCTGACTAAATTATTCAGAAATTAAAGGGGATTTTATTTTTACCCTGAATGAACTTGTTTCATTTGCTTTTCTGCATGTTCTGCAAGTCCCTATTTAAAGGGGACTGTACAAGCACCAGAAAGTCCATGTTACTGTTACTGGGCTTTTTTCTATTATTGCTTCACATAAGCACCACAAATGCATAACTGCTTCCTATGAAGGGACACGTGCATTTGGTTCAGTCACTGCTGTCTGACATTTAAAATTAGTGGGCGTGTCATAAACCAGGTAAGGTAATGGCTTGACTGGCCTACACAGTCGGGTTACAACTGATTTGTTTGTCCTGGGGTTGCTCCACTGCACACATGGGGAGAGGCTCACAGAAGCAGCCTTGCATGTGCCACTGATATTATGCATAAATAAGTTAAAATATAAGTGTCTTCTCCTGCCCACCAGCCTTCTGTGTTTATAATTACTAGGACAGTAAGAATGGTGAGATCAAGATAATAATCTGGAAACCTGAGGTGGAAGAACTTTCATCTGAAGTCGTAGTAGAAATCAGGGTATCAGGAGCTCAGGAGATTGCCATTAATTTGGTACCATTTGGGCAGAAGGATGGCAGGCTCAAAAATGGCCCTGCAGAACAAAATCCTTACTAGCATGGAGTTAAATAGCTCACCCAGAACAGATTGTGCTAGGTGGCTTATATTTGATCATTTTTGTGTTTTGCAGGAACATGGGAGGTCTTACCCTTTCTCATATTTATGTACCTGGTATCTTACCTCATAACAGATAATCTGGGAAAACAACAGGTGGCAGTGCATTGTGTTGAAATGTGAACGGAAGCTTGCAGTGGGTTTCTGAAAGTGTGTTTCTATGGCTGTCTTTGAGAACTGTGTCATGTCTTCCTTGAAAATCTTGGTACAGAAAAGGTGTGATACTAATAAAATGTGCTCAAAGTTAGAAGCTGTCAGTTCATTGAAAGAAATATAGACAAGAAACCAAATTACTTTTACAGCTGAAATAATGTTAATTTTAGTGTACATGGTGCTAATTCCTGTACTTTTAGGTCTGATCTGAAAACATAAATGGATGTCTCCAGTCCTGGAGACAACAGGGTCTGGAAAAAACTGCATCCTAGAACTCCTGGGAAGAGAAGAAACCTAAATTGTTATTAAAGTGTAACCTGAAAACTTAATGGGAAAAAAAATTGTGTGAATTGACTGACTACCTCTGACAGCAGAACACTGGCCTCAGCAGCCCAGCGACACAGGGCCTTTGCTGGAGTCTTGTGGCAGAAACCTTACAAATATTTTTACAGCTGGGATAGGTAATTGCCTTTGCTGAGAATACAGAGAATAAAATAAACCCAATGATTGTGTCAGAGAGTGTCGTGAGCGCCCTTTGTTTGCAGTGGCGAGCCCAGTGCTCCAGTTCAAAGTGCAGAGCTGGCCCCGTGCTGTGCAGCAGCCACTCATGGAGAGGCTATCAACCAGCTAAAGAAAAACTGTGTTTCTAGTGACATGTTTGCAAGGAATGAGGAGAAAGGAAAATGTTAAAAAATTATTAAAGAACAGATGTTGGGCTATTTCTGTGTTCCTAAAATGAAATAGTTTCCATATTTCACAGGACCTTGTTCATACCAGATTACAAACTGGACTCAACACCATTGGATCTGGTGCTCCCGGACCTGTTCCTTTGGGATGATCCTCACAAGGGGACAGGCTGTCCTCTTCTCAGAGCTGCCATTGATTTTTCTTCACCTATTAGCACTGAGTGGCGGAAACAGCTGATCTTAGTTTACATGTGCACTGGATGCAGCTGTTCGGGGCTTCCCTTGTGGTTGCCCTGCAAGTCAGCAGAGGAGCGCAGTTACAACATGAGCCTCCTGTACCGTGCCGCTTCTCCGTGATCCGAGAAGCTGCTCGGAATTGTCACCAGGAGCTGTGGCTGGCTGCTGTGGGCGCACGTGCCTATCTTAGAATGGGATCATAGAATCACTTAGATTGGAAAAGACCTCTTGAGATCATCAAATTCAGCTGTTCAGCAAAAGCCTTCATTCCTGAGGCACAGATTCGGGAATGGACTTGACTGGGGACATGTGGTTGGGATTCGTATTCTCAGCACTACCAAAGACAGCTGAACCTTGCAATTATTCTGTTAGTACAGGAGTAAAGTTGATCAAAACAGCACAGGAACGGAGATGAGGAATATGTGAAGTCACAAACAGGAAGTTTAGGATCTGTGACAGGACTCATCTTGCCAGGCATTAATTAGACATCAGTAACACAGATGTTTGTACATTTGGCCTGTATACCCCTCTCAAGTAAGTGGAGAGAAGTGTGTGGAACCTGATTCTCCCAACCTGTTGTAGACATCTACTTCTGGATACAGTTTCTACATTATAAGTGTCTGCTTTCCCCATGTACTTAGAAAGTTGTCCAGAAATGAGTTCATATGGAGACACATTTGCTTGGGCAGACAAGTTCAGCAGCTCCTGATAACTGGCTTTCACTTGGACTTGAGAACTCTTCCCCGGTCTAGCTGACTTCTAGGAGCAGTCACCGTGTGATGAATGAATGAATCAAAACTTTACCAAATATTTTTTTTTTTTGTCTTACCACACCTTGTGATGCTTTTTCTCCTTCACTTACAATGGGCTTCCAGAAAACTTGGAAATGAGAAATTTCACCAGTTTGATTGCAAGCCTGCGAACTGACCTGCAGAGCTATTCCCTGGTCTAGTTCCATAAAGCAACAGCAGAGCAGAGAAAGTGTGAAGCTTTTGTTTTCCCCTGAAGCTGCAGTCGTCCTTTTTGTGCAGCATGTGGTAGCCTGGAGCCAAGGGCTTCTGCACTGATGTGGTGTAACTGGGAACTGGCTGCTCACTGACTGCTGCAAGCTACAGACAACGATAATGGGAGACTGAGATGAGTTGCTTTGTAGTCATTGTATGCTGGTGGTTGAATTAATGAATTCCTGTCAGAATTTAAATAAAAGGGATGTGTATTAGGCTTCACAGAAGAGAAATGAGGGAAGTTGACTGTTCTGACCAGGCTGGTTTTCCATTGTGTAAAAATAATTCTAAATGCAGCAACAGCACTTAGCCATAAAGTCTTATATGCTGAAGTGTTTACCTGATAAAATTTCTTAGGTGGCCTTTTAAAATAATCCTGTTTCTCTCTCATCTGAGCACTTTTTTGGCCTGCTGTCAGAGATTCTAAAATGGCATATTTGCAGAAGAAATGAAGGGATCACTTGAGATTTATAAAGCTTCACTCTTAACTGTTAGAATATGGGTAAAAGTACTGAATGATTTGTAATTGGTTATTCATCAGTGGTTTCATGTTGATTTAGAGCGCAATTTCAAGGAGATGTTTTACTGATTTACCTTGGCTACCAGTCTGAATAACAAATCATTCATCCAACATGCAAATTTCTAAGATTCTTTTTTAAACATTGTGGCAATGCAGTTTCCTGCCCATA
This sequence comes from Callaeas wilsoni, assembly GCA_013398955.1. NCBI lineage: Eukaryota > Metazoa > Chordata > Aves > Passeriformes > Callaeidae > Callaeas > Callaeas wilsoni. The sequence continues at coordinate 120,627 of VWPU01012510.1, forward strand.
AGCTGCCCATCATTTGCATCACCAGTTGTCATAGACACGGCAGTGGTGCCAAAGCAGGCACTGGGTAGCCTTTGACCATTTTGCTGCTTCGTGCTCTGCTTCAGAATTGTGAGGTGATCACCAGTCAGTCCCATCTGTGCATATGTTAATCATCACCTGCACTTTTCCTGCCACACACCTCAAGGCTGAAAGATCATTTGCTGTGACCTTTTCCCTGTGCAACACAATGACTCCAAGTTACGGAGTTTCATCAGTCTCTCCTCCCTACTTATGCTGTGAGCAGTTAATTTAGGATCATTTTGAGTCTTGATTTTACATATACAATAATTTTAAATATATATATATATGTTACTTTAGATATATAAAAAATTAATTATTTATTTCATCATTCTGATCATTCTGGTTTTCTGTGTTTTTCTTCTTTATTTTAAAAAGCTCTGTTCTGCTAAAGCATTGATTGAAATTAGGTAATAGTTGAGAGCTGATAACTGCTGCCTTTATTAAAGCTATTTAGAATTACATATTCAAGCTATTTGGAAAGAGAACACAAAACCGGTTTATAGCATTTCTAGCAAATATTTATGTGTAATACAGTATATTACTTTTTTCCTCTCTTCCAACTTTGGAAGCTCAGTCTGAGCTTTGAAACACACAGCTTTAAATACGTGTACCAAAAAACAGGAAGGGACAAGGAATGTAAAGCTCTTGAATAGGCTACATTCATTTAAATGCCCTCATATTCCATTTTTTTTTCTTTTCAAATGACATAATAAAATTAATACTGAAATTATCATTAAAAATCTTCATGTACTTAAAGCCTAAGTATTGTTTTACAGTGACATTATGTCGCTGCTTCACTTAGCAAATCAAGTGACCTCTAAATGAGAAACACACATTTTCTTAAGGAAAATAAAAGTACTGCTGCTATTAATTATTGATCCCATCTGTGCTCCCAAAGAGTGGAAATTTAGCTAGTAAGTTTGTGAGGGAGTATTTTCAACAATGGTTTTTTTCTTTTCCCAGCCTCACAGTCCTTACTGAAGGCATGGTATCCTCCCAGCAGCCCCCTTTGGCTCCTTAGTGCAGCAGTAAGTGAAGGCTGCTTTTAGAGCCAACCTGATCTTTGCCAGGACAGCACAGCTGCAAAATACCTGAGACACTGCTAAACAATTTGCTCTGCCATTTCCCCCCTTCTCTTCCCAGAGAAGAGGACAGTCTGACTGTGCAGGCAGGGTTATCAAGCAGGCACGTTCTGAAACAGCCTCTTTTCCCCTGCAGGTTTCAATTATCTGAGCATTGCCACCTTGAGAGTCTCACAGGGTTGATTAGAGGCATTGCCACATTTAAGATTATTTACCTACTGGTTTTAAGGTTTCAGTGAGGTGGAAAAGTCAGCACCTTCCCTTTGCGTGGTTAAGGAGCAGGTGCATGAGCCTTCCCTCATAAATGCTTTACTATATCCTATGGGAAGAAAATGCTACTGTTTGATCCCTTCCTTGTGGTCAGAAGTCGCCTGCAGTGCCTGCAAACTGGTCACTGGTCCCTCCCATGGGTGCTGAGCAGCCAGAATTTTGGCAGGTGATGGAAAGGTTGAAAAACAAAAGGAGAGTTTGAAGGACACAGGCTATGTCCCCTTGAAAATTTTCTAATTGTGAATGAAATTGAAGTAAAAGCAAAGGGTGAAAACGCCAGTGATGGAGTCAGACTTTGTTGGGTTTAAATATTCTCTGCCCCTGGAGCCATCTGTTCAAATCAATGCCATGCTGGCCTTCTTCATCAAAGCTGAGGGTTACTTACATGTTTACTTTGTACTCAGCCAGGCCCTTAAGAACTCAAAATTCTTTGGCTAGGCATATTTGAGAGGTTAAATACTCAAAAAATAGGAAAAAATGAAGTTCAGGTTTAAGATGCTTTCTTAGCAAACTCGGTGTGCCGGGAGCTTCACCAGCCACTCCTGAATTGTGCAATTGTTCTGTTATGGTGTTATACTTTTAAGTTTTGTCTGTTAAGTTTTTTCTTAAGCAGTGGATCTAACTATCCTGCACCTACAACTGCAAACATCTCCAGGATTTTCCTTTATCATTCAAGCAATGCTTTCGGTCCCTCCTTTGCTACCACAAAACCTGAAGTCTTTCTCCTTTCAGGCTTCATGTCCTTCCAGACACCTGCATTTCTCCAAAACATTTCCAGTTTCAATACACCATCTAATCTGACTCCTTTCTCCCCTCTCTCCTCCTACACCCATTCATAACACACAACCCCTCTTCTCAGCACCCTTGCCCCCGACAATGTTCAGATCTACAAGCAAGCTACCTGAGCCATGGCATTTGCTCGGAACAGATGTCAGCTTAGGGGGATGGACAGAATGACTCAAAACACAGCCAGCTTCACAGGGGAGCACTTATGTCTTTGTGTCAGAACCCAGCTCCCTTCTCAAACTGGTGGAAAATGCCTGAATGTTTCTGTGTTAGTGGAGGGGCCATGTAAAGATGAGAAGGCGGGAGATGCATCATATGAGCATGTGTTATACTTTTTGTACAAACCAAAGACAACTTCCAAATCAACCACTTACATGACAGATTTACCAGCTTTTTTCTTGGAAGAGAAGGAAAAAATATTGCTCTGTTTGAAAGGTCTAAGTCTGTTTCCAGTGTCTTGAGTGGTGGATAACTTTTCAGGAGATTATGGCCAATGAGTGATTATTGCCAACGAACACACCAGGACCAGTGTGAGCACCCTCTGCAGGTGCTCCTTCTAGGAGGAGTGATGAGAGGAAAAAGGAATGTTCACAGATTTGTTTCCTGATTCTGGCCTGTGCATGTCTTTGGTGTTTGCCAGTAGAAGAGGCAAGCAGAGTACATGTCCTGCATATTAATCAATAGACAGCCCATATGATTGCATGCCTCTTTCATCAAGAAATCATGTTAAAAATAATTGACTGCTTGGTATAATCTTTTACTGTGAGATAATCTCCTGTCCTCATTTTAGGTCCTCCCTTACCTCCCATGAGGTGGTGGTGGTGGGTACAAGTTTTTCCTAGCAAAATGCTTAAGCAGATTTTTAACAAAAAGCCAGAAAGCAGCAGCATCAATGGCTCAACTCCCTTCTCACCCTCCCCAAAGACTGGACTGCCCAGTCCTGCTATGCCCAGTCCCATCTGCTTTATCGACAAGAACTCTCACACAGTTTAGGGCTTTGTTCTGTGCTGCTGAAATCAGTAGGTGTTTGGTCTTTGGTTTTAGTGAGCTTATAAAGGAGCTGGTATCTATGTGCTTTGACAATGTCTGTTTCTCACCTGATACTAAAGCTTCTTGTTCCTGCCTTAGGAAGGACGAGCTACTCTCTTCTCTCTGCCCCATAGATACCTAGTGATAAGAAAAATGAGTCAGGAGCAGGAGAGAGAAAGGAAGCAGATGAAAAAGCTCACCTACTGAGCCTAAATCACTGCATTTTTATTCCAAAACCTTCCTAACATGCTAGACAGGTTCACTAATACTTTCCACTTCGGTAACATCCAGAAATCTTGAGAGGAGATAGAAACTCACACTAATGTTTTGCCTTGCTACATTTGATTCTGCAAGATGTGTGCAGAGACCAAGGAAAAGAAGAAAATCAAAGATTTGGCAAAGTTCATGCTGAGAGTCTGTAGGAGAATGAAAATATTTCTCAGGATCTGCAGCTCTAGTTTCTGTGTCTCATCTACAAGATCTTCAGCTCACATGTTCTTGTTCATAACTTTTAATTGTAATGTGTGTAGGAAAGCTAAAGTGCTCTCTTCTTTAGCTAACAGACTAAAGGTAAATACAATAAAAATCTTGCAATTGACAAAAAGTACAGACAAATTCTTCTTCCAAAGGAAGGCAATTTCAATATTGCAGTGAAAATAGTCGCTCTGCCTTCCCTCCTTTTAAAAAGTAATCTTCATATGAAAGGCGTATTCCTCTCCCCATATTGTATTCATCTCTGTATGTACTGAAATTTCAGGATATTCATTCTGGAAATATTTTTGTTACCATTTCAGCTGAAGGAGTGGGGTATAATTTTAAAACTTTGAGGAATTACTATCCAGCTGTGTTTTAGTTAATTTTCAGAAAAAAAGAGATTATGTTTATATGCAGAAGTCTTTATATAATTAATGTTAATTTGCACATCGTAATGAAGATTATTAGCAAAGCATTGTAGTTTTGGTCCTGCTGATTTTGACAGATGAGTTGAAAAATATTCTGCTGTAATCAATGTAACATAATTTGTCCCCATTTTTTCTAAGCATTAACAACTATTTTACTAGAGGGTTTTTATTGAAGCCAAGGCATGATGAGAGACTCTTAAGTGGGCTTTATCTGTCAAATAGCTCAATGTATGTTATTTTATGTATTGCTAGCACTCAGTAAAATAACATGACTCACTACTAATGAGTCACTGTGAAAAATGACATACAACTTTTTGGCTGGAAACAAGTTCACAGCAAAATATTCAGTTAGCCTAACTTGCTATTCATGGGTTCACAGTGTCAATATCTCTCCTATTGTGTACATTAGGATAATAATACTAAGGGTAGAGTCCTGACACTGTCATGCCTCAGAAATCAGCTGAAGTAGTTAGTACTAATGGGAAACAGCTTGGAGAAGTGTAACACAGTTGTTGTACCTGTTTGCACCTCAAAGAGCTGCTCCTTCTGGGAAAGGAACACAGGCACAAGCTGGTAGGGAAGAAGGGGGTGGCATTGTCCATCTCATACCCCTCCTACAAGTTACAATTTTTCTACTCTGTATACTCTGCACTTGTAGATAGAAGTAACTCACTGACATGGAGCCACAAATTCGTACTGTCCATGAAGATCAGGGAAACAGCTTTCTTAGGAGATTCTCCATGTTCAGATAAATCCTTCATTGCCATAAGCTTTTTTCCCTTTTTATTTTTTTCTTAGATGTCCTTAACCACTAGCTGATTCTTGGTAAATTTTTTGTTTACCATGGACAGTTTTTGGAAGTCTTCCATGTCTTTGAGCTTTGAACGTCTAGCAGTTTTTCTTTGGAGAGGCTGCATGAATTCCTAGAGCTAAAATATCTAGGATAGTCAGCACTTCCAAGCATGCAGCTGATACACGTTGGATGTGTCATATAAATATATAATTCTGCATGCTCAAACAGGCCACCAAACTCACCACAGGAGACAGAGATGCTTGCTCAGGAATATCATACATTTGCAGATGGAACAAATCAAGTTCACCTCAGCAATGGTGAGGGTGCTGAATGAATTGTGTGTTGCTGGGTTTACCCAGTAACATCTCCCTGATTTACTGATTTGTCTCCTTGTGCAGTCAGCACATGTAAGTTAATATGTTGGGATTCATCCCCTTCTGGGCAGCAATGGCAGTATTTGCTAAGTTCCAAACAGTCAAAAATGCACAATTGTCTTGTTAATAGTAGTAGACTGAAGCTACTCGTATCATTGAGGCATTTGCTTGGACAGTGTACAGCTGACACAAGACCAAGAGCCTTTATTGTCTACAATGTCTGCTTTTATTGGTAAGGAATAATGGATCTAGGTCCAATCCGGAGAAGCAGATAAGCTCAAAAAAAAAAAAAAAAAAAGACCTAGACAAGTCTGCTCTGAAAACCATTAGAGGCCAGGACTCATAGGACCATTGCATTAATTAATTTCAGGTAGAACCACAGTGAAAAGAAATCTTTAATCAGGCATATAATATCTTTAGAGAACTTGGCAAAGATTTCTTTTGCCATTTGTGTTATGCATAGATTGAGTATGATAGTACAAGCCTACATTACTTTGTTACAGTATTATATTTCAGTTAACACTAATTAACTGCAAGCCAACAAAAAAAAAAACAAACAAAACTTGAACCACCATCTTCATGAAACACGCTTGCTGGAACATGACTCTCTGCTTTCATTCACAGGAGGAAACCGAGTGTCCTTCATCTCTCTCTGTTATCAAAGAGATGACAGCAGGTGAAACTATAGAGGACGATTTCTTCCCACCTGATGATCTGTCTTCTGATGAAGAATATTATATTGAAGAAAGTAAAGCAACCAAGTTCAAGAAATCAGGCATGAGGCGCATTGATGACATCAAAAAGGCATTTTCAAGGGAAAATATCCAAAAGACAAGACAAAATTTTGGCAAGAAGGTAAACAGGCTTCAAACTAGGATAGTGACCCCTGAAAGAAGAGAGAGGATCAGGCAGTCTGGAGAGAGACTGAAACAATCTGGGATAAGGATCAAGAAAACCATTTCACAAGCTGCTCCAACAAAGGAGACATTCAAGATCCATAAAAAGAATAAAGAACGAACAGGAGCCGAAGGTCAGGAGGGGATCCAGGAAGGCAGCGTACACATCGCCTCGGAGCTCCCAGCAGCAGAGCCTTTCACTGAAGAAATCTCTTACACAGAAGTGATCACTAAGGTAAAGAAAGACAAGAATAGTGCAACAAAAGGTGCTTCCCAGTCAACTGAAATAGGGGTGACTATCCCAGAAGTTGTCCTTAAGCAGGAAAGAAAAGAAGGAGGAGGAGGTGATGACGACGTCCCTTTGCTAGACTTAAAGCAATGAGCATAAGGAGTCAAGGAGCACACACACCATACTGTCCTCACTGAGCAAGAGAGAACACAGTATGTACCCACTCAGCTTTAGAAAAATGTGTGAATTTGTGTTATATCGCAAACCGTGTTGGTGTTGTTCTGCCATCCACACAGATGTCTATAGTGTTGTCTTCCTGACAAAAGTCAAGCCATGCAAACTGAATGAAGGGGCTCCCCCACTGTCTCGGCGTGTGCCGATAGCCATCGTTAACCCAAATGGAACTCGCAATGTCAAAGGGAGATGGGAATCTGCTGCATTTCCAAGATTGTTTTAGCAGTCACTTTACAGCCTAATCACTCTCATCGTTTCATGTACAACAGTATAAAATTTATTTCCATTATCTTATACTAACTCATCTAATCAGAAAACAATAACAAAGCTTTTACTTCATATTAGCAAAAGGAAGAACTATAGAAAATGTCATTTAGCTGTACAAATATTATCACTTAAGGGCCCTCACAGCAAAAGCAGGAAGAGCATATTCCTGCTTTACCCACAGCATGAAAAAATGTAGCAGGAATTACAGGGTTCTGAGTAAATTGTGGTTTTTCTTAGTGGAAAAGAGAAACTCCTGAAATGTCTACAGGTTGTTTCTAGACTTCTGGAATAGGAAGGTTCATTGTAAGTAAGCAATGCGTTTTGTGCACTTACAAAGTAAGAATAAAAAAGAAGACACATTAAATATGGAATAGCAGGAGGAAAAGGGAAGGAGGTATTGTATTCATGTTTTGGAAAGATGAGATTGTGAGAAAGGCAATGATATGAAGCAGTAAAAGTGGAATAAGATGAATGCGTAGGTTCTGAATAAATAGAGAGAAAAATTAGAATATTATAACTACAGTTTCCTTGAGATCTTTTAGAAAACTATTATTCTTTACAGAGGATCATAGGGTTTATGAGCATTTGGTTTATGAGCATTTGGTTTGTGACCAGACAAGGGAATTGTTTTGTTTTCCACTCTCCGTGCTTTTTCCAAGCTTCACTGCAATTAAAACCTATTCTACAAAGTCACAGCGCAGATGTACAGCGCCAATCCATAACCCAATTCTTTTTTTCCTTTCATCATCATTATTGACCAGTCACAGCCTCAGGGATTATGAGACAGACACCCTCTGGACTATGGAATGCTGTTTATTTGCAACTCTCAGGAGCCAGTGCCCTGACATCAGATATGTTTGTAAACATGACTGCTACGCTGACATGGGGTGCAGGACTGTATTGCTCTTTTCATTCTTAAATGCAGTTGCCTTCAAAGCACTTATCTAAAGCAACGTTAGTCATTACTGTCTGTGTGAAACTTGTACAATATTGCCCAAAGCTGTATGATTGTATTTAATATCTTGGATTCATTTTAACAGAAGAGCATAACTTTGTTATCTATATACATTGTTTGAGGACTTCCAGCTAATTGTTAATCTATCATTTAAATATAATTAATTTGATTTCAAGTATTCTGCCTGCCAGTTCTTTCATTTAGTCTGGTGTAGATCCCACTTAAAGTGAAACAGCTTTAGCAATAGTAACTAGGGAACACTGGTTGGGGAAGGTCAATGTTTTACTGTATCAGTGACATTTCAAATCAAATTAATGTTGTCAGACTGGGAGCAGAAACTCCACTGAGTGGAAGGGCAGGATAGAGCAAGAGAAGGAGATGGGGAAAGGAACACATTTCTGTCAATAGTAAAATGTTCATCATCTCCACTCTACTGTATCACATGCAAAAAGGAAAGAGTGTTTTGCTTATAGGATGCACTGAAGGTTTTGTTTGGTGTTTTTTAGTAGTGATAAGAAGTCTTTCTGGAACAAAGTAACTTTATGTTCTTCTTCAGTTCTGCAAAGAACTGTAGCTATCTTCAGTGAAATACTGTATGCTTTTTCTGGTTCTTCAGTAATATGGCCTGCATTCTGTTCTGCAAGATTTGGCATTTTCCTAAACTGATAAACAGGGTTTAGTTATTGAAATGAAAATGTTGATGTTCAAATAAGGTATTTCTTTGCATTTTTATACAGCATAACACTATGTGCTAGAACATCATTGTCTATAGATTTTCTTCATATAGCATTTAATTTTCTCATTTTGCTTGACAAAGAAAAGAAGTGATGTTGTTTCTATGGAGCCTATCATGTAGCACCAGATATAACCTCTATCAAATATATATTTTTAAATATTTACTTCTAGCTTCAATTGGTCAGAGGATGATTTGTTTTCATAGCAAGCAGTGAGTTCTTTAGGTGTGCAAAGTATTTCAATGTACATTTTTTTATTTGAAATTACTATCGCTGTTACTGACCTGACTTTTACATGCATCAAGAGATCAAAGTTAAATTACTCCATATCCCCTCATAAAGCTAGAGGATGGGGAAAACACTATGGTTTGCAACCTCAATTTCTGTGGAACAGCACAGACCTTTGTTGCTTGAAGTCTCCCCCACCTTTTTCATAATTTCCAAGATCAATGATCATGAAGCCAAATCCTTCAGCCTTCTCAGAAACAAAATTCTCAATGAAATCTGTTGATGTACAGCTGTGCTGCAGGGAGGTCTGGTGTATATTTTTTGAACAGTTGGTTTCACTTGAAAAGATAATCTTGCTGGCACTGTTGCTCCTAGCTCAGTGGAAAAGAGGGACCCTGTCCTCGGTTTTCCAAGAAGAAAGCTGGCACTCTGTACTTCGTTGTGGATGTGAGTGTGAATATCAAACTTCCTCATAGAATCAGCCCCACAATTGCTAACTTCAGAGTAAAACTGAAGCTGTGCAAGGGGATGAACTACTTTCTTAGACACTTGCGATACAAAAATTAAAAGTGTTTACAAGGAGAAAAAAAAATATTAACGAAGTCCTAACTGCAAGTCCTTCTTTCATAACATCCAAAACCAATTTCTTTTGCTTTGAATTTGTGCTAGTGAAAAAAGCCAAACACATTTTCTGCCAATAGCCATCTGTCTATTAAAAGAGAAATATTAATCGTCCTTCAATTACAGGGTAGACAGCAGTGATGGTTAACAGAAAAATACTTCAACCATTTCAAGTGAAGTATGGCCTGTGTGTTGTCTTCTTTTTTTTAAACTAAAACTGATGCAAAAAACAGAACAAAAAGCAGTTAAGAGGTTTGAGTGTGCAGGATTCAGGCACTAATGCAAATGGACCGAGTACTAATAGAGCCAAACTGGTGTTCACATGTGTTTGCTCTGAGAAAACTTTAAAACCTTTCTTCCTGCTAATAATGGGGAGTGTGCACACCTTTCTTATAAGTGGATATAGGTTCAGAAACAAGTTAATAGGTGCAAAAGGCAATTCTTGTGCAAAGATAAACACTCCTGTTTGTATGATTGTTCACATAAAGTCACTGTTCAAGAAAATGTTGCAGCCATTAGTAAAACCACCCAGCAAGTTTACAAATGCAAAATCAAAGGAACTGTGCATTGAAATATATGCAGATAAACATAAAACTTTACCATGCATTTAATTATCTTGTCATTACAGCTTTAATAATGCTATGGATGATAAGATTTTAACTACAAATATGAATTTTAAAATAATTATATTATGAAAAATTATTGTATTAAGAAGAAAGATAACATCTACAAAAGAACCACCATAAGATGTCAGAGCAGTTGTCACTATCATAAGCACTTTTTTATGTAGTGCTTCCATTGTGAGCACGTTAGTTGATTATATTCTCACTTGCTTTATAAGAGCTGCCAAATGTACACCTGAAGCTGTTTCCCCTCTGATATTCCCAGGATAAATAAATTCAGTATTTTTGCTGTGAACAGAGTAAGCTGATCTATGCGCAACTAACATAACCTCTGTGTATCACCTGCTAATTCCCACTCCGCTGTGAGAAGGTAGCCACCACTTTGACAATAACAAATGCAATACTGGCTGCAGCTTAATCCTACTTGGTGGTTCTTTCTTTCATAGCTGTCTGTCCTTATTTCGAACTGCAGAGCAGTGCAACCCCCCTCAAAGTCCAATGATCAGGATTCTGCACTGTTTTCAGATACAAAGAGAAAATGTACGTCAGGTCTGTTCTCCGAGGCTTTTTGTAGACAGGGCAGGAGTACACATTTCCATGCGGCTTCCTTGGGTCGTGCAGTGCTGTCGTGCTAACAGCGTACACGTGGACTACAGGAAGGCTCGTGAACAGCACCTGGGAATGTTCAAAGACACACAGGGCTCAGCATTAGAGAAGCAGGATAGGGTGTCTGAGTTCTAAACACTAGAACTGGATTCAGTGATGGCCTTCAGCAAAAGCAGCAGCACCTCAGCAGAGGTACACGTGAGAATACAAGTCCTACACTCACTACTGTGTTGACACTAAGTTTAAGCCCTTGGCAGCTCAGGGACAACAGCCATCAGGAAGCCTGGTGGAAGGAAAGGAAAGCAGTAGAAACCTGGAAAACTGCACACTGTGGAGGTAGATGGAAAAATGTCAGTGTAGTTCTAGGAGGGACAGCAACCATTGCCTTTTTTCCCTTTCTTTGCCCCTTTCACTGATGTTTCTCATTCTTTCCCCACTTCCTTTTTCCTGAATGGCACGACTGGAGCTACAAAAACCAAGCTGCAACTAGCAACCCTCCTTGTTACCTCTGCACTGCTGACAATGGAGCTTCTAACATCCAAGGTGGTTCTTGGATGTTTATCCAAACTAGATCCCCTCAGGTCTTCTACGAAGATAAAGTATTCGTTGTCAGGGGATGAAAAAGACACAAATCCAAGAACAACATGGAACCCTGCTGAACACTCCAGAGCACTTGAGTAAACTCCATGTTTGAAGGGGTCTTTTGACAAAACAGGCAACTGAACTGACAGCTAGCAAGGTTTGGTTTGGAAAACTTTTCTCTCAGCCAGACACAGAAGTGTTTTACCTATGGACAGGAATTACCTCAATTCCAATTCCAGGACAGTTAGCACTGGCTTGGAAAAAGTGTACCAGTGCAGACAATGTCAATTTTCCCTGGATTGTGACTACAGTATCTAATCATTACTCCATAGCTAGATTTTAAATCTGCTTAGTCACATCAGTGAAATGTAACTCAATGCATGGATAACTGAGCAGAAGCCCAGAACTAATACTTTCCCTCATATTAAAAAACAAACACTAGGGATTTCTAGTCAGCCAAACACTGACCTCTATATCAAATCCAGCCCAGGGCTTTGGAAGATTTGATAAGGTCCCCCTTGGTCAGTCAAAAGAAGATTGACTACGGGTTGCACTATTTTATTCAAACATAACTGTGCTGCTAGGGCCCCTGAAGCCAAGCCCAGCATCTGGTCTGCTCTAGTGCTATGCATCCTAAATTCATTTTCTGACAGAAGTCTTTTTGTTCCCTTCTGGTAGGTAAAGAGTCTGTCCTCTTCCCAGCACCACTAGTGCTGGTTACCCTCTTAAAACCTGTTGTGAAACCACTGCTGCAGGCACTCAGCATACTTCCTGGTTTTCCCTGAGCACACGCATTATGCCCCAGCCTGTTACACTCACTTGATCCTTACCTTTGGTGCTGATTCGATCAGCCTGCTGTTCCTGCGGTCCCAGCCTGCCCCTTCGAGGAACAGGCCATGTATGTAAACCCCACCGATGTCAGCAGGAGGAGGGCCAACAATGTCTTCTTTCATCATCTTGGTCACTTCACTGTATAAAACAACACTGTCGAGTTCCCAGCCTTTGCCTAAATTCATGCGAGTTGTCTCTTGCCTCATGGCCGTCAGGAATCCCTAAGGAGACATACAGGAATATGACATAGAGGATTTTTTAAAAAGCCTTGAATTTAAACCACTTACAACTTTTTTTTCCCTATGTGACATCAGCTGTATAAAAGCTCATCCCACAGAATTTCATGTACATATAAACTAAATTCAGTAGTGTAAATCCAATGGTTCTCTACACTTTCTCAGCACCATGCATCAATACATAATTGGTGTGCACATGTTGGTGCTAAGAAGCCCCTAAGTTGGCTTATTTAAAATATCAGAAGTGCTTGTATAACTCAACTCACCTCACCTGCCTTTTTTACAACCAACCAGATGGAGAGACATTTATAAGAGATTCCAAACACAGGTAATTTCTAATTTCTCTAACACTGGCTATATTATTCATCTTTTCTTATACTAACATTGTAAAAAATTCTTTTCAGTCAACAAATAAGCATTTTACACAACACAGAGGAAGTACCAACTGGAATCATGCAATTAAATACTGAAATGCCAGTGACACTTTGCTCAGTGAAGTCTTTATATACTACAATAACATAGTGTTTTATACAACAGCAAGATAAAACCAGAGCACTTCAGCAGCACAGAATAAAACTAACTCTCTGTTCTAGAGAGCTACAGTCTCATGACATTGGTATAAGCTATCAAAAGACAAGCCAGGCTGAAGGTGCCGTTTAGCTTCCCTGATACAGCTGTCCATGGGAAAGCACAGTTCAATACATGGGAAGTGCCTTAGTCCTTAGGGATGGGAGGGCAGACACCTTTGCTGTTCCAGTGGTCATGCAGTAGATGTGCATCTTATTTTACCTTGTGGAAACCCATTTGTGTAGAGAGGAGGTCAATGAATAAAACACAAAATTGAATACGCAAGAGCAATGAAAAGGACAACTGGGAAAGAGTAAGTTTCCCAACTTATTTCAGAACAGGGAACGAAAGCATCTGGAGACAGAGAAGGGGGAATAGAGAGCCACATGAGGAACACACAAAGGTGGGAATCAGTGAGCCAACAGCACAACTAGGAAGAAATCAAGAGAAATGAGGGAATTGAAAAACATTTTTTGTTTTTCTTCAATATTCACAGAGCAGGATGCTCTGTTGTGCTTCCATTAGGACCAAATTAATGGAAAAATATGGGAACAGATGTGGGAACATTAGCAAATTGTCTACTGAACACAGGGGCCAGTCTCTGGCTAACAGGACTGGAGTGCTCCAAGCACTTGGTAGCATGCAATACCCGTTAAGTTACGAGAATGTGAGATGACTTTCACGAACTCCGATGGTTCTGTTAACTTAGACTGGATGCTTCTCATTAATATAATCCCAGAGACCTCAGGACAAGTGTTTTAAAGAGGTTTTGTGATAGCAGAGATAATTGTAATTGCGTTTGAAGTAGTTGAGAACTCCAGTGTATAGCTGAGGGAGACAGGATTAAAGGCCAAGTTCCTCTATCAGAAATGCCATTAAATGAAAGCAGAATTCTTGTAGTAATTTGTGGAATTTTAATTTGTAGAAACATGCTAGAACCAATAATTTAAAATACATTAAGTGTTCACTGCCATAAGGCCCCAGAGGACTACTGGATCCCAGATAAACTAAAATATTAAAGAAAGAAGAGCCTGAAGAGGACAGAGCAATGACTGTATTAAGGGAATCAGTTCAAAGGCACCATGGAAACACTGGAATAAAAGTAAGCTCTGAGCTGTGAGTTGTCTTCAGGGATAAGGTTTAGATAGCAGATTATTCCTACAGAGATGGCAGGACCTATACACTTTCTGCAGTGGGACTTTTAATACTTATCTGCTCATTTGAATGAATCCTAGACAGCGTTTGAAGACTGCAGCTGTGAGCTGGAGGCCCAGCTGGGTGTCCCAGAGTGGGTGAATAGCACAACAAAGAGCAAGACTGAATCAAGAGGCTTGAGTGGCCACTGTACAGCTGAGGCTTTGGCTCACCCTAAAACCCTTTGTCAGGGACATAATGAGCCACTTGCCATGACATTTGTTTCAATTTCTGGTAATCTTGCCTTTTTTTTTTGTTTTGGTTTGGTTGGTTTTGGTTGCTTGCTTGCTTGGTTAGGGTTTTGGTATTATTCTTGTATATGTATGTTTGCCTTTTCCTGAATTTCTCCCTGTCCAGCTCACTGAAGACTGCTAAAGCTTTGCCCCTTTGCCTTTTAACAACTCATGTGAACAAATTCTGAACCTTCTAGTGAGGGAAAAGCAGGCACCCATGGAAGGTATGACAAAAAATACAAATATCAGTTAAGTCTATTGCTCTCAGAATCATATTCTATTGCTCTCAGAATCATATTCTCTCCTTTACCGTACTTTGGAGGTTCCTTGTTTGTCACTTACTTTTCAAATACTGAGCTGATTGTAGCAGGTTTGCTAGAACTAAGTGGGCACTGAGTAATGGAGGCATTGTACTCCATATTCTGATTAGTATTTGCATTGCTTTGGCATCTGAGGGTTGTAGAAGTAGGTTGAGGGTTCATTATGCTGAGTACTACACAACCAGAAAGACAGTTTTGCCTCACAGTGCTTAAAGTCTATATATAGGACAAATGACAGGAACTGGATACAGAGATTCAAACAAGGAAACAATAAAACAGTGTCGGCCACAAAATGGAAATTGGGAGGTAGAAATGAAAAATGCCTAATATCAAGTTTTTGATGAAAAAAATATAGTAACATCAGATTAACTTCCAGGAGGGAAGAAAATTCATGACATTTCTTCTTTTGTTCACCCAAGTTATCTTGGCCCAATGCAGACACACATGGGGAATCAGGTTTCTTGTACACAGAAGTCTGAGCCAGCCCTCATTTGTATCACTAAAAATAAAGATTAACTTCTGTGAAATTACTGAATTTATCCTAGTGTATAAACAGTCCAAGAGAAGGCAGAGTCTGGTCCTATATTATTTTTTATTGCCAGAATGCCTCATTTTCCCAGTGCTATAAATCTACTTTATTGCCTTGTGTTATCTGTGGCATTTATCCATTGACTGTAAAGCAAACAGTGAGATATATGCAAGTAGGCAAATGACTTAGGAGCTGCATTTCATCTCACAAATGAAAGGATTTTTCTGACAACTTCTCAGGTATTACAAACAAGCCATTAGAACTGCAGCGCTAACACCTCATCACCTCAAGTTGTTTGAGAAAATGAAAATCAATTTTCTTAACTCGTGAAATACTGATTTTAAACACAGCAATATGACTATTAACAAAATAATAGTTAATTAAATAGGAAATGAGTCTTTGCTCAGGTGAATGGCTTTTAGAATGAGCCACTCCCACAGCCTGGGTTACAGAAAACAGTGACTACAATAACCATCTGATTCTTAAGCTTGTGATTGTCAGCACAAATACATTTTTTAATCTCTGCACACAACGTATTTAGGGACTTAAAGAACTAGGGGTTATGAAGTGTGTAATTTTTGTATTTCTAGAGGCTTTCTCATTTACTACGGTCTATTAAATCGCAATTTGTTTGGGGATATTTTACACTGATTATTTGGCAGCTCTTTTCAGAAATCCAGCTATTTTGATCCAAAAAAATGTAGGATGCCCAATTTGGGCTGGCAAAATTTCAGAACCAACACAACCCCAGAGTACAAAAAAGCCAGCTGAAATGTCCAGTACAAAATCTCTATCAGCTTTTGCTCATCTGTAGTGCAAAAGTGAACACCAACAAAGCCCAAAGCCTGTTAGGGTTGCATCCAGCCTGATCATTGCAAAAGTCACTTTGAAGTATTTTAGAATACTGCTATCAGTGTGTTGCTAGCAAACCAAGTACGGAAGCATAAGCATTTTGTTAGAACTCCTACTCCTCTCCCTCATACTTGAGAACCCTTTGCTCAGGGGTTCTGTGAGCCCCCTTCCATGCTATGAAGTTGTACCGGCAGACAGCTGACACACACAGGATAGATGATAGATGGATATTTCCCAGCAGTAGTCCTAGAGAATATTTGCCACTGTTGCTTTCTCTATTCCAGGCAGCTGTTTCAGCTAGCTTTTGCATTGCTAACAAGTACTGAGATTAAAATAGATCTTTAAAATAGCTCTTTCCTAAGGCTTCATAGAAACCTGTTGGCTGGATACTCTCACAATGACTCATTTCCACAACTCACACTTCCCACAAACATCTGTGAATCATAAAAAGCTTTAATGAATGTGGATAGCTCTGCAAAGAAACTACACATCATCTAGGTATGTATACTCTACTTCTTTTAAATCTGCTCTCAGCTGTTCCCTTTTTTGAGTTTCTTTTCATGCCAGGTTTTTATTTTAGATGGTGCAGACGAGAGGCTGTATTCTTTATATGTCTCTGCAGACCATGTCTGGCACAATTCTGGGGTGGTATAAATAACAAACCTTCAATTTCAAGGAACTGATTTGCAAGGATTGAGAACCAAGTCCAAATCTCTTTTTCCTGTCAAAGTTCTGGAACTTATCTTGTTTTGTACTCAGAGGGATTTTTATGCAATAAATAAAAAACAGACTACTGTAACAGAAGAGGTAAAAAAAGGAAGATTAAGTTGAAATGTGAAAGCATGTACTTACCCAATTTCCTCACTATAATTAAAGCAGCCAAAAGATGTATTTCATTATTTCAGGAGCATTATTTTTTCTAGCAAAAATTTCTTCAGTAGATACTGAAGATGACTTATCCTATATCTGTGCTAAAAAATTAATATAGATTACACTTCATACAGTCAATATTAAGTCAACTTGAAGTTCTCCGAAGGTCTAGTTTAACTGTTACTCAGAAGTTATAAAGGTCAACGTGGCAATCTTACCTGTGGATTAAAGAATCCCGTCATCCAGAACTGGTTTGGACGGCCATCCTGCAGCCAGCTGCTGAACTGCTGGTTTCTCTCAAGGAGCTCAGTAAACCAAAATCCTAAAGTAGTTGACTCCCAGGAAATCCTAAACCACAGTTTTGGAATTCTAGCATCATAAATACTATCTAAAGCATCTTGCAATTCTTCTGACATAATTATGGTTCCTGGAAGATAAGTAAAACGTTCAGAATGAACTTTCCCGTAGCTTGCAAAGGCAATTAAAACTTCCAAATGACATTCCGTGTCTAATAAACCCACTTTTGTTGTGCTTTAATTGCACACCTGTAGCACCGCAGTCTTATCAGTTTGCAGTTAATTTGTTCAAAATTATAAGACTTGATTCAAAGCTAAAGGCGATAAGATAAATGATATTTCTTCTGTTGTTTTGATCAGAAACAAAGATATGTTTCTTAAACAACTTCTTCTCCCTCATACACATTATTTATATTCATTATATTCACAGTGTGTCTGGAATGTGATTAATCATTGAAAACTTTTTAATAAATTTTAATGGATCCTACATGCATGATCAATGATAGAGATACACTGTGTAACTCATCTATATCCCAAGCATGTACTGGCAGTGATTATATTCATGAAATTCACTATTATTAATGATAATTTTGTACATTTCCATTATCAAGATTCTCAATAGGAAAGCAGTAGGTAGAACAAAGCTAGAGGCAAGACTTTTTTTTTTGTCAGTGGCAGTGCATACTCACGTATTCCATGCATAATACTGTTGTCTCCACTAAAACGTTGGCATTTACTAAGACAGTGATTTTTCAGTGGCACTCACCATTCCATGTGCTAGAAGTTCCTACACCTTATGTACTCTCAGTGGTACTGAGATCTGGCACACGGCCATGCCTCAGGATGACTTCTCTGTTCCAGAAACTGGTTCTACTATTCTGTTATAGAAACTGGTCTGGTAGCCCCAACTTTGATTAAATATTCATGTAATACCAAAATTCAATGTATCATCACACACAGAGCTGCTGTAATTGCCAAAAGGACAACATGAGATACCAAAGAGAATTAGGTGGCTTCTACCACAAAACACGTAAAGGAAAGGGAAGTGGTCTGGGTGTCTGCAAACAAGAACTGCAATGGTCCATGCAAACATACCCATAAGGAAATGTGGCCTGTAATAAGAAAGCATTTCAAATATCTTCCTTCCACTGAGGTTGTCAGGGCTTCAGTTGAGGGGAAGGAAAAGAGTACCCAGAAATCAAACACCAGCTTAATTTTGAAGAATACAGTGTTACAACCTAAACACTCCTATAGCAGTGTATGCAAATGTAGTGCTTTCTACAATATATAAATGGCAAATAGGCCTCGATTTCTTCTAGCAGATAATGAGTGACCTCTTTCCATTTATATGTGCTTCTTTTTGTGCAAAAAATTCTTTGAGAAAACCCTTAAATTTTACAAAACTGTAAATATTAAAAAATACTGCCTATCCTGCAGTCTCTGCAACTGCTTTGTAGTCAGGCTCAGAATCACATTCTGGGGTAGCTAAAAGACTTTTATAACACAGTTAATAAACCTTCTCTCTGGGTATTAATCTTCTCTAATATATAACCAAGAGAACCAATATTTAAGAAAGAAGCCACTCCATGTTTTCTCCACTTTGCTTAGAAAAACGTAGTATTACACCATATGCTTTATTCATCCTTTAGAGACAGAAAAAATGGGGGGAAAAGTCTTGCAATGCATGTTGGTTTCAACTTCAGAACAACTGTACTGAGGGCACAAAACAAGTGAAGAGCATCTTGTTTTAGCCCTGGGGAGCTGCCATTCAAGAGAGAAAGAAAGAACTCTTGCATCTCTGGTTATTCCTTGTTTTCAGGCTGATACATTCAACTTTCTCCTTTCCTCCTCTATTCTTCGGGGCAGGCTGGAGCTTTTCAAATAGGGAGATACAACCAGTCTCTGCCCCGAAGCGTTGTGAAATCCCTTAGGATGTCTGCCTGCTATGACTCAGAGCAGCTGTTGAGAATGTTAAGCCAGAGTGTTCTTGAGGATGAGGTATGTTCACAGCTCTGGCCGTGCCCATATAGCTGGATAAATATTCCTAGTGAGTGAGTATCATCTCTGGCAGTAGGCATACAGTGCTCGAATTTCAGCACTAAATGGCATCTGTGGGTGTTGGGATGCATTCCCGCAGCTAAAATATTCTGATAAAAATAAAAATAAGTAACAAAATAAAATAATTGTCAGAAATAAAATCAGTGCCATAGGAGAAAAATCATGCCATCTTTCTGGACAGATGTGATACAAGTGTTTGAAAAACTATCTTTGGTAAACTGAATGAGTAGTACAATGCCATAGGCTTCTCATATTTAACTTCTGAGAACCTCAGAGCACTGTACTATATGAAGAGACTGAACCTCCTATGAACTTAACATGACAGGCTCAAATGTTCTATGAATCAGACAGGCCAACTGTTTATAACTTGGTTATTTTGGGGGTTACTCCATGATATTCCCTTTCTTGAATGAATAAAGGCCATCTGAAAATGACTGATGAAGGGTCAGGTCAGTTGAAGACATTAGGGCATTTCCATACATCAAAAATTATATCTACTGTAACCATATTGTTTGCACAGTATACACAGTTTGGAAATTAGGATTCCCCTTTTTGATTGCCCTAAATTTATATCATCTTCCTTCTAAACCACATCTAAATCTATCTCATTGCCGAGTGGTGAATAACTCAAATAAAGCTTCTGAGTTCTAAGGATAACTAGTTTATATTGATAATTAAAGTAAATAGTCTGTTATTTTAAAGTGATCTGGTTTCAGGGTAACTCATTCAATAGATATAATATTTTCAACAGACTATATCAGGAACTTGTATTATTTCTTGGAGCTGACCCTTTTTACTACCATACTTCCCACATATTGAATCTGAAAACTGTGGAATTTGTAAAATTTGAATCTGTTTTGAATTTCACATTTATGAAAGTGTCTATGTGGGCTAGGAAACTTGCATATCTCATTTAAATGAGTAACTAAAGTTAGGAACAAAGGAAGGATCTTAAATTCCAGCATGAACCAAAAAAAGCCGCGGTCCACTGACTGATTCTCTTCCCACAGGCACAGATGTAAATCAAAAATAACAAGAATAATTATGTAGGATATAAACGAGACGAGAAAAAGCTATTTTCTCCATCAAGTACAGTTTGCCAACAGCTGATATCATTTTAATAAAATTGGAGACTAGCCCTGGAGGACAATACTTGCTAGACACTGCGCCTGTTAAGATAGCCTGAACAGCACATAGAGAAAAAAGCTCACTGAAAGCATCAATCCATTATTGACTGTCCCAGTTGCAAACCCAGAAGCTGACCTTTTCAGCCTTTAATCCCCACTCAAGTTTACCTCCCAAACAACCTGCTTTGTTCTTGAAGCAGTCACACCTTGTCTCCACCACCAAGCTCCAACTCCCTCTTCTTTGCTGAACATGTTGAAAAGAAAATACCAGCTTGTTTATAACTTCCTAAGTTTTCCTCTCTTTCTGCCTTATGGCAACAGCTAACACGTGCCTGTGTTTTCTCCAAAGCTTTTTTAAATTATTCCACCCAAAGGCACAAGGTATAAATGCTAATATATGTTTTCCTGTACCTAATTTTTTTTTTTTTTTTTTGGCAACCTTTAATATGGTTCTGCTGGCTCAGTAACCACCATTGCTGTGCTAATAGAAGTTGACTTCTTTGCTTCAGGCAGCTCTTTGGTTATTTTCCTCTTTCTTCACTTGCAGTGCTTGGGCACTTAAGCATTTGGAGGTAATTCCCAGGAAGTTCTCAGAAGCTCATTTAACTCCACCACACTGTTTTAATCCCAAGGCCCCTCAACAGTTTGCCGCTTTCTTTAGCTCCAGCTCTAGAACAGGAAGAGCAAAACAGGCAGCCGAGACATGCAATGCACAGCACTCTCTCCATGTTTTACTTGCAGACTGGTATTCTCTCCAGCTGCATCTAACCTTTGCCCCTATTCTGTTTTCTCTGTTTCCTACCTTTCTTTTCTGGTGCAGAATCCCCTGATTTAATTCTTCAAGTCAGGAGAGATGAGAGGGACTAAGAAACTTGAGAAGCATGCAATTCTTCATTTAGAAGAGCATAAAAATCCTAGATTCTCTTCAATAGCTAAATCCTTCAGTCAGAAAGATGGCAATTTGAAAGTCACCTTGCAAATTGTTCTGAAAATTTACCAGCTCCAGTACTAAATGCTCTTGGCTGAAGAGTCCTTTCCATCAAAGGAATGAAAATAAAAATTTCAAAGTAGTAATTTGAAGATGAAAATCCACACACAACTCTACAAAAAAAGTAATACAAATCACTACCCTCAGCTAGAGTAATACAACAGGCAGATAAACTCTATCCTGCAGTTTGTTCCTAATGTGCAGTGTGTGTTTCTAAACAGTTGTCCTGGCCAGCATCATGGCAAGCATATGTGACACCTATTAAGAAGTTCACAAATGATGTGCCACACTGTGAAAGACAACAGGAGGCATTCCGGCACTCTTGTAGGATACGAAGTAAATAATGGATGAGAGCTGCTGAGCCAAGAGTAACTACACCACAAGACATACTAGACTCATCCCTTCCATTCCTCAAACGATCTCCCCATTGTTACATTCCATTAATGTCTTCACTGAGTGCTCTTAATAATTTTCAACTAAAATCCTCATCTGAAAGTGATGATCCCTACAAGCCTCATACACACACATGCACACAGCGTAGAACTTAGTAAGGCAAGAGCCCAAGATCCTTCAGTCCAAAATTCTATTACCATTGTTAGCAAGCCAAACTAAAACTGTGTTAGTGTTAGCAATCTTATACCATTACAAGTCAAAATAGAACTTAGCCAGACAGGGGGAATGAGTTCCTACTTCCTTTCATGGGAAATTACCTTTCCTGTGCACTCTGGCAAGACTAGTTTCCCAAGCTTCACTTTTTCACCATGTAGGTTAAAATAAATTACCAGCTACCTCTTTTGACTCTTTTGGACTTCATTTATATCTCTCTTATAAGGTGCTACATAAAATGAACAGAAATTCCTTGCAGCATCACAATGCAAACACTACTTTCAACTTCATGGTATTCTGAGTTGGAAAAAATAGTGAATCTTTACCTCGGGCTTCACACATGAGTTTGTGTAGGTGACATAAAAATCCTACACAACTCCTATAACGTGCGTAGAACTACATTGCCATAGAACTGCTGTATTTCCAGGAAATGTGTTATCAGGAAAAGGACTTCTCTCTCCTAACTCTACAAATACTGTACATAGAGCAGTGAGATTTCTGTGATCATTTGGCATGTGTGACATGAAAAGATAAAAAATCCAAGGTTTCTGAGATGTTCTTCACTTGTTCATGAAGTAGGCAGTTTAGGCAATTCCCAAGGATTAATTTGAAAACACAAAGCTGTAAGGTAACAGAAACCAGGACCAAGTGGATGCAGTTTTATGACCAAAGCAGAATCTATATATAAGCAAATGAGTTAAGCATTTGTTTCTTTCACGAGAAGCCCTTAAATACAATGTTAAGTGGGTTAAAAAGAATCAGGATTAAAATCAAACTAAAAGCTGTGCTTATTTCCATTGCCAAGGATTCAATACCCACTTTCAGTGCTACTACAAGTATGCTCCACTTCATTCATGGAAAACACTCCCACAGAATCTCTCTTCTCACTTTCTTCACCAAAGGAAGACACATCAAAATGCTTACCACTCTTATTCACTGTATGGAGAAATAAAGAGAACCCCACAAAAACTCACAGACAGGCCACATTCAAAAAAACTCAAACAAACTCTAAAAGGCTAGGAATAACTGGATGGGTCATTAGATTTTACAGACACTATCTTCACTAGTGGGAGAGGGGGTTTGAAGTACCCACTCTGCAATAAATAGCGGGGGTTTAGTGTTATGTGCCAGAGGCCTCTACACTGCCAGAGACAGGAGGTAAGTACACAGGAACTCTACAGCTCGGATACTGCCCTACAAAGAATGGTCATCTTCTGACAGAGGCTCAAGGTCTGCTGCTCACAACCCATTAAGATGTGGCATTTCTGGTGCAAACCCCATGTCTTACTTCTCCTTGTCTCTGAAAAGATTTCTCTGTTTGGAACATGGCTTCTATTTAGGGCACTGAAGAGGACAACCATCACTGCTGTGTTCTGATTTATGGTGAAGCTTTGTATTATGCCAACTGTGAAATAAACTCTGAGCGGTCAATAAGTAATTAAAGCAGAAGTAATGGTTGGGACATAAGTGAGAGTACAAAGTGCAGCTACAATCTAATTACTACAAATTGATCCAGAAAAAGTATCCCTCTGGGCAGCAAAGTTTATTGGTGGAGATGCAAGCTTCTGGGGCATATTTGCCAACAAACATGTTGGACACATGCTGAGCATCCTCACGCCTCCCAAAAGTTTAATCTGCCCTCTGGATAGAGGGACAAAACTGTCTCTGCAAATTCCTTCTACATCCCTCATGTTCAGCTGCACATGGGCTCTCCCTGAGGAGGGCTTTACATTACCTCAAATATAACTTGGTGAGCAACATCAAAATAACAAGGTCCACTCATGCACTCCAAACTGCAGAATCAGATATTCAGACTTCCTTTCACAAAGCTACATGACACAACCTAAAGATGCACTATATTCTTAAACACAAAATTTATTTGACATTTTAGGTCTGCTAAAAGTGGGTACTGGGGCCTTAACAGGTTCATGAAGCCAAAGCCAGATACATGAGCAGGGCAGATGTCAAAAATCACATGACCTCTCTGAGCAGGCAGACCAGTTTAACTCACTGCAAAGAAAACGAAGCACCTCAGATGACCTGAGATTGCAGTCGACTAGTTTTGGGGGAGAATCTAGTATGAGACAGTTTGGGGTTTTCCCTTTTGCTGAGGTAGAGTGCCTAAATGTTCTTTCCATCCCCTAATTAACAGTCTACCATATGCACTTGATATAGCCTGAACATGCCAGAAGCCATTAATTGTTATTGTTAACTATATACATCCAATTTTGTTTTCAGAGCAATTTTTCACTATATTTAACTTGCCTGTCCGTAACAAATTATGTTTTAGAGAATTGAATGAAAGTTACAGCATTAACTTGATTAAACATCTGGCAGAGGACTGCGCCCACTGTGGAACTGAATGTGAAGTGCAAATAAATTATGTTACTCATCCACCCCTCTGCAGAATATTATACATATTGAGAATTTAAATATATCTGTCACAATCAAGGAAAGATTAACACTTTCTTGGATGGAAAATATTCTTTTTATTTACTTGAAAAGGGACTCTATTCACATATAAAAGGGAACTTTCAGCTCAGGAAGAGAGAACAATTGTTCCTTCCAGCTTGATCTTTGCATATGTTATTACAGGATCTGAAACCTTATTAGCCTTGGGCACTTCTTTCCTAGATTTAGATTATAGGCATGAGGTTTCTGAAGCATATATTGTTGTCTTAATGTATCATATAAATGATAGGAAAAAAAATCCCTTTTGATCCTTATGTAATAAAAATACAAATGAAAAAAACATCTCCCCTCATGAAAGACATTGTCAAAACTCCAGTAAGACAGATTACAGTAATGCCATCAGCTATGTCAGAAGGGACTAGTTCTGAGGCATTCTGAACTGCTCCCTGTGAGGACAGTTTGCTGTCTCAGATATTTTCTGCCTCACTGCTAGAGAACAGCAGACTTGGGTGAGATCTTTACCAGTGGAATCGACCCATTTTTCCTGCTTCATTTTAATTTGTTAGTTCAAGAAGCTTGGCTGAGCAACAGTATACTTTCCTTCCTGGGTATTTCAACTCTTGCAGATGAGCAAAAGAGGAAGTGAAAACAAAAAGCAGATGGTAACATCATGATCCCTTCTTTTTCCTCACTCCTTTTCTGATCAAATTTTCCATCTGCTTCTAGTTGCCTCTACTCTTGGTTTATTTTAACTTCATTCACCATTGCTCACTTTCAGCCAAATACTCCTGTCTCCGAGAGATACAGAATGCTGTTGCCTGCCTCCTGTGATGCCTAAAAGAGGAACTGCCTCTCTCTCTCTTTTGACTGACACTGCCACTCACTTCAGCTTCCATTTAGAGACATGCCATTTGGTATAACCAGTTTCACAAAAATGTCAAATTTCACCTTAAATTAGAGTCTTTATCACCTTGCCTCCTGAGCTCCTTATCTCTCAATTACTTAGCAGCAACACTTCTACCTTGTTCTATATAATTATATCTCAGCTTAATTTCATAAATGACTCTGGTACATGACCTATGGACCTAATCAAACAATTCAGCTCATCTGAGCCCTGTAGGATCCTAGAGAGAACCACAGAAGTGAAGTAGTGCTGAGCGACATGAACTGCAATACTGGAGCACATGCATGCAGAATAAATTTAGGTGGAGTGTCCTTAGAGATGAAATCTGGCAATTTTAAGGACTAGAATTAGTGGTCATATGATAAAGTGAGAGAAAAAGAGAAAAACCGTGTGAGGGAGGGAACAAAAGAGAAAGGAGGGAAACGAGGAGAAATATTTATTTAGTTGCATGGTACAAGCAACTGCTAGTAATAAATATTGCACCTTAATTATGATTTTTGATATTGCAGCTTACCATCAATAGCCAATCTGAGATCAGTCAGTGTAGTTCGAACTCTGGATATAACGAGTTGCATGCGGTCAATTTCTTGACGGAGAAATATGTTTATAGGCTGAACAGCTCCCATCTTTTGAAGCTGGGCTTTCACCTAAAATAGAATAGTGTAATGATTATAAAATCTAATCTCCTGTTTCCCATGCAATAATTTTTCAAAGAAAAAAACGTTTTCAGAAAAGAAACTTTTTAGTAACAGATGGCCATTCAAGTCCTGTGCCAACTGTAAGATTTAGCACACTGTGACTCATTAGCTTACCAGAACGAGCTCCTCCATCATTCTAAGAAGGGAAAGGTCCCTCTTTTTGAAGGGACACAGTAGTTCCTTCTGTCCTTGTTAGACTGCAGGGTCTTAGATCTTAAAATTAAATAACCCACATGCTATTGAAAAGCACGTTTGATGGTAACTTCTTCATATTTCCAAATAGTTCTAGGTGAACTTTCTCACCTTTTCTTGCCCTGCTGAGCTGAAATAATGCAACAAATGGAGTTGCACTTAACAAGCACAATGATATGTAAAAGCTGCTACTTTCAGTAGCATGTGACTCGTTCATAAGACAAGATGCTCATGGATACATTATTAGAGAGGCAAGATTGCCAGAAATAATACAGATGCCACAGAAATCTGTTACACCATTATGTGCACCATTTTGCAAGTAGAAGCCTTTGGCCTTTTTAGTTTACAAGGATAACAGTTTCTCTCAAATTTAACAGAGAATATTTTCAAAACGGAATCAGTCTGTGTTAGTTAAGGACACGTCATAGTAACAGTAGCAATAGCTTTCCCTGTCTCACTTTTGCATGCGATGTGTCTGGAATGTGCTTCAGACACGCACTGCATGTTCCATGTGTATCAAGGACCACTGTATACTGCAGCGCATGAGAGAGGGTTTAATGGCACCTGCAAAAATCGTGGTGCCTATACCCCACACACTACCAGAATTCTCGATTTTTCAGACTTTTGAGTGTTTTTCCCCACTTTCAGAAAGCCAATGGCTCACATATCTCATTGTATACATTATTATGTATACTATACATTTTATGTGAATAATGAACATTACTAAAGATTTCATTATTACCATGAACAGCAAATTTCTGCAAGATGAATATCATACAGCAGATGAGTAGTTATAATCACTAATATAAATATGCAAATGCTTTGGCAATTTCCAAATCTTAAATTTCAACTCCAAGTCCAATAAAATACTCTTTCTCAACTTTCTATGCTATCCTACTTGGGAGACAGCTATCTGCAAGGTTATACATCATATTTTAATCACAAGGACCCATGGGTTTGTCAGACAGAATGTCCAAGAAATAGGTGCCAGCCAATTATGCTAATGCTTTGCAGTGTGACAGTACATTTTACAGACAGAGTTAATGCGTTCTGCCTGTGAAAGAGAAAAAAATACTAAAATCAGCTATTACAAGACTAGAGCTGAGACAGTAAAGTTTTTGGATAATCCACACAATAAAGTATTCTGATTATTTAATACAAAAGCCAGGGAAAACTTCTGCTTTCTGACAAATTCACAGGAATTGGTAATTCTCCCTCTTGAGAAAAAGTAAAAACATTTGATTTATTTTTTTCAGAATACTTAGAAGTCTAGTGCATGCCACTAGTAAGAAAGGAATTATACAGAATATAGTCTGTGCATTTTATCCTTTAAATAAGAAACACACTTTTTATTTCTAGTCTACAAAGTATGTGTTTCTTTTGGGGATCATTTAGAGGAAGAATTTCGCCCCTTTCAGGAATAATTCTATGGAAGATGTTAAAGGGATAATGTTAAAAAATATTTATATTTATGAATCTACAAAGAGGACATGAAATAAAGATTCTAAAATATTACCGCACTGATAATTGTACGATTTAACTAGCGAATTCTTAGAATTTACACATTCTTCTGATTTACTTTCACGTACCCAAAAAAATACCTATAATGTTTTGAATAATGGAGCCAATCAATAAAGTAGAAATCAGTTAATCCAACCTAGAGATGCTCACAGCACTCAGTCTGGAGCACCAAGGATAACCAGATATCAAAACTGAAAAAAAAAATTACATACTTCTTACTTTATTGTATACAAATCAATCCTGATCTGTGGTGAGATTTATTTGGTATAACATAGTGCATTTCTTGGAAATCTTGCTGCTAAGATTTGTTTCAATGACAAGCACTGAAGTATGATGAACAAGTTTTGTATTAGAATTTTTATCAAGCAATCAGATGACTTACATCCAGTGCTGTATTTATTATGACATAAAGATATGGATACCGACTCCCAGAAAAAAAACCTCAGAAGACAAAACTCATTAACCAAAATAGCTTTTCTGAGATTAATATACTAATTCCATACAGCCCACTTAAAACATCCCCTTCTTATTATGCAAACAGCTATCATCTAGCATAAAACAACGTGATATAAGGAAGGAGCTACTAAAATCATAATCTTAATGGCTTTGTCTACATGATTTTGCAATGCATATCTCTACTGTGTCAGATTGCTTTCTGCATATTTCTTAGCTGTCCTCAGGTCACCAGTTTCTTTGTCACCACATACTTTATAGGACTCAGTAGAAAAGTAGTTGCTGAACTCATGCCATGACCATTGATCAAGTTACTGTAGTAGTGACTGCCTATGGTTTTCAGTAAATGCTATTATTTTCAATCAGACTTAGTTACTTGCTACATTCTTTGTCAGCAGAAATGGGAAGTCCATCACTCTGTAGATGGACAAGCCAAAGCTCTTTTCAAGGGATGCCAAGGACCCCTTCCTTGTTGTACACAAAGAAGCAGTGAAATATGTAAAAAATAGAGGAAGCTCTAGAGCTGGATGGGTACCATATCTGATGGTGTTGATAAGTAAACCAGAGAATCATCTACGTCAGTGTTTCAGTTCAGACTCTGAATTTTTTTATTTTTGGTTTTTATTTTTTGTAGCAAAAAAACTGTACTGAAAACTAAATTACAGGCACACAAAGGTCTTAGCTTCAAATTAAAGTAACCCAAAAGGTGTGCATCAGGGACTCTAAGGTACTTCAACCACTAATGGGTTCAGCCTACAGGCCTAGACTAGAGTTAGACCAAGGCAAATTCCCCAGTAAAACATCTAAGGAAGGTCAGGGGTCCTCAGACAAACTCCTATTTCTATGCAATGCTTGCTAATGTAGCCATAGCCTTAGAGGAATTACAGCTAAATCAATACTACAAAAAATATTTAAGGAAAAAAACCGTTGCTACTTGCTATTCCCTAGAAAGCTGTTTTTCAAGCTGCAAGGATCATTTTCATTGCAAACTTCTCTGTGTGACAGGTTGACATTTATTCTTGCACCTGTCTTCACTCGCATGGACTGACTGGACCTAATCATTTTACCACTAATCTCTCTGAAACCTGTGAGGCGAGACCCAAAAGCAAAAGGGGTCATGAAAGCAGAATTCTTCCTCAGAGAAAAATGAGGACAGTTTTAGGTCAGGAGGAAGGTTTATTTTGCTCTTCCATCACCTATGTCAAACCACAGGCTGAGAAAGCATGCAAAGATGACTCGTTCGGTTTCTACTCTTTTGGGTAAGTTACTTGACTGGTGAGAAGCATTACAAGAACACAACAACAAAAGGAGCAGCATCTGTCATGGGGTAAAATGGTTGCCCTGTTGAAAGTTGTCGAGACTGAAGTCATTGCTGAAGGCTAATAATTGCGAAATGAAGGCCCCTCTGTGACAGCCTAAAATTTCTCTGGATTCACAATGTATCAAGAGAAAATACAATCCAGAGCTCTGAATGTCAGCAAATAATTGGTTTTGGTACCATCTGTCCGTAACCCAGTCTGTTGGGGTAGTATCTCCGTGCAAATTCACTCCACACTTTCTAAAGGGAGCCACGAGAACTGATCAAAGGTAGCAAAGGCACCTGCCACTTTCCCTGAAGAGAATTTGCTTTTAATTACCTTCATTGTTTCCAAAATTTTTTGTTCCTTTTCTCCACAGATAGTATCTTTATATCTAGATTTTCAAAGACTAACATGTCATGGCATTACTGGAGCACAATATTATTCTGAAAGCAAACCCAAGCTGCACTGCTAGGACTAATGAATGTTTCTCTTTTTACTGCTCTTTTCCAATGAAGCATGCATATAAACTCTTTTCCTGACACATTCCCTCAGTCTCTTACAATTTAGGATATTGTTTTTATATTTGTTTCAGATTTGTTAAACTGATCTAGTATGAAACAATGTCCTGAATGACCAAACGATGACTTAAATTGACAAACAACAGAAGTCATCTCATTCCCTTTTATTCCCAGACACTGCAGGAAGTAATTACATAATCCATTTCACTCCTTATTCTTGCAAGCATAATTTCATTTGCCATATTGTAGCTTCTGCCAAACTCTGTTGCTTCTTCCCTCAGAGAATATCAAAACTCTCCCTTCTTTTCTGCTCTGATTAATGAAATTCTTGGTTATATGTTAGTGAGCATAATATTATTTTTTTATTTTGGTATTTTATACATTTGGGTTTGGGGCTTTTTTCAGTTTATGCAAAATTTCATTAAAAAATTTAGCTTTCTTTACAGCTGACTCCAGCCATATCCATGCTTTCTAAGAGGTTCCAGAATAATGGACTGACAGTTCAGATGAGAAATACATTTGATACAGATCTTTTTTGATTATTGTGCAGATGCGGCCACACTCCTGGCACATAACCAGCACAAAAGATGTGGAACTGGGCACTAATGGCAGAAAAGGGAAATTCCCCTACAACAAAGAAAGAATTTGTAATGACCAAATCAAGTTCTAAGATGCAGAGAATGAGACAAGTTCTAAAATGTAGAGGAAGAGACAAAGGGTAAATTCACTAGGCAAAATGAAGAAAGAAATATTGAAAAATCAGGGACCAGAAGAAACAATGCCAAATCTCAGAACACTGCAGAAGTAAAATCTGAAGTTGTAGTGCAGCTGAGACAGTCAAGGAAATATACAGAGGAATACATTATTAGCAATAACAAACTCTTGGAAAATGAACAGAGGATATTCTCTAGATGGTCAGAGCAAAGGAATGGCTACCATGTTACAGAAACAAAGCATAATTTTTGGATGTTTCTGTGGAAAAGTACTGTGTCATCCACCAGTACTGTGGACTGAAGGAAAAGCAGGTAAATAGAATGGTATGATTAATCAAAGTGAAGTGTAATTCACAGATCAAGATGGACAGAGCCTTAGAAAACTAAAAATATCCCCAGCAAGAGGTGGTATCTACATTTACAGAGCTCAGAATGCATCTACAACAAATACAGAAGAAAAAAGTAGATCCAACAGCACATCCTCTGTACATCTCCTTAGTTGAATCATAAGAGGACAGCTGTCAAGTAAGTTAAAGCAAAAGAAGTTTCCTTTGAAGCTCATAGAAGATGCAAGAGAAACAGTACAGAAGCAAAGAAATGTTAATTCTGAGCATCATTGTAATGATGATTTCTTATAAGAAAATAAAACCCCTCATGTATGATTGGCAGATCATGAGAAAAGATAATAGTTTGTCATACTACTTGATGATGAGAGTGAAAGAGCAATGAAAACAATTCGTGGTGATTTTTTTTTAATACAGTCACATGGAAAAGTATGTATTATACCCAAATACAGCGGTAAAAGAGAGAGAGACGAGTTAAGAGTGAAGGATGGAACATTCAAAAAAACTCTTTCAGACTGTTTGCCCTTAACTACAGCCCCTGGCTCCAAACCTGGTGGTCCCCAAAGCTAAGACTTGATGAAGGGACTGAAAAGGGAGGCCTCCTCTACCTGTGGTTTGTATGCATAACCTCAGTGAATAAACTAACAAATAAAGAAAGCGAATGAGACTAAGATTAAACAGAAGAAATGCCAGAGAAAAAAGTATTATTTGTTCAAATCATTTTGAAGTGAAGTTTGGATTAAACAAGTGTGTGTGCATTTTACATGACTAAAAGGCACTGCACAGATTTCCCAGGGGTAAAACCTGAGGTTAAGACTACCCTCTGGTTACAATATAAAGTGCAGTAAGTACTATTGATGTTTTCTAAGTATTACAAATTCTTCAAGAGGAAAAAAGTTGGCAGCTTAACAAGGGAATGAAGAAATAGTCCTTTGGAGGATTTAGCAAGTATATTGCAAAAACTTAGCTCAATACACATATTACAAATCTGGCAAAAGCATACATGTTATCCAGGCATTCAGTATTTTACTGCTACTGTAAATAAAAAAAAAAATTAAGCAGCTGAATGAAACTAGAAGAATCTAGTTGCATAAAAAAGCTTTACTCTGATTGGAAGGATAAGGTAAGAGGAATGAGAACAATTCAAGGTGCAAATGATAGTTGTAGATCCAACATGAAAATTATTCAATTTATTAAATTATTAATTATTATTACACTTACTAGATTTGATTTTATTTTCTATTTCTAATATTTATTCACTATTAAATAATAGTATGAAAACTAGAAAACTGACTTCATTCTTAATCAAATTCTACAAAAAAATTATTTATACACTATCAAGAAGAATCACTCAATAAGAAGGTGACAAAAAAGCAGAGACAGAAGCAAGGATGGATGGAAAAATAAAAATATGGAGATACATGGTAGGAAACCTCACCAAAAAAAGTTGCAGACTGTCAGTAGCTTGACAACAGGGGAATGAAAAGAGAAGTTTCAAGTTAAATTATGACAGTACAGAAGGGGCTATTTATACAAGACATATTAAATCTGAGATTAATAGTAGAAGGGAAGACAGGAAATATTGCCAGGGCCCCAAGACTATTAGTTGTTACTTAGGTGGACATTCTAAGTTGGCCAGAGAAGAAAACAATGCATACATAACAAGTTGTAATTCATATTGAGCATTTTACAAGTCTGAACTACAACCAGGGGGGAAAAAGGCACTATCAATGCAAAACAGAACTGTAAACAATAAAATCTTGGAAATGAGAGGTTTTCAACATTTACTGTTGAAAACACTTGGCAAGACAGCAGATCCTACTTATAAACTGACGCAAGAGTCTCTATGCTGGATTTTTCCTTTTAATGGGACTGTTAAATAAAAATGCAAGAAAAGATTGACAAAGATACCTTTTATGGCTCAGACTCCAAAAAATCTGGAGCATGAAAAGGTCAGTGATAAAATTCACTCTTCATCATGGTGGTGTCATAATGGGAGAAGGTAAATTGAATGCTGTGACCACTATAGGATCACCAGTCCCTCAGAAAGAGGCACCGGGCTCCTTCTGTAAGCTACTAAGGAAAGCAAGAACTTTCTGAAGCCTTTAATGGGTCTTCTGAGTTAAGGTGACTAATTAAGTGGACTGTGGCATTTGAAATATATATTTCTGATGTAGGAATATTTTAGAGAATAAACCAAAGCAGACTTATAAACCCCTATGTGTAATTTTAAGAGCTTTTTAAAACACATGCCAGTTAAATTTAAGAGGCACACTAAAATGTATAAAACACAAATGTGCGTACATGCATACATAAAACATCTGTTTTATAAAGTAGCACATACCTCATGAGGGTTATAATCTGGAGGTAACTTCTCTAGCATCTCATCAGCAAGACGCTGCACCACTGCTTCCCGGGTTTCTCCCCCTCTAGTACTGCTGTCTTTGGGCTGGATGCTCAATATAGTACCAAATGTCTCATTAGCCAGGTTGGTCAGGTAAGTTATATCTGCATTAGGGTGAAGCCCAAATACCTTAAAATAAAAGGTAAAAAGATTGGGGGGGAGGAAAAGTGATTTTTTTTCTATAAGTATATACGTGAAAGAATGCATGAAAATGGATAAACAAGAAAGAAAATTCTCAGCTTCATAAAATAATAGATATGAACAGGTCAGTGGAAGTTCATCCATTTAAATGGACAAGGACTAAACCCAAATTACATGAAAACATTAACACAGGCTGCATATGCAATACTGCATATGCACTTCATATCAGTGAGGGACTTTTTAACTGATCTGATTATCTTCACATGGATCATGCTGTGGAATGCTGTCAGAGGGTGAGAACAGATTCCTTTTCTTTGGTTCAGACTAGAGCTTGTTGGAAACATGTCATATGTGGACATTGACACCTCACCACTAGTTCTTTGTCTCTATGGGTCTACTGCTGTTGTATCAGCTCAAATAGATTCCCCTAATTATCAGACCAGTCAACATTTCTAACATGTTTTGTTTTACTCAGTCTCTTAGGCTTATAAGGCATGTAGCATGGTAAATAAAATAATGCCCACATCTGAAGTACCTAAACATGGTGACATATTTAGGATATTTTATGGTTTAGCTATTTTTGGTTGAAGTTTCCCCTCCTTACTTCTCCTTCTCCTGAAATTGAATTATTTTATTTAAGATACAGCTAGCACAGAATTTCTGCAAAGCTGCCCTTTGTCTGAATGATAATAGCTTTTTCAGAAACTTCCACTGAAATATCAGTAAGTCTATAATTGTCAGATTGACAATTGCAACTCTTCTCCAGGAGGAATTGCATGTACTGTGACTTATTTCACCAGCCCTCATTTAATTATAGCTATTACATATCTCTTACAAACTTTGAACCACTGATCTGACAATGAGGAAGGCTTGCCCTCAAACTGAGCACAAAAGCCAAGCAATCTTTTGTTTCTCATTTTTCACATTTTTTCGTATATTCAGTTTTCATATTTTACATTAGAATTGGTATATTGCAAGAAGACATTTCTAGAAACCAGTATTTACATACTCTGAGGAAAGAATTAAAAGAATTAATACATAATATTTTTATATTTGTAAATCTAGAAACTCAGAGACAAGGGACATAAGTGGCTGCACCAGTGCCAAAGCCAGCAAAGCTGCACTGATTTACACCACTTGAAGATCTTATCCTTATAACAGCAGAAAGTACAGACCTAATACCACACTTGAGACACGGTGTGACTATAATAGCGTGCAGGTAGATTCCAGATAAGATTTAATGTTTTGCACATAGCGGTTTACTCAAACTGAATACTTAGAGCTGTAAAAGGTGAAAATACCAATGCACTTTATTACACTCATATTCTATGTGGAAGAAAATACACATTTGAAGATACATTCTTTTCTGCTTTTCCTCTTGCACAGTGAGGGCTTATTTGTTTGGTTTTGCTCTAGCAGATTTTGTGGCAATGTTACAGCCCAAGTTAGCACTGTGAAGAATATCTGCTATAGTTGTGAATGTAAATTGGAGTGCTAGTCCAAGGGCTAACTTAAACATTGGACCAATATTAACAAAGACAAGGACACATGGGAGACAGCTCTGGTCCTATGGTTTTATGCAAGTGATGTATGAAGAAAAAAGAAACCAGTGAGTGGACCAGTTTTCTGAATGCCCTATATATTAATCAAGGAGCCAAATCTCTTGCTCTTTTTGATCCAAAACCTCTGGGAATGTTACTTAAAAAGAGAATGTTAGATTCTATCTTTCAGGGTTTTCCAGCCTTATGAATCCTCAAAACCAATTGCTAAAGCTCTACACTCCTCTGAAATCACTCCTCTGTCATTCCCTCCTCAACTGGAAAGGGGAGAGAAATTACAACAAAAAGCCCATAGTCTGAGGTAAGGACACAGAGAGATCAATCTCCAGTTATCATCACAGGCAAAACAAACTTGACTTGGGGAAATTAATTGAATTTATTACCAATAAAATCAGAGTAGGATCATGAGAAATAAACCCAAATTCGAAAAACACCTTCCCTCCCTTCTTCCCAGACTTAACTTCATTCCTAAATTCTCTACTTCTAACGGGAGACACGGAATGGGGGACAGGACTTGCGGAACTTGTAGACAACTCCTCACGTGCTGCCTTCCACTCCTTCCTCCTCAGGAGCGGACTCCTCCCACCCTTCCCCTGCTCCAGCATGGAGCCCCTCCCACATAACACTGTCTTCCACTAACTTCTCCAATGTGAATCCTTCCCATGGGTTGCAGTTTTTCCTGAACTGCTCCCATGTGGGTCCTTTCCACAGGGTGCAGACCTTCAGGAACAGGCTGCTTCAGCAGTGGGGTCACCTGTGGGGGTCATAACTTTGGCCAGCAAATCTGCTCCAGCGTGGGCTTCTCCACCCATGGGGCCACAGACCCTGCAGGAACCTGTTCCAGCATGGACTCCCCACAGGCTCATGACCTCCTTCAGGCATCCACCTGTTCCAGCGTGGGGCCCTCCACGGGCTGCAGGTGGATCTCTGCTCCGCTGTGGATCTCCATGGGCTGCAGGGACACAGCTGCCTCTCCATGGTTTGCGCCACGGGCTGCAGGGGAATCTCTGCTCCAGCACCTGGAGCACCTCCTGCCCCTCCTTCTTCACTGACCTTGGTGTCTGCAGAGTTGTTCCTCTCACGTATTCTCACTCCTCTCTCTGACTGAAGGTTCACATGCTGCTTTTTATCTTTCATAAATACATTATCCCAGGGGCACTGCTGCCACCACTGATGGGCTCGGCCTTGGCCAGCAGTGGGTCCGTCTTGGAGCCATCTAGCTTTGGCCCCGTCACAGGTGGGGGAAGCTTCTGGCAGGTGCTCACAGAAGCCACTCCTGCAGCCCCCTGCTACTGAAATCTTCCCATGCTAACCCAATACACTGAGTTCAATTGCCCTTCTCAGAAGACAGTGTTCATTCTGCTCAGAGGATGAAATTTCATCAAAGGAGCAAGGACACTGCAAGCAGACCAATTCAGTCTTTCTGAACTAAAAATGGAAAAGGAATGAATCAAGATACACTGTTTGGACTAGCACAGAATCCTTTGTGAAACGAAGAAGATTGGGAGGTTAAAAGGTTAAAGGTTTTCATGAGCAATTTTGACAGATTTTAGAATGACAGAAGAAAGTCACAGCTTTCTTCCTAATGAGTGAAAATGTGAAGGACAAAAAGATGTTTGCATTCCTGGACTTGCTTCTATTTACATAAAAGCCAAAGGTAAAATTCCCCTACCTCAAACCATACATACAGATTTTTTATAGGCATCAAAACACTTTGAAAATACATTGCATCATTGTGAGATTGGTTCCAAAGTGCTTTAAAAAGCAGCACCTGAAATCCGATAGAGCCAAAGTTCATACACTGATAGGAACCACTTCATGAGCTGGGCTCAAATGGATCCCACTGATGCCTTATCATGTCTGCATTTACTCTCACCTGAAAAAGGTGCATCATTGCTGGCACAAATACCTTTGCATTCTGCTCTCACTCTCTTCAGAGATTCAGAACTTTCCAAGCTTGTTTTATGACCTTGGAAACTTCTTACCCTCTCAGCCAGCACATTATCAGTAAGTGAAAACCAGTTTTTTCTGTTCCACTCTGTCTATTTAATTTTAATAGAACTTATTTCCAATGGCATTTATCAGCTTAATAGAAATGAGACAGAAGTCCAGACCATTCACTTCTGTTTCAATTTTCCAGAGCATTCTCTTCTGTTTCAGTTTTAACTAACTCCATCACGTGTGCCTGTACCGGAGGGAGCAGAAAGTCCCCATCCTCCGGTCACTGTGACCACTGTGGTATGCACACATTGGGTCATGGAAAACTGGCTACAACCAGGAGCTACCCTGCACCCTACCCCATCAGTTCATGGCAACATCCGTATCCTTCTGCTGTCAAAATGGAATAAACTTCCAGTTATAACTTGCAAAATGAGACCATAGGGCTTTCTTACTTTCATTATTTCTCAGACGACATGTTGGCTCAATCTCATGCAGAATTTTGAAACCACAAAATAGTTTGGTTTGGAAGGGACATCTGAGGGTCATCTAATCCAAATCACCTGCTCAAGCAGGGTCAGCTAGAGCAGGCTGTCCAGGACAGTGTCCAGTTGGGATTTCAATGTCTAAAAAGAGCAAGGCTCCACAACATCTCTGGGCAAACTCTTCCAGTGTCTGACCATCTTCCCTTTAAAAAATGCTTCTCTTATTCTCAGATGGAATTTCCTGTTATTTAATTTATTCCCATTGCCTCTTGTCCTTTCACTGGGTATTATCAAAAAGACTCTGTCTCCATCCTTGCAGCATTCCAACAGGTTTTTATACACATTTATAAGTGCTTGAACCTTGCTGTATCAACCTTCCAGCAGATAACTGGGGTTGTTAAAGTCCTCTGTGAGGACCACGACCTGTGAATATGAGACTTTCTCTAATTGCTTGAAGAAGCCCTCACCTACCTCTTCCTGGTCAGCAGATCTACACTGAATACTCACTATTAGTGGTCTGCCTGCTACCTTGACCTATGCATACACAATTCTGGAAAAAAACCTCATTAAGTTATTCATCTGACAAAAACTCTCTTTAATATATTAAAATATTTTACCTGTGGTGTATCAATCACTGGCAACTGCTCTATGTACTGGAGATAGTCTTCCACTGTATTCCCTTTTGGAATAACATAGCCTTTGTAGAAACAAAATTTTTCACTGAACATGTGGTCTCCAAACCAGACTCTTGCATATGTATTCAGCAGTGCCTTGTCGAGGTCATCAGTTACACGGCCACCATACTGCACTTCTCCAAGCATGTAGCGAACACAGCTCCAGTTCACTCCGTGTTTGATACCCACATCATTCAAATGGTTCTGAACGAACTGCACGCTGGCAGCAAAGTCTGCCTGGTTAAATTCGTAAGGAATATTCCAGCCCAGTGGGCCAAACTTCCTTCTTTCCTGTAAAATAGTTAGAGGTAAAAGATTGATTGATAGTAATTGTGAAGGAAGCTTAAGTGCAGAAGAATACATGAAATATGTTAAGAATGCAGTAGTCCAGCTGGAACTCTATTTCACTAGCTTTAAAAAAAATAAAATTCAACACACACAAGGCCAAACACTTGATCAATAATCTCCCCAAACAAACAAAGAATAGCAATATTAGCATTTTCACAAAGAAAAAAGTCTCTTTTTAAAGTACAGCAAATCTCTCAGTCTAGAACTATAGCTTTTGAATTTCAAAAATTAAACGACTGTTTGAGGCAAGGGTGTCCAAAATCATCAGCTATAATCATTGCGTGGGATCTTCCTATGGACTAGATATATTCCTATCACTGCTGTCTCTGCATTGTGCACATGCAAGTAGGAAAAACTGCTTTTAGTGGATCATTTACAGACTCAGCTGGCAGTATATAGTTCTTAGGGCAATATCTGGTAATTGCAAATTTTTTATTTCCACCAAGAAAAAGTGATATCAAAGTGACACAAAGAAAAGCAGGCTTCCACTGGACCACAATATATCAGTGCATGGATGCCACAGAGCTAAATTAGCCAGGCTCCAGATATAAACTAAGGATACTGCAAAATCTATCAATAGGATGATGAAAAGTTGTGGTTAATCCATAAAGCACTTTCTTTAATGGAAGTCCTGAAAGTCAAGACCCAAAATCTACTTTCATTTCCTCCTAGAGGTTTCAGAGCAGAAAGGATTTATACTCATCCTCTTATACCTTCTCATTGTGAATGCAGCAGTTTAAGACTATGGTTTTCCAAACCATAAATTGTAAATTTCTTTAACATGCTTTTATTATTTAAAATATTAGTAAAAGTCCAGTTAGTTGAAAGACAGATTGCCCAGGACTTTAATAGAAGAGTACTCTAATTGATCACTGCTTGATTGTCCTTTTTTTCCTCTGAAATATCATCCCTGTTGGAGATACAGGAACATGAGCAAAATTGTAAGTTCTAACACAGTTGCAGTAATAGAGATATGTTGTTCTCTTTCTTATTTTATTTGTGTTAATTTGCCAACATAGGAATTCCCTTTAAAAATGTTTTTCATTTAATAACAAGGTTCATTAATAAATGAAACATGGCTTTATGACAGAAGAAAAGAAATGTATTTTTAAACCTGAACAGTTGTGTGAAGAAATGCAACAGCATATAGCAATGGCTTCCACTGTGGCATTTTGCTCACTCCCAGCAGATCCTGAGTAACGGCCGAGTATGTTCGTTTTAAGCCAGCTTTCACACCTAGAAAATAAGTATAAAAATGTAATACATTAGTAAAAAAAGAAGTATGGAATCCATAAGTCCAACCTCTGTTAAGCATAATTCTCTATTCCAGTTTGCAGTATCATCTTACTTATACCTTTAAATAATATCTTAGAATTAATTATCTGTTCAGCTGGTCATAGCAGGCAAACTTCAATAACATTTTGTTTTAGGTAGATAACACAACAAATTAATTTCAAGAGTCTGGAAGGAATTTAAATTAAGTAATCATATTCTAAATGTTGCAAATAACAACTGAAATAGAAACATAACCATTTAGCAACTATATGGCAATAAAAAAGACACCTAACATCATATGAAATATAGCACTGGGTATCCAAGGGTTTGTTTTGATATTTACTTATAAAATGAGATTTTAGTTTTACCTAAGATATTTTGTTTAGATTTCATTCCTATAAAAATCTCAAAATTCTGTATGCAGGTTCTCCATCCGGCCTACAGGCACCGAGGTGACGAGATGAGAACCTAAATTCATAGTGCAAATACTAATACTTGGGGAGGTTTGTTTGAGCACTGACATTTCCTATCCTAGGAACAGCTTTAGGCAGTTGATACCGATACAGTCTCAGCTTCCATGGAATACATAAGCTCGTCTACTCCCAAATGTTTTCAGGCAGTGCTACTCAAGCATCTTTTGCCTTGGGCAGACAACCCGAGCATGAGTTACTGACATCAGGTCCCTCTTATGATACCTTCTACCTAGTCAGCTTCACACAAATCTAGAAGGGCAGATTTCAAGTACAGTGAATAGATTGTCCAAGTCATCCTACTTCCTATGATACAATAAAAGTACTTTTTCTTTGTTTGTACTTCACAAAGATCCTGTAGAGCAATATTCCAACAAAAAGCTTTTCAAAATATTGAAAGGATAACATAAGAGGATTCCAAAATCAAATAAAAGTGTCTTCTTGTATTGTGCTACCAATGTGGCAGGACAGTCTTAGAAAACTAAAACTGTCCGTATTTCATCTTGACTTTGTTACAATGGGCTTTTTTCTGCCACTAAGTGCAAGCTGCAAATTTTCTATAACTTGACTTCTAAAATAGCTTTTTGGACTTATAGGTTGTTACCAATAGAATGATTAGGAGGGGGTCACTGTGCAATAAAAAGAGGCTGAGCTCTAAATTAAAAAGGGGGAGAGGAGAAGAGGAAGAAGTAAAAAATTTTTATCAACAGACTGACTACCTCTTGAGATGGAGTATAAATGCTGAACCGGGATGTATTTCACAAGATCAAACATTTTGTAGACATCTTACTAATGTTCAAAGGAAGCTAAATACTGAAATAAGAGGTTTAAATGTCTGAAGCTTTAAATAAGACCCTGGATAAAATTTCTCAGCTCCTACTGACATCATCAACTGAAACCAGTGGCAACACATATATATAAAGAAAGGGTATATTTATTTATCTATATGCATTGATATATGCAAGATACCCCTTCTCTCCTCAAGGTTAAACAATCATCTTGACCTCTCCTCACACAGCATATTCTCGAATTCCTTCAGCATCTTTGTGGGCTCTGACTGGACTCATTCCATCCATGTCTTTCTTGCACCCCTATTAATACAGAAACGTGAGTCCAAACTGCCAGTTAAGATGCAGATCTCACATCGTGCTTCTGCACGTAGACTACTTAGGTTGGGAAAACTGGGGGCTTAGAGGCTCAGAAAACATGAGATGAACATCTGAATATGAGGAAACATCCTGGAAGTGGAGAAAGATCCTGGATGTCAGGAAGTGCATGGAGGCCCAGAAGACCGGCGGATGCCCAGGGATGTAAGTCAGTAATGTCCAAGAGTGGCAGCTGCAAGTCGTTGCACAGTGAAACCAACATTTCTTTCTGCCCAACCTTCCTGGACCAGCAGCGATCTCTCCAATGGGAAGGGAAGTAATTCCTACCTTGAGGAGGTTCATTGGTAAATTTTATGGAGGACTGTAAAAGATTAATGGGAAACTCTGGGTGAGCCTCTGTAGTGATCCAGGTTCTGAAATCTTCACTCATAGACTCTTTCGTTGTGATGGTGTCCATTAACTCATTAAGAAATTCCAAGCCAAGGTGGCAGTTCTGTAGGAGGAGCCATCCTCCATCTTCCATGCACTGATTTAACAGGTGCCTTGCATGGACTTCCTGGCCCTGACCCATTGAAATGGCACGACATGGAATATTCTAAAAGTAAAAAAGAAATGTTATTTTATGTGTTGTTCCTTAGAATTGTACATTTGATGTGTTGCTTCCATAGATCCATGTGTAGTGACGTTCTGCCACAAAGAAAACCATTAATATCAATGGAGACTGATTATATTAAAACAAAGTAAAGAAAACAAAACAAGAAAAAAAAGCAAAACCCTTTAAGTTCCTCTTATCTTCCACCTGTTGGAAGAAAACTACACTCACTGGAAAAAATATTTTTTTGCTGGTCTAACAAAATCTATGGGATAAGACATCTGAAACATTTTTTCAGCTTTTTCACCACTTTTCCAAATAAAGCAAGATGTAAATACAGCCTGACCATTCTTTTTCCTAAGATGTGGACTATCTTGAGATGGGAAGATATTAGGGCTTCAGATAATAACGCACAGAGTAAACCAAACAATTCTGGTGACTTTTTACTGTCTGAACATATTTATTTCATTTAAAAGAGCACTATCAATGAAGCAGGCAGCACAGGGAAGATTGGTTCACATTTAAGCATTGCTCAGGAAACATCCTGTATTATTAAATGGCAGCTGTGGAGCCACTGATTCAGAGGATTCCAGTTCAGTGATCTGCTAGCTCTAGCAGACCTCTAGCAGATCTAGATTCAGAAGAGACAAAGCTTGTAACTGCAAACATAAAAATTCAGGAATTTTATGGCATCTTCTCCATCAGCAATGGGAGAATAAAGCCAGTTGTTCAGAAAACCAGAGGATGATACAAGCCCTCACAAGGGGATCTGAAAAAGATAAGGCTGAGATCAGGACCACACAAGTCTGTCAGTAATGTGCAGGCAGATCCTCTCTTGCTTGTTGTTGTTGTTACTCTTGTTCTTTTTAAGTCTGGCTCACGTTGGCTGCCTGACTTCTGCCAGGGAAAACCAGAATTATCAAACCCAGGTAAACATATTATTCTACATACGTGTTGAGGGCGAAAGAATTGATGAAGAGACTTTGTTTCATGGACAGTTTCATGTTCAAGACCTACAGCTGAGTATCCCTCATGCAGTGAGTGATGGGCTGCATTATCAATCTGGGCTTATCTTCAGCTGTCTGAGAGCTACAAAGGTTAATTTTGACCTGTACAGCTACTCAGACTCTCTCACTGTGAAATAAAAAGGAAGGAAGACATCCACTCCTAAACAGCGTGGAGAGGGCTGCCCTACTTTTGCAGGAGAAGAAGGTTAAGCATATGGACACAAACTGTGCTGGGTCATTTGGCCTTAGGGTCAGAGAATGGGCCATGACCTGATTTTACAGAACAGAATAAATACAGCTGCTGTATATGATCCCCCGTATCCTGGCAAGATTTAAGGACTCGAGAATGCCAAAGATAAGAAAGCAGTTAAATCCTACTCTCAGGTCACTGAAACCTGAAACTGTAGCTAAAAGCAGCAAAGCCGAACAGCCTGTGAAGTTGGCTATGTGCCAGAGGACCAAAAAACTTTACCTTTTCTAAGATGCATCTGAGTGCAGCTACCACTCCCCTAAGTCAAAGACTATGACTACCTCTGCATAAGAGTGCATAAATATTCAGCAGGTACATTATTCCCTAACAAAGCATCTTCTCATAATTTGCTCTTCTCAGCAATGTTACCTCTCAAATGTACAATCATTAAAGGTTAGAGAAATATCGAGAGAAAGAAAAAATATTTTTCACTATGAATTGTCCTCATTTTACTCCTTCTGAAAGATCTCTATCAAATGTCTGCAAAAAGAATGTTTCTTTCAATAGTGAGTCATATCAGCATATCCATGTCCTCTTAATACTTTGCTATCCAAATTAAAATGCTGGCATTTCAGTCACTACAGTGGCCCTGACAGTTCTGTTGAAGGTTCTGTGCATCATTCCCTAAAAGAAGAAACTATCTCTACAATTTTTAAAAAATCTGATTTAATGAAGTCAAAGTACTGCCATAAGAAACTTCGTTTTAATTCTGATAGCTAAATTTTCACTCCATCTTAAAGTGAAAGTAAAGGGGACAGAAATGCAACTAGTTTTAAGACAGAGTCTGTTTGGTTTATAAACAAGCTCAGTAGCCACAGATACCGTTCTCATTTCTTTGAGAGAAGGCAAACATCTGAACATCTAAATTTTAGAGTGAAAAATAAATTCTCGACACAAATTTGAACATTACCAACAGCAGATAGCTGATTTATACCGTTAATATCATACTTAGAGGTACCATCAATACTGACAATCCATTTTAAGACTACAAATCATGACTGTAAAAGGGAAATCATTGAAAAAAGAGGCACAAGTTTTTTATCATTAAGAATAAAAAAACCCCAGCACCACCACCACCCCCTCCAAGATCAGGTCCTTGGTACAACTAACCTATAATAAAGATTTAGTCTGGAAAAAAGTCAAGAAATCCCAAAGAAAGACAGGAATTAAGTACAATATATTAACATTCTTGCAAAATAAACACAAAGCTCCCTTGCAAATGTGTCTGGAAACTAAATTATTTCTAGATACATGTTTCAAAAGCTAAAGAACTGATGAAATGCTCCTCAAGTTGCACATTATTATATACATTTTTATTTTTAAAAAAATCTGTGTTTGTATTTTGTTTTGTGGCATTTGGATGGCTTTTGTAAAATTGAAAGGTTTCTATATGCTGTGTGGTTAGATCTTTACTTCAAGAGATTGGAAAAGGACTTTACAGTTAAAGAGAGTTGTTGACTTTACGT
This sequence comes from Callaeas wilsoni, assembly GCA_013398955.1. Taxonomy (NCBI): domain Eukaryota; kingdom Metazoa; phylum Chordata; class Aves; order Passeriformes; family Callaeidae; genus Callaeas; species Callaeas wilsoni. Next base: position 165,376 of record VWPU01012510.1, read on the forward strand.
TTACAGGTGACACTAGAGTTGAACTTCAGGTTATGACATCCTAGCTGATGTTGCCTTGTTCATAAACCATGTGCGAATAAACAAGGCAATTCCTTTCTCTCTTTTGCAACCTCACTTTCTATTTATTCTATACACATTTCCCAAAAGCATGAAAACATATTAAGGCTGTCCACTGCAATATACTTGTGGTCTGACAGCAGACAAGGATCAAATGAATGACTTCAGGTTTACGATTCCTAAATTTAAACACTTAATGAGAGTTAGGTCATAATTTAAGCCATCTTCAACACAGACAGACAAATAAGGGTCCTGATTTTCAAACAGAACAAGCATGACCACTTTCTAATTAGTAAGCTAAAGGGATTTGTGGGTCCTCCCCACTTTTGCAAGTATGTCTTACTTAGTGTATACTAAAATCCTGCACCATTAAATGAAGATGCATTCTAACAAGGAGGAAAATTTATGGATATTTCCTGCAAATAAATTGGGAAAATTTTACATGCAGTTACATTGTGAACCATAAAATAGAGCACAGAGTGTCTTAAAGTGACGCTGTTCTGTAGGAAATGTTAAATGACTCCATCAAGTCCACAGATTGAATGCTAGGCTGTTCAAATTAATTTCTCTTGTCACCGTATTTATGATTTTTTTCTGTATCTTCCTGTAATCGTCATTACTGTCAGCTTCTACAGTGAATGCAACACAATGTAAATCACAAATGTTGCTTTGTTCTCATAGCTCAGTACTTTTCCTAAGTAATGGACTATCATAGTCTGCTGGATAAAGATTCTCATTGGAATCAAACAACTGCGAAAAGTAAGACTGCAACATTTCAATTTCCTAGTAAATGCATTTTGGCTACTGGTCAAAAATTAACTTCCAGAGAACACTAGTACAAATATAAATATCATCATTTGAGCTTCTTTAAAATGTGGAAATACCACTTCTAGTGCAAAGAAGAGTTAAAAATGCTTTTATCAGCTCTAGCAAACTCAGTTTAGGAGGATACCTTTGATTTTGCAAGACGTTCTATATTTTCAGTGGGATCAGACCCCACTGATAAAAGGCATGTGAAAGGTGTTCGACAGTCACTTTCTGTCCACATTGCTTCCATTTCAAGGATAAATCCTTCTGCATATTTCCGTCCAAGAGATTCTGCAATGTAGTGCCGAGCCTGGAAAAAAAAAGTTACCAGAAAAAAAATGTATATCTTTACCTTTTTTAATTTAGTATTAATCAGTGATGTGGAATTTACCAGTATCTACATTGGAAGGCAATGACTGTCTAAACTTTAATTTTTCAACTTTGGTCCACAGGAGGCAACCATTGAAATTCTCAGATAGCAAGCTTCAAACAAAGAGAAAGAATTCTGCTCACGCAACAGCCATCCTGTTTCTAGAAAATGCTAAATGGGGTTTTTTAAAGAACTGAAAAAGAAAAAAATCCATGTAGAATGGATCCAGTGTCAGCTCTGAGGATAGCCCAGATACTGCCCCTAAACTCCTGCCTGCTAAACCTTGGTGGATAGCCAAATAAAAGAGTTTCTCTACACCAGTTCCATTCTTAGTTCCTCTAAATATGTATTGTTGACACTGTCTCTACAGCATAGTGGATTAGACAGATCTTTCATCTGACCCAGTTACAATCTCCTATATATTTATTGGAACTTCAAACAAATTCTCCTGTCCAGTGGTTATCCAGTTCAAGTCTCTTAGGCTGAATATCTACTTCTACAAAACATAAACTCAGCTCAGACTTTATCCTTGAAAGTCAAATCTTCCTTATGCTTCTATTTTTTTTCTTTTCACAGACATTTTCTAAAAGAACTTTTAAAGCTACCCTAGTACATGAAATTCTTTTTTTACTGAGGTGATTTCCTAGCTATGTGATGAGTATCACAGATTCTGAGGCATGTATGATGAACAGAAGCACTGAGGATCAAGGTAGACTGAGGAAGATGTCAATTGTAGGAAAAAAACCCCTCAGTCACTCACTATTAAGTGTAACTTTTGTCCTAGACAGATAAAATTTCTAATACTAGGAAAAACACAATAGGGAAAGAAGAGAGTAACAAAAGAGATCCCCTCTCTCCTCAAAAATTAAAATAATGACCTTTTTTTGCAACCATTGTTCAGAGCTCTTTTTCAGAGCTAGTTGTGCAAGACAATAATAAATAAATGACAAATAAGTTGATAAATAAGTGTTGATAAATAAGCAGTAGCAGCTTTAGTATTTTGCTCTGTTTAAATTATGGCAGTTGGAGCGCCCATCCTTATCTCCTACTTACTGACCAAAGAGCAGAAAATTAAGAAGGATGGAGCAAGCCTTGTAGAAAAAGAGTTCCATGAAAATATGGTGCCCCATAAATTCAACACAGATGCTATCACAGCATTTAACATGTAAAGTTGAGATATGTGGGAAAGAAAAACTACTACTTTCCACTGCAAAAAGAAAACCCCCTCAAAATGTGAAAAGAGAATACTCATAGGCTCATACCTCTCTTTACACCTACATAGAAGAGAAAAATCAAAATATCACAGACTATGAAGAAATTGCTAGTCTACTGCAGTTTCTTTTATGACATTTACCACGAGGCAGCCTTAATTATTATTTTCTCAGTAGAGAGAGTAAGTAAACAGTTTATCCGCTGTTTTAGTGCACCTGTCATAAAAGTGAATTGTTCTTTTTCCACCTCTTCTGTGAAAAAGAACAGGGATGTATCTTTTGATTCACCAGAGGAAGGCAACTTCTTTACAGGTTTCATGACTTGACTTTGAAAGTGCCACACAAAAAAAATTGTATTCTTGCAGCTCCAACACAATTTGTTTCATGTTCTGCTTCCTAGTTCATTGCAATTAAGTAAATGAGTGTTTTCACACATATTTTTTTATGAGCATTTCAAGATCTGATTTTTCAAAATAGCTCACTGTGCAACAAATATTATGGTAACAAGAAATTCAGAGAACATAAGTTTGGAACTAGAAGTTCTTCAGGAGAGGTCATGTGGCATAACCATTGTACAAAAGTGTATCTTACCTGGGCAACGGTGTGATCAGGGCACCAGCTACGGACAAGGAGCAGTTTATGGAATTGATCCAGTAAGCTGTCATAGCCATCAGGAATAACAGCTTTTTCAGGAGCTTCTTCATCAAACCAAGCTTTCCAAGACTTCTCATTCTTAACAATTTGCACCAGAAGTTGATTGAAAGGGTACAAGCTAGATAACTGCACAAGATTGAGCCATGTTGTGTCAAGGATCCACTTTTTTGGTTTAGGTTCCACAGAATTCATATCCAAGCTGGCACCTCCTGCAAAGTGAAAAGTATTATAGGGGAAAACAAACATTGTTAAACTGAGAAATGACAAGTAATAAAAAATATTTTTTTTAATATAATTCAGGGACTAATATTTTATGTAAACTAGGATACGGAGACCTAGAATTTGCATGGAAGAAACACTTAACAAAGACCTAATTGGAATGTGGTCTCAGTTCCTCCCAAAGCTGATGTGCCACTAAATTTTGTGCTGCTCCTATTCCATCTGTAGAGCTGGAATAAAACGTGACTACCTAAAAGGATGCTCAAACCCAGTTCTTCAGAGCAGGTGTGGAATGGTTTAGTAGAGCCTCCTTTCATCTGTACTAGAGAATAAGAAAGCACATGGTACATTCATTTCCAGGACTGTGCAACGTCAACAGCCTCTTAGCTCAGCCAGCACTCAGCCTCCTGCCCATTTGCACACCCAGCACAGCTGAGCCACAGCTGAACAGTAACTCAGTGTTTGCCAAACAGACTGAGATGTTTGGATGCAAAGCACCTGACTGTACTTGTCTTTGTACCAGATTGCATTTATCTTATCTTGGAGACAGTGAGGTCAACGGTCATCAAATTTTATAAACCTTACTAAAATTTTTCTTTGTCCTTGTGTCTGAGTAGTGACATACAGTGGTGACATAATGCAGTGCAATATAAAAGTGTTTTACAACATGTAACAGACTTCCACTTTTTTGTGCTGATACTTAAGTCTGGTACAGCATTCACATGCCTGCTCATCGGCCATCAAGGCAGCTTTTGCTGGCTGTCTACAATCTCACAGACACAGATATGTGGCAACTTGAAAAAGAGGCAGACAGTAGAGACTATAAGTTCTCTTACAAGTGATGGACTTATTTTTTCCCATTTTGCAATGTTTAACAGTTAAAATAGTGCTCATCTAGGCATTATTTTGATAACAAATAATCTATATTGCGCTTTTTTTAGAAAATTTGTCTCTTTTTTCCTTCTTGGGCTACATATGTTTTCATTCACAAGTTAAAAACAAGTAGATCCACAGGCTATAACACATTGTTAATGCAAGTACTGCAAAATCTGAATTTGGCAGTTCACAGACATATGTAAACAGGAGCGTTTTTAGAGAAATTACCTTTGATCAGTGTCTCAAACTCAGTGTGTGAAATTTTCTTGGCCTGCAAGTCAATCTTCAGTGCCAGAAGCAATGTGAACAGGAACCTGTGATTTTCATACAGACCTCGAACTGTGTACTTGAAGACTTCGTAGGTGAGATGCTCGATTATATAAGCTACCCTTTTTGCTGGGATCTGAGATTTCCGAGATCTTTCCACCGATAGGTCAAAAATGCCAAGGAACTGCCGTAAGGATGTTTGGTACATGACATTAACCAAGCTCATTTCCACAATTAGGAAATAAAGGATGCTACCACGACCTGCCACGGGCCGATACTCTTCACGTGCAGCATTGATTTTCACTTCTGTCTCCATTGCTGTGTTTAATTTTTCACTGACCTTAAAATTAATGGAAAAGGCCATGAAGATTAAGTTGTATTACTTGTGATTTATACTACACAAGCAAAAAGAAAAGGTCTTGATTGAGATCACAATAATATTTTTAGTTGAGCTTTGCTTCCCTCTGCCAGTGTTTCAACACAAACATTGTGTCTTCATGTGTTCCAACTCCTGTCACAATGGGAACTGATTCAAACTTACACCTGCAAAATATGCCTGGAATATAGAACAGTATCAAGGTAGCAGTTTAATTTTGCAATTTTTTATTAAGAAAAAAATAATGTTTCTACTATTTATTTGTTAAGAAGTCAGATGTTGTATAGTGGCTCTGAATGCAAAAAAATAAAACAGGAATGAAAATCTCTATACATACAATCTTTACAATTACAAAATGTATCTGCAGTACATTCAAAATTCACCTCTTCTGCAGTTGTTTTAGTGATCCTTAAGACTTCTATCAGAGACTCATCTTCAACCAACGAGCCTTCTGTACTGGTCAGACGGCAGAGCAGATTATCTTCAAGCTCCTGCATTTTCCTCTTGTTGGATGTCACTTGTTCCATCAGTTTGATTCTTTCTGCTTCCAGTTCCTGTATTCAAGAAATTTGCCTTAGAATATTTAACATCAATTAAAAGGAAGATTCCTTATAAAGACAGAGAAAACGTGACTTCATGCATGTCAGGTTGGGGACCTTGTTGCCTTTTCCGTAAAATACTGAGATATTGCTAAATATTTCTGTACTAAAATAATTTATATGCACGCTGAATATATATATTAAAGTAATTCATACATATAGGGAATTTATTTGATTAATGAAGCATAAATGCTGCAGAATGAAAACACATCAGAATTACCAGGAAAAGCTTCCTCATAGTAAGGTGCACAAACCACTAAAGATAGTTTCCAATGGGAAGTGATAAAAGCCACATTACACTGAGTACTTAAAATTAAATCAGATAAAGGCCTGAAAGATGCTTTGTATGGATGGATTTTACATCGCGAGCAAAGTTGGCTGAATGACCTTTTCCATTTCTAATTTCTACGATTCTGTGACTTTGACAGATACAATCCTCTACTGCTTATAAAACAGGAAATGTTACAATTATTATCTATGTCATATGGATTTTTGTGCCCTTTCTACAAGACAGACAATGACAAGGGAACACAGGCAGACAAGTCAACACAACCCCAAGTGAAATGAGGCATCTATACTGCACAGTCTGCACAGCTCAGGGGTACTCTTGCTGGCTGCCTTTATTTAAGCAATCAAGTCAACCTTCCTATAAGAACAGGGTAGTTAATAATAGTCTATCTACACCTATGGCTTCAGTTTATTTTCCTTTTTTTCAGCATGTCAAGCTAGAGAATAAGGAGATGTACAGAGTTATACAGTACAGGAGAGGTTCTCCTGTATTTCAAAGAAATGACAAATTTCTTTATTTTCACAAACTTCTCATTTGGAAACCTGTTTGAAATATGTTCTAGGGCTACAGAGTGTAGCTCTGTGGGAGCTACCAAGTAACTGCATCCCAAAAGAGGGGAATGGCTTAAAGCATCAGTAATTCAGCTTTCTACATTTACTCCTCTTTCTACACCATTAATGCAAAAAAAGGATTAGAACTACACAAAAGGAATACTTCCACGAAACACTCAAAAATACATTTAACTGCATGCTTAAATTCCACATAAGGATGTGCTTTGTTTAAGATCAGACACTTTACCTATACTATTTGTAAGCCTGCAGAAGGTATCTTTCAGAAAATTAGCAAATATACCAGGTGCAAGTTTTTCTTTGCAAGAGAACTTCACAACCATATTTGTAACATAAAAAATAGTTGTTCTGAACACAAATAGTGGCAGCAACTTCATTATCAAAGTACATAAATATGCTGATTTTTTTTCATATATTTACAGGATCAACCTATAAAGCTGAGAAGAATAAACACGTCTTTGATCATATTTCATTGATCACTAGAGCAATCTTTGAGAATGTCTTGGTTCCTTTAATCTATTACTTTATGAACTAAATTTTTCAGAATCCCACTGGCTCTGACTATCAACACCACAACATTCATCTCTTACTGAGACAGAAGAGACAGAACAACCGTGATGTCTTCATATCTGCCAAAAGAAGTTTAATAAATGTTGATCAGCTGCAACCATGTCTCTGTGCAGCAAGTAGTGCTGATATTAACCAGGTTCCCTGGCAGCTCTCTTCAGCTGATGTACAGCACTGGAGGAATATTTTTCAGTGACTACATTTTTGACCCAAAATGCAGTCTAGGTGTTGCTACATACATTCCGATGAATTATCTGAATTCTCTAACAGTTCTGTCCAGGAGAAAAAAAACAAAACCAAAAAACCACAGAGCAGGGATATCTTGTGGGAAGAGGAGTTTTATATGTAGGTCGTGAGAAAATTGTTTCACCTCTGTCTTGATTTAGACCTCTCCCTCCCTTCAGAGGTTAGTCAGGATTCTCCCATTCACTCCTGCTGATGCTGTTCAATTTTGCTTACAAAAATATACATCTACTGGAGTAAAGATTAAAAGTTTTGCATCCATAGCACTTGTCCCATCCTGTTTTTCACCCAGTACCTGCTATTACAGTCTTTCTGTTTTTCATGGAACAATTCAGAGGAAGTTTGTGCATTACAATGACTTTCCAGCCTCTGTTTGTGACTGTCAGACTGAAGGAAGGGCACCTTAATTCCAGTCCTTACTTCTGTAAAGGCTCATTTTGAGTAAAGTGGAAGGGTGTTGGGTGGAGAAAATGACAGCACCACTAAAGAACACTGGTTCTAACATGCTTTGGGGAAGTCAAAGGAGGAATGAATTCCCTTAGGTAGGGAACTCCTCTCTCATGAGCGAGCCTACCTAAGCTACTTACTGAAAGCAGTAGCTCTGCTAATGCAAACCTTAATTTTTTTCTCTCACCTGAGAGAGAATTTTCTTCCTTATATTAACTTGCACATAATCAATGCAAATTTTAGTAAAGAGCAGAGTCAAGTCAGTGTTCAGGGCTCCTTAAGAATCTTTTATCTCCTTGCACACTAGAGCCTGGCTGGCAAAAGTAGTTCAAGTTCATAAGCATTTTTTCATGTAATTCAAATTAAGTTTAAAAAGGAATTCAGAAATAAAAGATTTCTGACTGAACAAGAAGCCCTTGCCATATATGAAAGAATAAAGTTGTTTTATGTATGTCATGTATATGACTATGATGTATTTTTAATGAATAATTTTCTTTCTTCTCTTTCCAAGGCCAGATCTTAAAATAAATGTTTTGGTTCCCCCATTCAATTAAAAAACAGCTCTACATTGTCTTTCAGCAAATGCACAACCTTTAAACTTTCATTCACATTTTTGTTCTGGCATTTGATTTCAACCAAGCCATTGAATATGTGTGCACTCCTGGTGCAGATACTGAAAAAGCCTTCCCTCTATACAAATACTGCAAGATTTGATACCTGCTTTTCTGTGAGGATGACACGGCCAAGGAGCTGATCTTCCAGCCCTTTCATAGTAACAGTAAAGTCAATCACAGCTGTTCTTGCACTAATTTCTGGAGTATAAACAGGATTAGCCACTTTTGTTGTCATATAGAGGGTGAACCCCTTCATCAGATCTACCTCCTTGTCGCCTACTTTCACCTGAAAATAAAACACATTTCTCAATTTTCAAAAGCTGAATTCAGAAAAACTGTTATTTTATCCAGTGAAAAAATGTATGAACTCTTTTTTTATGTTTCCACTTACCCTTTTTAAACTTTCTGATGAAGGGTAAAAAAGCCACTCAAATAACCCCATGAGTTCACTACTGTGAACTTCTAACTATTTTAAAGGTACAAATCATGACAGTATTCAGACTACCCCATACCCAACATCTGTCCTACTGGGTTTTAATTTCATGTCTACAATTCATCTTACTTTGTGTGCTGAACCAGATTTTATGAAATTTTTTTCCAAGATGTTATCTAGAGCAGGATCAAGTTCCTCTCCAACATCTTCAATTAACAAAGGTCGGCCAAGGGACAAGCAATCTTCTATATGACTCCTGAAGAACTTATGGTTCATAGCTGTAACCTAGGAAGATTGAGTCACAATACAGCATGCATTTGAAAGCACATAGAAAACAGCATAAAATCTACTGCAGCTTTAAAAAATTATACTCATCCTGGGATATCTACACAAATGGCTACATTTTAGGGATCAAAACATGCCTCTGCTGACATGAATGGAAGTTCTGCTTTAAACTTAGGAGGACAGGAGATCACATTTCTTTATTGTTACTTATTTACCTGCATATCAATCTAAACATTGTAATATCTTAATATCTCCTAAATATAAATATATTTATGCTTAGAACACTAACGTGAAGTACGGAAATATTTATGGAGTTCAGAAAGGGAACCAGTGTTACATGGGAGGCCTGATCTGACATCAGACATTCAATTTCTAGTTCAGTTCCACCAGACTTAAAATTGCTAAAAATCACACAGACTATTTTTCATTTATTTAAATTTAATATATTTAACGAAATGCTTTAAGATGATAATTGAATACCCTTTCCAGGCATCTCTTAAATCATGGGATTTAGGTGGCTTTTTTACCAGGAAAAAAAATTAGGATAGATGTGTTTTTACAATAAATCCTTGTCTTGCAGGCAAAGCTCTTTGAAAAAGGTATAATTAAAATATCTAGAGGCACATTACACAGTATTAAACCAGTATATTATTTAAAAATTAATACTCTGTTCCACCACTCTGCACTTTTTTTTTGTTATAATGCAGGCATATGAGTATCCACCAAAACAGCATGTTGCCTACATTTTTATTTCAAATTCAGCTGAGGGATAAAGCTAGCATCTGGGTGACGAACAACGTAACACTAACAAGACCATAGCAAATTACAATATCCCAGATGTAAGCCTAAATCTAAACGCTTGCATATTTAGAATCTTGACATAACTCTGTTCCTCCTGGACTTACTGGGGAGAACTCAGATTCAGAGCAGGAGATGCAAGTCTCCAGGAAGGTGGAGAATGAAATACAACCTTTTACTTCCCTCTTTGTTTCTTTTTCACTACGGCAAGCAATTAAAAGATTCATCATAAAAATAGATATGCCGTAACATATAATTCTTAGCTATTTTGCCCTGTTATTGATCCCCTGATACAGGGTACAGGTTCTGTGTCAGTCTTTTAGTTTCTGCATAACTGTGTACCCATAAACATGGGATTCAAATTACACATGGCGAAAGTATGATGACGCAAATGACATACACATTAAAAAAAATTGTAAATTAACTATTTACCTGAAGTCCATTATTCTTTTCCTTATTTTTAATCCAGATCTTTCCTTGACCTTGTGGATCAATCAGCAAAGGATATCTAGATGCTTTTGTGACAATAATGCCATTTTGAATTGAAAGGTCATCATTTGGAAGACCTTGGAGGTTCCATTCACCCACTGTAGCACTGTCAACGAGCATACCGGTAAGGTTCAAGTTCTAATAGAAAATATGCAATTACAAAATTAGTACCAGTAGAAAACATGTAAATACAAAATTAGTGCCAGTTAGAGGAGGTATCCTAAAACATCTACTGGATGGTTTTTCTTCTTATTCCCATCAGAAGGCATGACAGAGTGTATTTGGTAGTTATTGCATACTGCTTCTTTAAAGTTCAGCGGCTCAATCATTGCAGTTGAGCAGTAATGAAAGTGAATTCTGTTGAGGCTTTGATGTCCATCAAAGAGTGTCAGAAAAACTCTGAAACCAGTTCAATATCTAATGACAAACTGATTTTTTGCCATTTTTAATGGCAAACTCTTTTCCTGCCAGTTCAAGTGGAAGTGTCATCTTGCTCACAAGAGCTTCCACCTTGCTGGAAAGTGCCTTCCAAGTATGAATACAGGATGGTTGTGAGAGAGTAGAAGAAAGAGGAGATGTGCTATGGATCAGTAACCATGAACTATCCTGAAAGGTTATTGCTGCTAAGTTAAAATGCTTCACAGTTCACATATTCTCCTAAAGTCCGATTTGCACTTGTCAAATAACTTGCTTTATTTTATTCACTATGAAAAGTGACTGGCCTCTCAGAAAGGTGTATGTGAAGAAAACAGTGCTGAAAATAGCAAACCAAACTCTCCAATCTAGAAAAGCACCTTAGTAAGGATTGAAATTTTTTAAAATAATAAAATTGAAGGTCCTATTTTTTTATTTACTCCTTACATTTTTCATTCAACAATTCCTACTTGTAGGCTTTCTCTAAAAACATGCTTGAAAGAAAGATATGAAAGAAAGTAAAAGTCTGCAAATCTTGCAAAAATCACATAATTCAGCATCTGAAGCCTGAAGCAAAACTTCATATACTGTGAGAGTTGTGATACAATCATGAGACCTAATGATACCAGTGGTTGCAAGACTCCAAAGCTTTTTTACCCCTTTGATTTTTTTACTGCTAAAATTATTGAAGACTCACAATGAAGCAACTCAAACCATTCTCAGAAAACAGAGAAATTTTAGGAATCAAGTTTCCATTTGTGCAAAGGACAGAAAAGCATTTAATAGGCAAATGTTCCAGCAATTGGAACCTAAAACCATATTTAGCTCCTTAAGCAGATGAGTAGGATCTAAACAGCTTTGAACTTTTTCTTACCTACAGCAAGAAGTATCAGTCACCCCGCAACTCTGAAACCCAGCTATTATATGTGTCTAACTAAAACAGATAGGTGGCTAATTTTAAACAGATCTTTTAAAATTGTTATGCTTAAATGACTCATATAATGACTCATATGCCCATAGTCAGTTAGTCTGGGACAAAGTAAGGCAGATGTCGAGCCTTTTGCTTGAACTGCAAAGCTGCTTTCTTTCCTGTGGTGTGAAGTATCAAGAAAGGCCCATGTGCTGCCTTTTGTGAGTACTTAATTCCCTGGGAAAAATCAAAACTCTCTTCCATACACTATGATGTGAATCATAATTCTGTCTTTAATGGGAACTGTTTAAACAGAATGGTAAATACATTTTGCAACTCATTAATTATGGCATTCTCCATCTAACTGAGACAAATTTGGGGGGGGTTGGGGGGCGAGTGGCATCATAGAAACAATAAGAAAGTATTCCTCAAATTTTCAAGGATATGGCCAAATAGTAATGTGGTCAGAACACCTTCACGGAAGCAGATTTTTAGTTATTTATGTATTGCTTTCTAAGGACGTTATACATCCAATTTCTTATCCTTAAATGGTAAGAATCTTGACAGATATTCCCCAAGGTAAGTAGCTTTTAAGAACATTTTGTACACTGAGTTTGAGAAAGAGCCTCCTTGGGATGTGTGTATGTAGGATAACTCCCATGCCACACTGGTAAAGAATCTTGCCTGAAACTCCACTGTTCCTGGTACTTTATTAATAAATCCATCTTGCCCTTACATATTTTTTATCATCAGGAACTCTCAAAGAGCTTTACTGGGAAGGTCAGAGTCATTCATCTTTTTAAGTCACAGCATAAGTTGGGCTGGATTGCAAGTTTCACTCTGTCAGGTCAAGGTTAATCAGCATTACAAGAATTATGCTAACCTAACATAAAAAATAATAAAAATCATATTCATAAGTAACTTCTATGAGGTGAACAAACCCCTCATGGAAAAGAGGTCTCCTTAATAGAGATCTTAAATGCCAAATCCCAAAAACCTGAAAAGAAAATGCACATCTACCTTTAGCTGTTTCACAATGATACAGCTGTAAACAGGTTGCTCAGTAGCTCACAGCATTTTTCAGCAGCAACTGCTCTGTCAAAATTTTTGACAGCTGAGAACAGGAACTATTTGAGCTTAATGCCTCAACTCCTGTGCTGAGAGGAAGAGAGAGTCCCTGAACTATTTCTCCAGCCTTTACTGCTGAAGAAAATGTACACAGGTACTCACAAAACCAAGTTGAAGGCAACATAGATTACTCAGAAAGACAGTTTTGATTATTATGGCCTAAATTCTGCCTTCAGCATGAATATGTCTTCCAGGTACAGGGAAGAATATTGGACAGACCTCCTAAAAGTCATAGAATGAAGCAAGGCTGCTGCTGGCCATAAGCAAAGCCTCTACACCAGAACATCTGCCAGGTCTGGCACTCCTGAGGCAGGTAGTGGTAAAAGGAAAGGACGAGAGTCATGCACGGGATCCTGCCCTGTGTCATAGTCTCAGCATGCAGGTTGCTCACTTTAATAAAGGCAGAACATGAAGTGGCAGGAAACAGACACTGAATGATGAGACCATAGCTCCACGGCATTTTAGGCCACCTCTGTCTGCACAGACACAGGCCAGTGAAGGAGATACTGCAATGTCAGCCTCACTGCTGACAAATGTGCATGCATTTAAAAGCTAACACTGGAGCATGCTGAAGTGCTGAAGTGCTGCAAATATGATTTTGCAAAATCCAGGGTTTGTTTAAACCAATAATTTCTACAAGATACATCAAATTAAACGAAATGAAATGTGTGGGTCCACAGCAGAGGGTATGACAGCAGGGTATTTACTGATAATACATGGAGGTGCAAGGTGATGTTTCCTCTTGTGAAAAGGGAAATTCTAAGCTGATAAATTTTACTTTGTTTCCCATATTAGGCTATTTCTCCCAGGGCAGTTAACCTCAGACAGCATTTCTCTCTCAGATTTGCCAGAGCAGTGTCCTACATACCAATAGTGAAATGCCTGACAGTATAAAGAGGAACCTAAAACATGTTTGTTTAGAAGCTCAATTGTCAACTGTTCAGATTTTTTATTTATTAAAAATTTGATGCAATATGAGAGCCTGTATATAATCTTCCCATTATGTACTTTTCTGGAACAAAATACTCCGCATATAATTTCTCAGCAAGACAAAGAATAAGGTCAGGACAGACCATGAACACTTACTTTACTGTATGGAATCTTGCTATTGTCCATCTCTTTCTTCCACAATTGGAGTAGCAAATTCCTGTACTCCTGATTGAAAGGTCCAGAGTAAGAGAGAAATCCAGTGGCCAGAAGAACATTCCCCACCAAATTAATAATTTGATTTTGAAAGTTTTTGCTGCTTGCTGTCCAACGAAGCTGTATGTACAGTATTAAAAAGAAGTTAGCTTAAGCAGACACAAAACTAACAGGAACATTTAACTTAAGAATTTATCTCTTTCTGGTAAATATTTTTTCTTCAAAACAGGTTTTAAATCATTCTTTTCAGAAGTAGAAGTTTGCTTGGAAGAGATGGCAACCACCTGAGCAAGTGGACAAAAACCATCTTTGCAAACAAGCTGGTCAAACTGGTAAGAAGACCTTTAAAGGAGGAATGAAGTGGCAGGCAGCGGAGGACCAACAGTCATGTGAGGAAGTGGAGGACCAGGCTGGCAAACAAAATGTGAGATAAACAGTAAGGACCTCGTAATCAATAAAACAGGGCTAATGGAGGACCACCCTAAAGATACCCACATAAACAAAGAAGTGTCCACCAGAGAGAACAGTGGGGACAGCTTTCATACTGCTTATAGGACATTAATGATCACAGCTGGGCACCTCTCTGAAGTGCTTGTACATGAAGGTGCACAGCATGGAGAACAAACGAGGACTCTGCACGTGGTTGCAGCATCATGATATCATGAGGGTCATGGGACCATGGTGGAAAGACATTCACTGCTGGAGAGCTGCATCAGCTGTATATGGGCTTGTTAGGAAGGACAGGTTGGGAAGGTGAGAAGAGGGGTTTTCTTTCATGTGAGAGAGCAGTGGAATGCATGTGTACTGCATGGGAGACTCGAGGATGGACAATATGCCAGCTGGGAGCTTATGGGTTAGCATCAGAGGGGAGATCAACACGGGAGATGTGTGTGTCTGTCACAGACAACGTGATGAACAAGAAGTAGATGAGGGCTTTTTCAGACAGGGGGAAGAAACCTCACATTCACAGGCCTTGGTCTACACAGGGAACTTCCACCACCCAATATCTGAGGGGACCACACAGTAAGACACAAGCAATCCTTGGGGTTTTAAAGAAGGCATTGACAAAAGTTCTCAACACAGTCGAGAGAGGATTTGATGAGGGAAAGGCAGTTTGCTTAACCTCAGACTTGCAGATAAAGAATTGATCAGAGATCTAAAATTCAGAGGCAGCCTTGGCTGAGATTGTTGAGCCTTGAACACAGAGAGTGCAGGGGGAATTTGTACACATGTGTCTATGTGTACAAATACATGATGGGGAGGTGTAAAGGGGAAGATGACAGACTCTTTTCACTGGTGCTCTGTGAAATGACAAGGGACAGTGGACACAAATTGGAATATAAGAAATTCAAATACAACACACAAAAAATTCCTTTATTTCAGTGAGAGTGGTCAAAAACTGGAATAGGTTGACAAGGGAAGTTGTGGAATCCTTGAAGATATTCAAAACCCAACCAAACAATGCCCTGAGCCTTGAATAGAGGGCAGGGGGGTGTGCATGTTTTGAGTTAGATGATCTCTAGAGGTCTCTTCCAATCTCGATTATTCCATGATTCTGCAATTTTATAAGTTTCTTTTTTTTTAATGTACTAGATTAAAAATAATTAACTAATACTTTTGCTTATTCCTTTCTTTCTAGATTGCTGTTCCCTTACAATCACTCTGAATGCAATCTTGGTCAGGACCTACACGTTTCAAGTTTAGAAAACACACATTTAACCCGGTGTCAGTTTTGCCCAATACTCCAAGTACCATACAGAATCTTTAATTATTTTGTCTGAATTTTCAAAAGCAGAGTGGAATAACAGCTCTTACAAGACCTCATAGCACAAGGCTTCAGAAAACCCACAATAAGGCACTGTAACTTCCTATTTTTGTGTTGCTCTTGAATTTAGAAAAATATGATAAAGCATCTAAGATTTTTGACTAATGTAATTTGAAGGGCAGCTATGCAAAGAAATGCTGAGGTCCTGGCCTCACAGGACACAATGGTTGAAGTAAAAACTCTCATAAATTTTGACTTTTTGTGAATCAACGAAGGAATTAACAAAGCAAATAATAAGAGAGGAAAAAAGAATATCCTGCTTCCTCTGAAACCCTTCCGGCTGAAGCTAGAAAGATCTGCATAGGAAAAGTAAATTTCAAGCTCAGTGCAGAGGATAACAATTAGCCCATAATTCTGTAAAAGGCTCCAGTAGAAATCTAAGCTTCAATTATAATTCAGGAAATTAGTCAAGCTTCAAATTTGTATTCTTGTACACTTGGTGAGAAAAAGAGAATAATCCTTCTTATAAATATTTTAGGGCAATTATTTAGGTTAAGCCTAATTCCTCTTCTTAACAAAGCTAAAACGAATTTGGCTCCTTGGCTTTAAATCTGAACTTTATCCTAATACGAGTCATATGATATAACATAAATCTTCATACAGAAGAATTAACACAAGATATTGCTTTACTTTGTTAGATACATTAACTTCAAGGAAAACAACCGCACAAATAACTAAAAAAAGTGTCATGTGATACCAAGATGTCACCATGCCTTGAGCGTGTTGAGCACTGCTAGGATCATTTCAGAGCATTCTCAAAACAGCGCACCTAGTTTGTGCCGGAAACCTACGCATGTGTGCTGATACCTTTTCTCCACCTAATCCTTCGATCAGAGCTGTGGCATTGCTCATCTTCCTTCTGCACGCCTCAGCGTCATCAAGCAAGGCCTGCTTCTCTTTCATAGCAGCATCGTACATGGCTTGTACCTCATCCAGTTCCATTTGCTTCTCGTCCAGCTGATTTTGTGCACTATTCAGTTCCGCTTGGGCAGCTGCAAGCCTTCCTTCTTGCAAAGCTAAATTTGCCTACAGATATTTAAAAGTAAAGAATAGTTAATACCTATTATTTGGCAAAAGCAAATGACATTCATTTAATGGCACGTACTGTACTGTATTGGGTGCTTTTAAAATTAATATGTGTTTAAGGTGACGGAAGTTTTTTTCATTTTACTTCTGGAACAGAAGCATATCATTAAAGTTCTTCAAGGCAATCTTACGATGTTTTAATATTTTCAGAATGGTCTATTGATCACACAATGACCAATGATTTTAAATCATAATACACTTGAAATGGCTGTACACTGGAAGTATAAGGCAAGATATACAATGGGTTGCCTTATATATATGCCTCTTGTAATATATTCTCAGTGCAAAATAAATTTAATATTGTCTTCATTAATTATAAAATAATAAAAATTATAACAGAAACTACTCTTCTGCTCTCTTTTTCCATCAATTACTTCTACAACAAAAATATAACAAATGTATTTTTTGCTCCTCTGGCAAGTAAAACTCTAGAGACTTTTTTCACATCTCTCTATAAATTTGCATGATGAGTTACCAGTCATTTAAATGTGGCCTCTCAACTTTTATATTCCTAACAGGGTTGAAAAAAATATTCTGTGAATTCAGAATGTATTTCCATATACATTTGCGAAGGATTAGAACCTGACAAATTTCTTATGAAATTCACACTTACAGATAAAGGTTGCTTCCATTTACTCTGAATATTTCAAAAAGCTTGTTTAAATATCGTGTATCTTATTTCTGTTTTTTTCTTCTATAAGAGTTATGAAGATGGAAACCAAGAATCTGTAAAACCTGTTTTATTACGAATGTGAAACTTGACAGTCGCATTACATCACACCAGAAGAGTAGCAGTAGAAGGCATCTCTCTTAACGGATAGCTCTTACTTAACAGTATAAGCATGGGCTGGGGTCTGGTGTATTTCAAAAGAGAGGTTTGTGAGCAGGGAATTAGAGAAGCATGTATGTACTAATCAATGAAGTAGGTTACTAATATCTGTGTACATGTATGTTGTACACACGTGTATTGGATACAGGTAAATCACATGTATCTGTGTCCATCTGTATTAGCAATCTAGGTATACATAGACAGGATATGCTGGAGAATAGCACTGTCAGTAAAAGTTCATCTACTGTAGCCACCTGCTATGTTGACAGATCCTAGAGACAAAAAAAAAATATTTCAGAATCCAGATGAAGCAGTAAAATGGCTGCTCATAAAATTTCCATCATGTAAGAATGCTGAAATATTTTTACCTCACTGTTTATCAAAAAACACATTAAAGAGCATCACCTAGAAATAAACACTGCTCAATCAGTGAGTCTTGATTAAACCCAGATAAGCAGATTTCAGAACAACTGCTGTTATGTTTTAGTGAATTTTGGACCATTGGGCAAAGTTCCAACAGCAAAGGAGTTTTTAGGAGGTGATGTAGTGTTACTGTACCCTGCACCAGGGGAAAGGTGGGGAGGGTGAGATATGAGAGAGAGAGAGTGCAGAGTTCCTTCAGCATCTGAATAAGAAAGGCCTGACAACAAATGGTTTAATAAGACAACTGCCTTAAAAAGATTCATTAGAAGACAAACAGTGAGTAAACTTTACATCCCCTCAAATGCTGGACACTCCACATTCATGCAGCATCAGAGAGAGCCAGGATAGTTTTGCCCATGGTATCCCATGCAGAGCAGATCCTGTCTATGAAGAGAAAACTTTCTCTTTTGGTCATTCAAACTATCTTAAACGCCTCTTATTATTCTGTCTTATTAAAGCAGATGCCTGATTTAGCCATCTGTTGTCAGGCCTTTCTTACCGAGATCGTAAAAGAGCCCTCCACCAGCCCTCTTCTACCTCCTCCCACCACCTTCCCTACTGCAGACCATCCTCGTATCCTTAAATTCTCTGAGGGCTAAAAATGGGAGTCAAACAATATTATGACATAATGTTTCAGCCCCAGCTGACAAATACTGAGGTTACACAGGAAACAAGATCCTTGGAGGGTTGTGAAGAACAGCCTTGACAGAACAGCTGGAACAACAGAGAACTTACACCTGGCTTTGTGGATTCATATAACACCTTGACATTTATCACAGTAGGATGTGAACTTCAATGGAAAAGGGTGGGCACATGAATTCCCAATACATATGAGTAATGATGCCCTGTAAATATGAAAAGCAGATCTCTGTGCAGCAATAAACTACCCAGAAAAGTGCAAAAGATTGATAACACAGACTTCCCCATTCTTAAAAACTCTTGAAAGGCTATCAGCTTTGAAGATGTAGGGACAACGAAAAAATATTTCAGATGAGTACAAAAAAAAGTATATTGTATTCTAACATGAAAAATAAATCCCTAAAATTATTTACACAAGGCTTTACGGATTTTCTGGAAGATGACCTATAATAAGAAACTATTTTACAGAAAATTTAACCAGAGTTCTCCACCAATTTTAGGGTAATCATAACAAAGTATAAGACGTTATAATATTAGTTTGATTTATAGGCAACTTGATCATACGTGATGAACAATGGTTGGTTGCACAAGACTGACAGCTAACACACCAGTATGATCAACCTATGTGATTCCCTAAGGCAGAAAGACTACTTGTTTCAAGTTATCCTTTGAAATCATCACTGTTTGCTTTCTCCCAGTTTTGTTTTTTTTTCCAAACTCGACTTTTCAAAATTACATGAGTACAAACACGGCTTTTATATTGGCATCACTGTCAGGTTGGCTGGCAGCATCCTGTATAGAGCTCTGCCATGAGAGCAGGAGGCAAGTTCTGCTGCCAAAGAGAATCTTCTGCACAAGAAAACTATTACAGCTGCAATCAGCTCCATACAAACATTTCCAGCCAATAATAGGCAGGAAGGAAACATGTTTCCCAACCACTAAGAACCACTGTGGCCTTTCTAATTTTAGTGGCACTGCTCTGTGAACAAGCTTCACACCCTTCATTTCATCCCTCTGAATCACGCAGCAAAGCAAGGATACACAATTTGTTCCAGTTGGATGCAGTGTGAAAGCCTGAATAAATGGATTTTATGCGAATGAATCACGAGGATTTAAGACATGAGGTCCACACTCTGATCTGCGCTCCTGGAGAAGTGGTGCTACACTGGAACGTGCCTGGGCTCGAGTGAGAACAGCAGCTTCAGCCTTTCCTTGCCTCTGGCAGTGTGGGGACCCAGACAGACAATCCTCTCAACACCTGCTCCAGCCGGTGCTGCTACCTGCTCTCTGCATCTGTCTGCATGCGGCAGGTACGGAGACGGCACCTGTGCCAACAAGGGCCACAGCCTAAAGAGTTAAGCAGCTGTTTTGCCTTCTTCCAAGCTGCCCTCAGAGAGGACTTCATAGCAGGTGTTGAGATGATCCTGCCCCTTTTAAGATTTTCGCATCCCACACCAAACTAGAACAAATAAACACATAGTTACAGTCACAGCTATACTCTTAAATCAGTGATGCCCAGGACCTTTCTCTGGCACTGAGGTTAGCCAGCATAAAAAAAGCTCACATTAAGCTCTCCCAGTCTCTAAAACAGTATGACTGCATGCTGACAGCCTTGTGGGAGTGGCTTTTGGACCAGGCTAGAACCTGAAAGGTGCCCAGAGACTACTGAAAAATGCTGCTTAGCTAGGACCAAATCTACACAAGGGATCATTCTAACAATTTACCAGTGTAAATGATCACTTTCCAGTGCCTAGAAAAATTCACTAGTACTATTTAATTTATTAGTATTGACATAGACATTAAGTTTCTTGCTGATTCATTGCAAACTCAATTTTGCAAAGTACCAAGTACATCTGACCCCGATCCAAGGAAGTAGTTCAATAGAAATGACTTCTCTGACAAAAAGAAGCCTCACACCATGTAATGCTATAATGGAATGCAATGCCCAGAATGGAATGCCCAGATCAACCCCAAATCACTCTGAAGAGAACTGCTGCTCTGTAAATTCAGGAAACATTACTAGGAGAATCCTATTTTAAAAAAAAAGACTCCAAAACTTTAGAGTTCACTACAGGTAAAGATGAGTTGGAGCTTTCCTAGCACTTCTCTTATTAAGGAATTTCAGCTTTCCAAGTGCGCTGTTCTTACAGTCAAATTGAGCACTCACAGCTGCTGGACTAGGCCAGAAGGCTTCTTGCACTTGGACTGTGTCACTCTGCTCCTGACCCTCTGGGGATGTGCTGAATGCTCATCCTTGCCTTTTGCTTCAGTTCTGTTCTGGGCACATGGCATCTGACTGAAAACTCTTCATGGAAATGCAATCCCAAAACTGTCCCTGTCCAAGATTACTGCAGATTTTTCCTATAGACACCCCATTGGTTTTGGATCATCTTTCTCAGAGACCCAATATCGTGATGCACTTGTACCCACCATTACATAGGGAAAGATTGAATAAAAGGCAAAGGCATACACAGGTTTTGCAGACATTCCAAAACAGTGTTTTTACCTCACCAATACAAATTTTAAGGAATTTATATACACATACATATACATATATACGTACGTACACATGCAAACAAATCCATGCAGAGCAACGTTAATAAAATCTTGGCCTCACTTTCTTTGCTATCAGTGACCATTCTTTGGGATCAAAATAACCTTTGAAAGGCACGGAAATCATATCTCTTATCTGCTTCCCACAGTCTGTACTAGCTAGTGAAAGATTTTCCATATTTTGTGTTCAGTTACATGTCCTGACCTCACTCTGTTTTCTTAGGTGATCTAATCCTCCTCCTTACTCCCCTAGAGTATATGCTTTCCTTCCACAGGTACTGTGGGCCTTGAATTCAGACTTGCATGCTTGTTTTCCTGCCCAGCGGGCATCACCTTGACAAGGACACGCTTATTTAAATGGACAACTATCAAATTTCAACAATCCTTGACTATTACCTCTTCTTCAGGTGCAAGATTTCCTTTCATTGCCTGCTGCGGTTTTTAGTTCAGCATGGAGACAAATGAAAGTAGAAAAGGCCATAAAGTCTCACACTTAAAACTGAGTTTGACAGGGAGAATGCTCAATATCAAGCAGAATTTATAAACTGTAAACAAATTTCCCTTGATCACCATAACAGCCTAAGGAGAACTTAATTAAAGTGAGTGGAGACATCCGTAAGGGAAATTATACTCCTATAATACAGTATTTTAATTGGAGGCTAACAGTATCACAGCAAAAGTCAGGGCTTCTCCATTCTGCTGCTATATTCTTCAAATAACGGATAAGGAAGGAGCAGATGGTGTTTCAAAATTCCCAGGTTAATGCAGCAGGCTGGTTTACTAGGTAGCAATCTGGGGAGGAACAGCTCATACTCACGCCGAAGGTCTACAGGAAAGTACAGCTAATGACCCTTGGGCTGCAGGTCACATATCTAAAGAAAGCCAGTATCTATTCCTAGGAATTAGGTAATTTTTGCACACTGTATTTGCTAAAATACAAGTCACTATTAATTCGTTTTCACAGGTTGTCATATTTAAGATAAATGAGGCAATGAGTCTCACTTAAGATGCAATTTAAAAATATATTGGATCCATTTTGCAGGTGTTGAAGGGGATTTATATCCTAGAACAGGAGTTAGGATAAAGCAGCTTGATTAATTCATTCAGTAAACCTGCTTTTAGCACTGGATGAATTAGCCTGGGCTAGTACTTTATGCAGTTTAATTGTACATTTATTTTCAATTATTTTCTTAGCATCACTCCACTGCTTCCTGCAATATCTCCTGCATACTTTAAACACTTCCTCCCTCCCTCTGCCATCTCCAGTTTCTAAAATATTTGTGACTGTTGCTATACCTGACAATAGCCACCACTTTGCCAAGAAATGTATGTTTCATTTTTTATCAGCTACAGTGTGACAAGAATGCAAGTACTTGAACACAAAGCTAAATTTACATGTAATCCTAAATCATATATATTCAAATAAAAACTACAAGAGCACGTTTTCAACTTTCAGGGTTGCATTTGCATATAAAGTCACTTTTTCCCCCAGGTCTTGCTCCCTTTTATAGCTCTCAATAGTAACATTTACAATTCTGTTTTCATTAGTGAACATCTCATTATTTGAAAAGGGAATAGCTACTTATATATCACAAAAATATAGCATTCTCTTGAGTTACTTGAGTAAAAAAAATATGCTTTTAACATATTTGAATCAGATCTGTCTAGGCATACTAAAAGATTATGCCAAGAGTTTTGACTATACCATTGATACAGTGGCTTATTCAATAAGAAACCAAACATGAGTGCAGTGGAAGCATAACGGATTGGATGTATTTCTTCAGAAAAGAGCCATAAAACTCACTGTAGGAGCAATGACTATAAATCATTACATAAATATGCAAAGTCCCTTTTTTCAGTATGCTCATAAATGCAACATTTCCAGGACAATAAAGCTATCTGTAGGAATGCACACAACAGTGGCTGATCCCTTTCTACTTCAATTCAATGTTTCAACAGAATTCTATACCTTGCAACTACTTTCGTTATATATGTCCACTTGCATGCAGCAGCTTGAACCTCCAAAATTGTTTTACAGAGATGAATTCCAGCTAAATTCTTTAAAGAACGCTTCTGTGCCAAGACTGGTCTCTCCTCTCCTCTCCTCTCCTCTCCTCTCCTCTCCTCTCCTCTCCTCTCCTCTCCTCTCCTCTCCTCTCCTCTCCTCTCCTCTCCTCTCCTCTCCTCTCCTCTCCACTCATCTCCTCTCCTCTCCTCT